>JAVIAB010000126.1:51970006-52110006 GCA_032433765.1 Megaustenia siamemsis
AATGGCTCAAGTGAAATTGTCTCTCTACCTTTGGAATTTTTTATCTGAACATGAGACTATGAGTCCTAATCCCGGCCTATCGGTGACAATCCTAGGCGACTAACGATGTTATAGCCCTACGCTTAGTGGACTCCCGTCTTGTTAACCAACCTCCAAGATTATATCCGTCAATAAAAGCTACGAAAATGATTGAAATAAATTCTCAGACTCTCTGTACTTAGAAAACAAGACATCAACCGCACGGATGTTGTACCGGGGAACAGCTATTCTAAAAATGTTAGACAGAGCTAAACAAAAAGTCAAGAAATGGTTAGATAGCTAAACAAAACGGCAAGAAATGGTTAGACAGAGCTAAACAAAACGGCAAGAAATAGTTAGACAGAGCTAAACAAAACGGCAAGAAATTGTTAGACAGAGCTAAGTAAAACGTCAAGAAATGGTTAGACAGAGCTAAACAAAAAGTCAAGAAATGGTTAGACAGCTAAACGAAAGGGCAAGAAATAGTTAGACAGAGCTAAGTAAAACGTCAAGAAATGGTTAGACAGAGCTAAGTAAAACGTCAAGAAATGGTTAGACAGAGCTAAACAAAACATCAAGAAATGGTTAGACAGCTAAACAAAACGGCAAGAAATTGTTAGACAGAGCTAAGTAAAACGTCAAGAAATGGTTAGACAGAGCTAAGTAAAACGTCAAGAAATGGTTAGACAGAGCTAAACAAAAAGTCAAGAAAATGATTAGAGAGAACTAAACTAAAAAGCCAAGAAAATTGTTAGAGAGCTATTCAAAAAGTCAAGAATATGGTTAGAAAAGAGGTAGTAGAAAGAACACTGGAAGTCTGATTAGAATAGAAAATTACAATAGTTTTCTAGATTAAAGAGGAAAACGAGCTATGAGACGGTTCTCGAGAGCAAATTAACTTTTCTCAACTGGATACTTTCGAAACGTGAAGCAGAACATTTAAACGTCATCCTATCATAGCGTAGTCTTGTCGAAGACTTCTACTGCAAAAAAGGCGGAAAGCAAATTTGTATAGAATGTGTCTACATTTTTAATTGTTAGCATTGTGTCTAGTCTATTCTAGTTGGACACCCTATGTATGGGAAGCGAAAATGGTAAATCAAGAAATAATCATTTGGTTCTTTGGTTATGGAAGGCCCCGGTATCACTGCAAACGAATTAAAATCCATAATTGCTCAACCGCCCGTGCCAGTGGAATTATCCGAATTGCTAACTCATCTCCCAAACAAAGAACGGTAGCTGTAGTCCCCATAATAGCAGTCTCAGCACACGCCAAAAGACATAAGGCGAAACCTCATAGAAAGTGAACACGGCCAACTGTTCCCTGTCATTCGATATCAGCATTCATCGTAAACAATTGGAATATCGGAACATGATCAAAACGGATGAAACACACAGCCCACGTTGTGCACAGAGCACTAAACTCAGTAGCTCCTACAACAAGCCGGACTTGGAATAAGAGGAACCTGCAAACAAGGAACACTTTCAAGACATAGCCTAAGAAATAATCATGTATATGGTAAAGACGTTTCTTCTTCTGTATGTGTACTCCGATAAAATAATTCGTTTCATCGTCCATCATTACAATCAAGTTAGACCGTCATTGGTGCCTTGTTTAACAGTCTCATCTGGGATAACACCGATGAGAAAGATGCAATCATCTATAGAGACGGGTCTGTAATACGACACCGAAGGAGTGCATGGAGATTTACAGCACGCTCGGCAGGCACAATAGACAAAGAAGACAGTGGTGCATACGTTATGACCGCGAGTAGCATGACGATGGTGGTGATGGCAGTGACTAGGGCATTCATCTCGTTAGAGCCACAAACTACACACACGTCTGTATACTGAGTGATTCGACAAGCAAGATAAGAAAAGTGGAGGCGGGCTCTGTACGTATGCAAATGGTAGAGTCATTACAGAAGTCCAAAATACGTAAGGTCACCTTTGTCTACGTCCCAGGACATGCGGGAGTATGGGGAAATGAAAGAGCGGACAGGTTGGCTAGCTGTGCTATTGTTGAGGACGGGCAACCAATTGATCGGACGGACATCAATGCCCTCCGAGATGTGGGGAGAGCACAGGACTGCGAAAACCATGTGTCCACGTCACTCATTCGGACGAAAGAAGTGGGAGATAAGATGGGCACAGCCACAAACGAGAAACTTAGTGGCCATATAAGAAGACTTATCAATCAAACAAAGAACCGGAGTCGTCAGCCGCTGGACACTGCGAGATTTGCAGAGGAGGAGATCTGAGCACCGATGGAATTGTACGGATTGCAATGATAATGACCGGCAAATAACTCAATAACTCATTTAATGGTTTACATAAAACTAGTATCAGCCTAACACATCCGACGTCAGACTGACATGTATTAGGCTTTCTTCCATCTCTACTGCCTGGACAGATTGGCAAGTCTGTCTTCTGAGTCATCACATCAGAGATCTTGAGCAATTATACTTCACTCACCATGTCTCAAAGGTCATCCATGTGTCGCTGACAGCATTCATCTCAGGTGTAATTTGTTGTCTTTGACAAAGGGAAATTAGAACAAGATCAATGCATTGATGAAAGTATTTTTGCCTCACTCAACCGCACTGGATTTGTTTGTTGCGCTTTAAATGCTTACAGAAATAAGCTCATTAACATTTATTTATATATATAAG
Source organism: Megaustenia siamemsis (assembly GCA_032433765.1). NCBI lineage: Eukaryota > Metazoa > Mollusca > Gastropoda > Stylommatophora > Ariophantidae > Megaustenia > Megaustenia siamemsis. Next base: position 51,972,697 of record JAVIAB010000126.1, read on the forward strand.
GAGGACAATACTGTGCAATCTATTTTTTGACAACATTAAATAAGAAAAAAAGTACGTAAATGTTCTGTAGAGCCAGTCTTAACATTTGGATGTAGATTATGGACAATAGGACAGCAGATAATAAATCACTTGTGGCTATAGAAATGTGATTTTATAGAAGAATACTCAGAATACTAGCAACAGCTAAGAAGAGTAATGAAAACGTTCTGAAAGAGGCCAAAGCAAAGAGAGAGTTAAATTCTAATATTAAGAAGAACAATGGAGAGCCGCGATAGCTTAGTGGTTAGTGAACTGGACTACAAAGGACAAGTGGTAGGGTTCGATCCCAATCGACGGCTTCCGGGTTCACCCAGCTTTAAATGGGTACTGGATTTTTCTGGGAAAGTAAAGCGGCAATGGTGTAATACCCACCACATTACCCCAAAAATCATGTGCTGAAGGTCTGTAAAATTCATGGTCACTAACACCATATTCCCTATACGCCACTTGGTGTAACGGGGGTTCTTTCCATTTTTATTTTAAGAAGAAACAATAATCATATTTTGGCCATGTAATGAGAAGGGAACACCTGAAATATATTGTAACAACTGGGAAAATTGAGGGATGAAGAGATAGAGGGAAGCATAGAGAAAAGATATCAGGTAGCTTAAGAGAATGGCTTGGCTGAAAGTCAACAACAAAAATAATTAATGAATAACGAGATCGAAAGTTGTGGAGAGACATGATCACCTATGCCAGAAGTCATGTTACCTGATGACGATAATGGTACAAACATATATAATTTATATACATTTATTTATTTAAAAAAAAACACATTACAAAATTACAAATTATTTTTTAAAAATACATTACAAAAATAACTATTACTAAAAATACATCTAAAAAATAATAGATTCAAAATATGAATCAGCAAATTTGGTCTCTCCTGACAACTAATATACTCTAGTGTTTCCTTTGCTCTATGCCAGAGGCCCAATGTCTATGCATGGTTGGCTCACCTAGGCCTGTGGGCAAAGTAATGGCCCGTCAAGACATTTTGATTGCTCCACCGATAGCTCAAGATCCGATGCAACCCTTTTATCACTATCAGACTGTGTGATTCATAGAAACCGATTTTCAAGTACAACCTTCCTTCTGTCCTGGCGCCGTTTGCCACCGTTAGTTTGCCGTCGTTACTGGTCTCGGAAATCTTTACGTAAAATGCATCAATTTATAGGCCTAGCCTCGGTTTGAACTCACCCAGAAATACGTCTAATGATGAACTACAGTTTGATCCATGCTGGGAATTTTTTATATTTACGGAGATATCATCATTATCAAGTAACTGACCTGCTGGCGTAGGTGATCACGTCTCTCCACAACTTTCGATTAAACAGTTATTTATCATTTTTGTTGTTAACCTTCTGCCAAGCCATTGTCTTAAGCTGTCTGTTATCTTTTCTTTTTGCTTCCCTCTATCTCTTCGTCCCTCAATTTTCCCAGTTGTCACAATATATTCAAGCTGTTCTCTTCTCATTACATGGCCACAAAATGATGGTTGTTTCTTCCTACTATTGGAAATTAGCTCTATTTTCGCTTTGGCCTCTTTCAGAACGTTTCCATTACTCTTCTTAGCTGTCCATGGTATTCTCAACATTCTTCTGTAAAATCACATTTCTAGCTCAAAATCGGTTGATCACACATGGTCTATGGAGTCGCGTCCGTCTCATCTATAACATATTCAACCATTTTCTTCTTGTCTTGCTCTCACTTTTTCTCTCTCACTCACTCTTTTTCTCTTGTAAATCTGGTACCATATCATAATGTTATCTCCAGACTGTCACAAGTCATTTTACCTCACCACACAAATGTGCGTTCATATTTTCATGTTTGTGTTTTTATATTCTTTAGCAGGCAACATGAAATCGTTGTTGCCAGGACACTTTTCTATGTCCAATATATTTTGAGTGCTTTTATGTCTTATTCTTTCAAAAACTGTCATGGACTTTCTTAGCAGATCCATAGATAGACCACAGTGAATCATATTCTGCTACGGGAGAAATGAGAGGTCTTAGAAAACTTAACAGTTTTCAATTCTATCATTCCTTTGTCATGTGCTGTTCTTTTATTTTCTTTTATTCATTGCTATGTTCTTTTTTTTTCTTATTGTGTTTGCTGTCTGTATGTGGTTTGTTAGCAATTAATCCGTATATTCATAACAGATTACAATTGTCAACCTTTGTCCAATAATACATGTATCAGATTTTAGTCCGTTAAAGTACTTTATTTTGAGGTTTTGGTTAGTCGATGTCCACGGCATCACTGCAGACGAATTGAAATCCATAATTGCTATGTTAAAATACCTGGTCTCATTTGGAGGAAACAAACCAAACAATTATCTTCATTTGTACATCGCCCTCCTCTATATATAATTAATAAGATCATCCCGTTCGAAGTGAGCGCTATCGATCAAAATCAGTGGGTGCCAGGACAGGATGAGCTCTCGTTGTAGGTTAGTATGAAAGGGTTCAATAACTGAAATGGTTGTCTCAAATGTAGCGACAAGGCACACGTGTTTGAAATAAAATGTGAAGGTATCCAACAACATTACTGTCCAACACGAGTAATTGAAACATAAAGGTATATAACAACATTACTGCCCAACACGAGTAATTAAAACATAAATGTATCCAACAACATTACTGCCCAACACGAGTAATTAAAACATAAATGTATCCAACAACATTACTGCCAGTGACAAGTAATTGAAACATGAAGTTATCTCACAACATTACTGCCAGTGACGAGTAATTGAAACATAAAGGTATATGACGACATTACTGCCAGTGGCGAGTAATTGAAACATAAAGGTATATAACATCCTTACTGCCAGTGACGAGCATTTGAAACAAAATTATCCCACAACACTACTGCTAGTGACGAGTAATTGAAACATAAAGGTATCTCGCAACATTACTGCCAATGACGTGAAATTGAAACATAAAGATACCCCACAACATTACTGCCAGTGACGAGTAATTGAAACATAAAGGTATCTCACAACATTACAGCTAGTGACGAGTAATTGAAACATAAAGGTATCTCACAACATTACTGCCAGTGACGAGTAATTGAAACATAAAGGTATCCTACAACATTTCTGCTATTGACGAGTAATTGAAACATAAAGGTATCCCACAACATTACTGCCAGTGACGAGTAATTAAAACATAAAGGTATCCTACAACATTACTGCCAGTGACGAGTAATTGAAACATAAATGTATCCTACAACATTACTGCCATTGAAGAGTGTAAAGTCTCCACTTCCCTAGAGCACACCTAAAGTGTGAACCAGAGAGTGGGAGTAGCCAAGTCTTGTTATCATCAAGTTCCGGTCCCCGACTAAAGACCAGGCATCTGTTGTTGCAGCAAGGTAGACGTCACTTCCGGTAACGATGCGTGAACTTCCATTGTTGTCTCCAAATGTTATTGTCTTGGAATAAGCACACGAGATAATAACATCAACATCTGATGTCTAATAAATATCAACATCTGATGTTTAATAAATATCAACATCTGATGTCTAATAAATATCAACATCTGATATCTAATAAATATCAACATCTGATGTCTAATAAATATCAACATCTGATGTCTAATAAATATCAACATCTGCTGTCTAATAAATATCAACATCTGCTGTCTAATAAATATCAACATCTGATGTCTAATAAATATCAACATCTGATGTCTAATAAATATCAACATCTGATGTCTAATAAATATCAACACCTGATGTCTAATAAATATCAACATCTAATGTCTAATAAATATAAACATCTGATGTCTAATAAATATCAACACCTGATGTCTAATAAATATCAACATCTAATGTCTAATAAATATCATCATCTAATGTCTAATAAATATCAACATCTGATGTCTAATAAATATCAACATCTGATGTCTAATAAATATCAACATCTGGTGTCTAATAAGTATCAACATCTGATGTCTAATAAATATATAACCTGATGTCTAATAAATATCAACATCTGATGTCTAATCAATTTTAACATCTGATGTCTAATAAATATCAACATCTAATGTCTAATAAATATCAACATCTGATGTCTAATAAATATCAACATCTGATGTCTAATAAATTTTAATATCTGATGTCTAATAGATATCAACACCTGATGTCTAATAAATATCAACATCTGATGTCTAATAAATATCAACATCTAATGTCTAATAAATATCAACATCTGATGTCTAATAGATATCAACACCTGATGTCTAATAAATTTCAACATCTAATGTCTAATAAATATCAACATCTGATGTCTAATAAATATCAACATCTGATGTCTAATAAATTGTAACATCTGATGTCTAATAGATATCAACACCTGATGTCTAATAAATATCAACATCTAATGTCTAATAAATTTTAACATCTGATGTCTAATAGATATCAACACCTGATGTCTAATAAATATCAACATCTGATGTCTAATAAATATCAACATCTGATGTCTAATACATTTTAACATCTGATGTCTAATAGATATCAACATCTAATGTCTAATATATATCAACATCTAATGTCTAATAAATTTCAACATCTAATGTTTAATAGATATCAACATCTAATGTTTAATAGATATCAACATCTGATGTCTAATAAATATCAACATCTGATGTCTAATAGATATCAACATCTAATGTCTAATAAATATCAACATCTAATGTCTAATAGATATCAACATCTGATGTCTAATAAATATCAACATCTGATGTCTAATAAATATCAACATCTGATGTCTAATAAATATCAACATCTGATGTCTAATAAATATCAACATCTGATGTCTAATAGATATCAACATCTAATGTCTAATAAATATCAACATCTAATGTCTAATAGATATCAACATCTGATGTCTAATAAATATCAACACCTGATGTCTAATAGATATCAACATCTAATGTCTAATAAATATCAACACCTGATGTCTAATAGATATCAACATCTAATGTCTAATAAATATCAACATCTGATGTCTAATAGATATCAACATCTGATGTCTAATAAATATCAACATCTGATGTCTAATAAATATCAACATCTGATGTCTAATAAATATCAACATCTGATGCCTAATAGATATCAACATCTAATGTCTAATAAATATCAACATCTAATGTCTAATAGATATCAACATCTGATGTCTAATAAATATCAACACCTGATGTCTAATAGATATCAACATATAATGTCTAATAAATATCAACACCTGATGTCTAATAGATATCAACATCTAATGTCTAATAAATATCAACATCTGATGTCTAATAGATATCAACATCTAATGTCTAATAAATATCAACATCTGATGTCTAATAAATATCAACATCTGATGTCTAATAAATATCAACATCTGATGTCGTCCCAGCTTGCCTGTCCTGGAAGGTTCTGTTACCTCGTCTCTTGCTTGGATGGTACTCGCTGTGATAGCTTCAGCTGTCCATCTCTGGCTGTGGTCAGCCTACTTTTGTCTTTGTTTACCTCGTTCACCTAGTCTCTTCCCCTCCATGATCACATCCAGCAAGTTATTGTGTCTCTTTAAGTGTCTTAACAGTTTCAAATGTTTTGTTCAAATTATGCTAAACAGCTCTTTATTCAATCCCAGACGTATGCTGAGACACTAAGATGGGGACTACAGCTACCTTTCTTTGTTTGGGAAATGAATTTTCATTCGGATGATTCCACTGGCACGGGCGGTTGGACAATTATGGATTTTAATTCGTTTGCAGTGATACCGGGGCCTTGCATAACCATAACCATCGCAGATGTTTGAGTACATCATTAATTGGTTACTTGTCTGTCCAGTTAAAACTCCCCACTCTTCTATACACCCAGATTCAAAGTTCACTATTTTTATTTCTTGTTTCCACTTATTTATGTGTCTGCCCTACACACTGTGTGGATGTAGAACCTTATTACTTTATATTTAAATAATTATGCTACTGCTTTGATGTTAGTAGAAATTGTATGTTTCTTAAACACTTTTTGTACCTATTGTTCTTTTATTTATTTCTGCCTTGCATTGTGCCTATTATTGTTGATAACGGCTTGATGTTAGGCTGATAATGAGAGCTTGAGCGAATCTAAAATGGATAGTTCTCCCGTTGCAGTGATCTAACGATCAAACATGTTGTTCTAGAGAACAAAGACATTGTGTGTGGTGATTCTTTCATTTCGTCGTAGAAGGTCTTGAAGTCAGGTCCGTATTGAAATGGATAACAGCACAATCTCAAATGGATAACAGCACGATCTCAAATGGATAACAGCACAATCTCAAATGGATAACAGCACAATCTCAAATGGATAACAGCACAATCTCAAATGGATAACAGCACAATCTCAAATGGATAACAGCACGATCTCAAATGGATAACAGCACAATCTCAAATGGATAACAGCACAATCTCAAATGGATAACAGCACAATCTCAAATGGATAACAGCACAATCTCAAATGGATAACAGTACGATCTCAAATGGATAACAGCAAAATCTCAAATGGATAACAAAACAATCTCAAATGGATAACAGCACAATCTCAAATGGATAACAGCACAATCTCAAATGGATAACAGCACGATCTCAAATGGATAACAGCACGATCTCAAATGGATGACAGCACAATCTCAAATGGATAACAGCACAATCTCAAATTATAACAGCACAATCTCAAATGGATAACAGCACAATCTCAAATGATAACAGCACAATCACAAATGATAACAAAACAATAACATTATTTCTATGAATTCTGTTAGGATTGTGAGGCTACCTCTGTTCTTCTTCAATGACAATATCTTGCAGCACGTTCTCTCAATCTCATTCTCAAGGTCTATTGTTATTTTGTGTCCAGTTCAACTCAGTCGACAGCCGGTGGATAATGGTTGTAACATAATGATTGCTTAGTGTTCAATGGTTATAACATAATGATTGCTTAGTGTTCAATGGTTGTAACATAATGATTGCTTAGTGTTCAATGGTTATAACATAATGATTGCTTAGTGTTCAATGGTTATAACATAATGATTGTTTAGGGTTCAATAGTTGTAACATAATGATTGCTTAGTGTTCAATGGTTGTAACATAATGATTGCTTAGTGTTCAATGATTGTAACATAATGATTGCTTAGTGTTCAATGGTTGTAACATAATTATTGCTTAGTGTTCAATACTTGTAACATAATGATTGCTTAGTGTTCAATAGTTGTAACATAATGATTGCTTAGTGTTCAATGGTTGTAACATAATGATTGCTTGGTGTTCAATGGTTGTAACATAATGATTGCTTAGTGTTCAATAGTTGTAACATTATGATTGCTTAGTGTTCAATAGTTGTAACATAATGATTGCTTAGTGTTCAATGGTTGTAACATAATGATTGCTTAGTGTTCAATACTTGTAACATAATGATTGCGTAGTGTTCAATGGTTGTAACATAATGATTGCTTAGTGTTCCTCCTCGCTCTGATAACGATCTCATAGTTCTAGATGCGGCCAGTGACAATCATCTTTTCTGCTCTGGTTATCTAGGTCTTCTATCAAATATGGCTAAGTCTGTTCCGCTCATCTGCTCAACAGAATTATTGACTGAACACCGTAATCATGCTCCATAGTGTACAGCGGACGTCCAATCATACTTCTGTCTGTGTCACTGTTTCCTACTATCCTAACTGACATCGGTTTCAGTCTCTATTAATTATCAACACTCTAGCATCTTAGTTTAAGCGCCTGTATCACATTGAGAAGTAGGCGCCTTCTCTCTAGCAAAGTTTGCCTCTTGCCTGTCCTTCCAAGCGTCTTGCTCCTAACTATTTTCGTTAGTTGGAAATGTGCAGTCTGACATTCTTGACCGGAAGTGTCAACATCTAAAACATGCGCAACTTTAGACATGTCAGGCCAAAAAATTTTTGTTTTATATTACGTCATTCAAGGTCAGTCATAATTTGACAGCAATTGCTCGGTCTCTGCACCTGCACTTTCACATGCAGGTCGGCCCTGCTTCTACTGAAGTGTCAAAGTTCTAGTTTTAGATGATCTGCTGCTAGGTGTTTTCTTTTATAACATTTTCTTTCGTTCTGGCTCGTTATTTTCTTTCTATCTGCTTCATCTGAGGATCCAACACTGTTATAACATTTCTGTCAGTCAATACGATAAGTATAAGTTGAAGCGAAGTAATAAATAGAATAAGAGAACAATGAAATCACGGTTCCTTAACAACGAGCCGGCAAAAAGACAACATTGGATTGAATGGTTAGTGTCATACCAGAAGTCAAAAATACGTAGGGTCACCTTTGTCTACGTTCTGAACATGTGGGAGTACGGGGAAATGAAAGAGCGGACAGGTTGGCTAGCTGCGCTGTCGTTGAGGACGATCAACCAATGGATAGGGCAGACGTCATCAATGCCCTTCAAAAAGTGGGAAGGGCTCAGGACTTCGACAACCATGAGCCAACTTCACTCCTTCGGAAGAAAGAGATAGGAGTTAAGATGGGCATAGCCAGAAACGAGAAACTTTGTGGGCGTATAAGAGGACTTATCCACCAACACAGAACTGGAGTCGTCAGACGCTGGACACAGCGAGACTTGCTTAGGAGGGGATCTGAGCACATATGGACATATTCGGAATGCAATGATGATGACCCGCAAATGTCAATAATAAATAGGTCCAGAAACAACAAAAAAACGACAATGAGAAGCACATATCATAATCAGCAGCTTTAAAAACCCTGAGTCATGGTCATTGATACAACAATGGTTTTCGGCTAGACCGGGTAACTACAGTGTCAGCACAAAAACACTCTTTCATTTCCAGCGGAAAGTGAATGCTGGTTTTATTGGTATAAACAAACTCAAACACTGTGGTGGCTACAACTACATCTATTCCTACACTTTGGTGGCTACAACTACATCTATTCCGACACTTTGGTGGCTACAACTACATCTATTCCGACACTTTGGTGGCTACAGCTACACTCATACATCTTGATGGCTACAGCTACATCAACTCATACAATTTGATGACTACAGCTGAAAATATTCATACACTTTAGTGGCTACAGCTGCAGTTTCATGCAGTATCGGTTGATATCACGCGCACACTTTATTTTCTATATTGGGTAAGTATCGATGCCCCAGTCTAGCTCGGACCAGACTCTCTGGAGTAAATCAGGAGTGATCAAGTTAAGAGTTTCAGTGATTCGTCCCCTAAGATTGTCCAGATTTGTGCTTATAAAGCTGTCCTTCACGTATCCCTAAAGCAAAAAGTAAATAACAGTAGGGTCCGGTGATCTCAAGGGCCACTTACAGAATACATGGTCATTCTGTCCAGCGCGACTAAGCGACTTTTTTGTCAGATGCTCGTTTAGAATTGTGTGGATGGCGAGAAGAATGTGTAGCGGTGACGTGCTCCATCTTGCTCTAATGGTAGTTATAATCATCATCAATTCTCCTGGAGTCACTCAGTTGATTGGCATAACTATTTGACATTAATGAGTGTCAATATTACTTGTAATGGCTTGTTGCAGGAGCTACTGAGTTAAGTAATCTGTACACACTGTGAGCTGTGTGTTTCATCTGTTTTGATCATGTTTCGATATTTCAATTGTTTACGATGAATGATGATATCGTATGATAAGGAACAGTTTGGTTTGTTCACTTTCTGTGCGGTTTCGCCTTATCTCTTTTGGCGTATGTTGAGACTGCTATAAAGGGGACTACAGCTACCTTTCTTTTTTTGAGAGATCAGTTAGTAATTCGGATGATTCCACTGGCACGGGCGGTTGAGCAATTATGGATTTTAATTCGTTTGCAGTGATACCGGGGCCTTCCATAACAATAACCATAACAATAACCATAACAATAATATTACTTCCGATCAATATGGCAGATAGACGACATGAACCGTTGAAGTACTGTCTGAAAAGTGTTTCTTGTTGTAGTTTCATCATATTCCAGGTCCGGCTTCCCGCCGGAGCCTCTGAATTTAGTGCTCTGTGCACACCGTGAGTTGTACTATTCTTCCGTATGGTGTTTCTATATTCAGATTTCTTACGATGCACTATGATATGGTATGTCCAAGGACAGTTCAGCTGCGTTAACTTTCGGTGCTGATTACGCCCTTACATCTTTTGACGTGTGCTATGTTTGGTACGATGGGGATGCAGCTGCCTTTCTTTGGATATTATCTCTCTCTCTCTCACACACTCTCTCTCTGCGATCAGGACTCAATCAGAGCAGGACTCCAGACTCACATGAAGTCAGCCGTCAGGTTAAGTGTGTTGATCGCCCCTACAGGCAGAACATCACAATTAGGGTCTGCCAGATCCACTCTGATTGAACACCCGTTAAAACGTTGCACTGTGTTCTGCGCCAGTGGCCCAGTGCATCCGATTTTAGCCAGCATTTTATTCAGGTTTGCTTTCCTTAGCCTTTGATTGTCCCCAATCTTCCTGCAAGGCAGCAGATTGTCTTTTCTGTAGGGGGATTCTGCCCTTAGATGGTCGGCCCTCCCAGGTTTACGAGCACCATCTGCCCGAGTCACTAGAGGTGACTAACACAGACATGCACACACAAAGATATGAGATGTGACTAACACAGACCTGCACACAGCGACACGAGGCATGACCAGCATCGACACACTTCAAGACACGTGCCACATGACTACCATAAACATGCACATAAAGACATGAGATATGACTGACATAGACATGCTCACACAAAGACACGACACGTGCCCAACATAGACATGCACAAAAAGACATGAGACACGACCAACATAGACATGCACATACAAGGACATGAGATGTGACATACACAGATATGCACACACAAAGATATGAGATATGACTAACATAAACATGCACAAAAAGATATGAGATATCTAACCCAACCATGCACACACATAGATATGACACATGACTAACACAGATATACACCAAGACATGAGACATGACCAAACACATACACACATAAAGACACGAGACATGATTAACAAGGACACACCAAGACATGAGTTATGACCAACTTGACACACACCAAGACATGAGCCATGGCCAGCACACACACACACACACACACACACACACACACAAGCTAATATATGAGCCATGGCTAGCACAGAAACACATCAAGATATGAGCCATGGCTTCACGGAAAAACACCAAGAAATGAACCATGTCCAGCACAGAAACCCATTAAGGTATCCATATGCTTGGGTTTGTTGTAGTCGGCAGACTCTTCTTAACGTGGGAATCATCGACATACGAGACGCACAACCGATTAACTGTTCACAGGTTTCGTTCAAACAGTTGTCCGGAGATTTGAGAGTGCAGTTTGACCCGTAGAACGTTCCTTTGCCTGTACAGTTCCCGGTTGACTGTTCACAGGTGTCGTTGAAACAGTTGTCCGGACATCTGAGAGTGCAGTCTGATCCGTAGTACGTTTCCTTGCACGTACATTCTGTACTTTCCGGGTCACATATGATGTCACAGCCATCAGAACACGTCTGTTTGCACTGTAGCCCAAAATTACCATCGGGACAAGTGTCACTACAGATGTAGTCAGGATGTTTACACTGTAGGCATTTTCCGGATTTTTCTTCACACAAAGGACAAACACTAAGACACGACCCGGAGCAGTCGTGTCCATAGATCCCATGTGAACAGTTTCCGTGACTTGTACCTATGATGACGTTGTATCCTTTGCAGCACCTACTACACACTGTACAAAACGACCAAGAATGCCCGTCCAGACAACAGGCGTCTGTAAATGTTTGCACCTCACTCACTGTCAGTGCACTGTCGGCCTGCGAAATGATCGATGAGAACTCAATCTTAATGTGTGCCATTGTCGCTTGTATGGTGACTACAATAGTGTTCACAGAAATGTTTGTGTATGATATATCATTATACTGGAACACTACACCGCCACTGTCAGAGAAAGCCTGTAGAGTGGCATTCTTTTCCTGAGTCATAGTGCTAGCTCGATGATAAATTCGAATGGTGTGAATCTTCCTGGACGTGGCATAGTTCAGATACCAGTAAACAGAATTGGTTCCACTTCTCAATTGTGTGTGTTTGTGTGTGCAGTCATTGTCATAGAGATTGGTCTTTGTTTTGCCATTAACTGCGGCCTCTGGTCCAGATCCGTCTCCTGTATAGCAAGCATTAAATGTGTCGGTCTGGTTTGTGTTCTGTTTGAGAGCCACATTCCGACCCCCACCAATGTAGATGGAGCAGATATTTGCAACCATTGCCCCTTTAATCCGTAACCCGTTGATCAGACCAGCCCCAGAGCAAAAGACATCAATCTCGTGCGGACTAACCACAAACCGTGATTCATTGTCACACGAGTCAGAACCATTTAGTTCCACCGTGAAACTGTCCGGATATGTCAAGTCACTCACACAAATCCCAAACCAGGAGAACAGCAAAGACTGATTGAGAGCTGCCTCAACTGCTGTAGAATCTGTGTCCGGATTACATGTGGTGTCGCTGTTATCAAACAGGAGAGCAGGTTCAGATTTTTGGGCGCACCTGCAAACGAGATCCAAGTACTGACACTGGGGTCCGAAATATTCGTGCTGACAACTATCACCGTTTGGGCACGTCCCTGTAGTTATGTCACAAACTGAGTCATTACAGCAGTGACATTGTAACGTACAGTTCATCCCAAACCAACCGGCTGCACAAATTAGGTCATTAACTTCCACGGTTTCGAACGAAGCCAGCAGAATAAAGACTTGATCTACAGCGGTGGTTAACGAACTGTTTACAAACATTTACTATCAAACCGTGGCCATATTTCTAAAAATCCGCCAACTCGCTGTGATAACAAATAGCGTGATGCCCAAAGTCAACATTGTTTAAACGATGGCTCGGACGCGATCATGCTTCCATCTTGGTGTGTCCCATCACGTCATCAAAAAAAAAAAAAAAAAAAAAAAAATCTAGTACCCATTTATAAAGGCAGGCTGGGTGACACCAGAAGCAATACAGTTTCACTGCTTTTTGTGTTGAGCTATCGATTTTAGTTTATTACTTTTGAATTTTCACAAAATATCGATATCAAAGTACCGATCTTGATGTCAAATTACCGATCCTGTTGTCAAATTACCGATCCTGATGTCAAATTACCGATCCTGATGTCAAACTACTGAACCTGACGTCAACCTACATAACTTGATGTCAACCTACAGAACCTGATGTCATATTACAGAACCGAATGTCAACCTACAGAACCTGATGCCATAGTACAGAACCTGATGTCAACCTACAGAACCTGATGTCAACCTACAGAACCTGATGTCATAGTACATAACCTGATGCCAACCTACAGAACCTGATGCCAACCTACAGAACCTGATGACATAGTACAGTATCTGATGTCAACCTACAGAACCTTATGTCGTAGTACAGAATCTGATGTCATAGTACAGAACCTGATGTCATAGTACAGAACCAGATGTCAACTTACAGAACCTGATGCAAACCTACAGAACCTGATGTCAAACTACAGAATCTGATGTCAACCTACATAACCTGATGTCAACCTACAGAACCTGATGTCAACCTACAGAACCTGATGCCATAGTACAGAACCTGATGTCAACCTACAGAACCTGATGTGAACCTACAGAACCTGATGTCATAGTACAGAACCTGATGCCAACCTACAGAACCTGATGCCAACCTACAGAACCTGATGATATAGTACAGTATCTGATGTCAACCTACAGAACCTGTTGTCATATTACAGAACCTGATGTCAACCCACAGAACCTGATATCATAGTGCAGAACCTGATGTCATCCTACAGAATCTGATGTCATAGTACAAAAACTGATGTCAACCTACAGAACCTGACATCAACCTATACAACCTGATCTAATAGTACATAACCTGGTTTCAACCTACAGAACCTGATGTCATAGTACATAACCTGATGTCAACCTACAGAACCTGATGCCAACCTACAGAACCTGATGCCATAGTACAAAATCTGATGTCAACCTACAGAACATGATGTCAGTCTACAGAAACTGATGTCATATTACATAACCTGATGTCAACCTACAGAACATGATGTCAACTTCAAGAATATGATGTCAACCTACAGAACGTGATGTCAACCAACAAAACCTGATGACATAGTACAGAACCTGATGTCAATCTACAGAAACTGATATCAACCTACAGAACCTGATGTCAAACTACAGAACCTGATGTCAACCTACATTATATGATGTCAACCTATGAGAACCTGATGTCAACCTACAGAACCTGATATGAAACTACAAACCCTGATCTCAAGCTAAAGATACTGATGTCATCCTACAGAACATTATATCAAACTGCAAACCCTGATCTCAAGCGAACGATACTATTGTCAACCTACAGAACCTAATGTCAACCTACAGAGCCTGATGTCAACCTACAGAACCCGATATCAAACTACACCTGATCTCAAGCTAACGATACTGATGTCAACCTACAGAATATGATGTCAAACCAATGAGTTTGACGTTTATTTCATCTTAGGCTAAGCACCAGATGTACAAGAATTGCACACATATACACTCATCACACACACACACACACACACAGACACACACACACACACACACACTCACACGCACACACACACACACACACACACACACACAAAGTACATAATACTAAAAGATGACAATGATGAAATCGAAAGATAACCGAGTCTGTACAATAGAATCAACATGTAATATTTCCTAACTCACCATGTCTGACGATTCAATGTTTGGTCTTAGTTTGTTCTTAAGTCCATTGTCAAGCCATCTACAGTGTATGTTCTTCTTTGAGTTTCTTTTGGGCTTCCTTGATTTCATTTGGGCTTGCATGATTTCATTTGCTCTTGATTGATTTCATTTGGGCTTATTTGAGTTCATTTAGGCTTGTTTGACTTCCTTTGGGCTTTCTTCATTTCTTTTGGGCTTGCTTGATTTCTTTTGGGCTTTCTTCATTTCTTTTGGGCTTGCTTGATTTCTTTTGGGCTTTCTTCATTTCTTTTGGGCTTGCTTGATTTCTTTTGGGCTTTCTTCATTTCTTTTGGGCTTGCTTGATTTCTTTTGCTCTTGCTTGATTTCTTTTGTTCTTACTTCATTTCGTTTGTTCTTGTTTGATTTCTTTTGTTGTTGCTTGATTTCTTTTGTTCTTGCTTGATTTCTTTTGTTCTTACTTCATTTCTTTTGTTCTTGTTTGATTTCTTATGTTGTTGCTTGATTTCTTTTGTTCTTGCTTGATTTCTTTTGTTGTTACTTCATTTCTTTTGTTCTTGCTTGATTTCTTTTGGGCTTACTTGATTTCTTTTGTTCTTGCTTGATTTCTTTAGTTCTTACTTCATTTCTTTTGTTCTTGCTTGATTTCTTTTGGGCTTACCTGATTTCTTTTGTTCTTGCTTGATTTCTTTTTATTCTTACTTCATTTCTTTTGTTTTTGCTTGATTTCTTTTGTTCTTGCTTGATTTCTTTTGTTCTTGCTTCATTTCTTTTGGGCTTACTTGATTTCTTTTGTTCTTGCTTGATTTCTTTTGGGCTTACTTGATTTCTTTTGTTCTTGCTTGATTTCGTTTGGGCTTATCTGATTTCTTTTGTTCTTGCTTGATTTCTTTTGTTCTTACTTCATTTCTTTTGTTCTTGCTTCATTTCTTTTGGGCTTACTTGATTTCTTTTGTTCTTGCTTGATTTCTTTTGGGCTTACTTGATTTCTTTTTTTTCTTGCTTGATTTCTTTTGTTCTTGCTTGATTTCTTTTGGGCTTGCTTGATTTCTTTTGGGCTTGCTTGATTTCTTTTGTTCTTGCATGATTTCTTTTAGGCTTGCTTGATTTTTTTTGGTTCTTGCTTGATTTCTTTTGGGCTTGCTCGATTTCTTTTGTTCTTGCTTGATTTCTTTTGTTCTTGCTTGATTTCTTTTGGGCTTGCTTGATTTCTTTTGTACTTGCTTGATTTCCTTTGTACTTGCTTGATTTCTTTTGTTCTTGTTTGATTTCTTTTGTTCTTGCTTGATTTCTTTTGTACTTGCTTGATTTCTTTTGTTCTTGCTTGATTTTTTTTTGTTCTTGCTTGATTTCTTTTGTTGTTGCTTGATTTCTTTTGTTCTTGCTTGATTTCTTTTGTTCTTGCTTGATTTCATTTGTACTTGCTTGATTTCTTTTGTTGTTGCTTGATTTCTTTTGTTCTTGCTTGATTTCTTTTGTTCTTGCTTGATTTCTTTTGGGCTTGCTTGATTTCTTTTGTACTTGCTTGATTTCTTTTGT
Source organism: Megaustenia siamemsis (assembly GCA_032433765.1). Lineage (NCBI taxonomy): Eukaryota > Metazoa > Mollusca > Gastropoda > Stylommatophora > Ariophantidae > Megaustenia > Megaustenia siamemsis. The sequence goes on from JAVIAB010000126.1 coordinate 51,989,059, forward strand.
ACTTGCTTGATTTCTTTTGTTCTTGCTTGATTTTTTTGGGCTTACTTGATTTCTTTTGTTCTTGCTTGATTTTTTGGGGTTCTTGTTTGATTTCTGTTGTAATTGCTTGATTTCTTTTGTTCTTGCTTGATTTCTTTTGGGCTTGCTTGATTTCTTTTGTCCTTGCTTGATTTCTTTTGTTCTTGCTTGATTTTTTTTTTTTTGGGCTTGCTTGATTTCTTTTGTCCCTACTTGATTTCTTTTGTTCTTGTTTGATTTCTTTTGGACTTGTTTGATTTCTTTTGTTCTTGCTTGATTTCTTTTACGCTTGCTTGATTTCTTTTGTTCTTGTTTGATTTCTTTTGGGCTTACTTGATTTCTTTTGGGCTTATTTGATTTCTTTTGTTCTTGCTTGATTTCTTTTGGGCTTACTTGATTTCTTTTGTTCTTGCTTGATTTCTTTTGTTCTTGCTTGATTTTTTGTGTTCTTGCTTAATTTATTTTATTCTTGCCTCATTACTTTTGGCCTTTACTTGATTTATTTTATTCTTGCTTCATTTCTTTTGTTCTTGTTTGATTTATTTTATTCTTGCTTCATTTCTTTTGTTCTTGCTTGATTTCGTTTAGGCTTGCTTGATTTCTTTTGTTCTTGCTTAATTTATTTTATTCTTGCTTCATTTCTTTTGTTCTTGCTTGATTCATTTTATTCTTGCTTCATTTCTTTTGTTCTTGCTTGATTTATTTTATTCTTGCTTCGTTTCTTTTGTTCTTGCTTGATTTATTTTATTCTTGCTTCATTTCTTTTGTTCTTGCTTGATTTATTTTATTCTTGCTTCGTTTCTTTTGTTCTTGCTTGATTTATTTTATTCTTGCTTCATTTCTTTTGTTCTTGCTTGATTTATTTTATTCTTGCTTCATTTCTTTTGGACTTGATTTATTTTCTTCTTGCTTGATTACTTTTGGTTTTGCTTGATTTCTTTTGCCACCGTGTGTCCACATGAATGCCTAACGAATCTTCTTTCGTCACATCTAATCGCATGACCGATGTACTTCTAGTTACTTCTTTATGTATAGTTTGAGAAATATTCTTTGTTTTTAATATGTATATAAGAAGGAATACAGACATTCAGATTTATTCAAAGCGATCAAGACAACTGAGACAGTATGAGACAGATCTAATGACAGAGGAAAACACAAGATAGAATGACAAAAAGAGTAGGAAGACACAATTGAAACAGTACAGGAGATTATGAAAGAAAGAAACACATGTAAACAGAAATAAATTTAAAAAAATTGTAAACAGAACGATAAAGAGCATACATATACACACAGAGAGAGAGAGAGAGAGAGAGATAGAGAGAGAGAGAGAAAGAGAGAGAGAGAGGGAGGAGGAGAAATAGCGAGAGAATGTGACAATCAGAAGAGAGAAAAGAGAGAGAGAAAACTCGTTTCCGCGATTAATGTCAACACAAATCTAGCAAGTGAGTTGCGTGTCGGCCGGCTCTTGCTTAGGTCCAATTTGCAATTCTGACCTGTCACTGAAAGTTACCAAATGAATTAGTCTCTCAGCGAGCAACGTTTGAGGGCAAAACATCATCACGCCCTCAAACAGCTTTCTTAGCACTAGAGCTGTTTATAGCTTGATTCTTTGCTGAAATATGGCTTCAAGACATGCAAAAAAACAGTGGCTCAAAGAGGGCACTTACACTTTCAGCGCTACAAATTTATAAATAGTTTCACTTGTGTGTGTGTATAGCAAAATGTTACATAAATAAGTGTTTTTTAATGGATGCTTTCGTTGATTTGCTCATATTTGTCTATCAAATAAGATAAAATACATGTGCTTATTTATATAACAGATTTCAAGTGATTAGAAGGAAGCTATAAAATAAGATAAAATACATGTGCTTATTTATATAATACATTTAAAGTGATTAGAAGGAAGCTATAAAATAAGATAAAATACATGTGCTTATTTATATAATACATTTAAAGTGATTAGAAGGAAGCTATAAAATAAGATAAAATACATGTGCTTATTTATATAATACATTCGAAGTTATTAGAAGGAAGCTATTAATAAGATAAAATACATGTGCTTATTTATATAATACATTCGAAGTGATTAGAGGGAAGATATCAAATAAGATAAAACACACGTATTTATTTATATAATGTATTCGAAGTGATTAAAGCGAAGCTATATTTTAAAATATAAAAATGTTTGCGGTTCAAAGTGGAATATAGCATCACTAGAAGCTCTCAAATTGCCCAATCTTTTTTCTTTTGGTTTTGAACCAAACTATCATTCTTCTTTATGTAAAAAAGAAAAGTGTACGTCTTACAACTTAAAACCACTTCCATACAATATCAAATTACAATTTAAGGATATGTTGCAGGCTCAGGACATTTTCATCCATAAACGCCTCTAAATTTTTAGAGTCAAGACACTTTAAGATAAAAAGTAACTTTTTGGTAAAACACCACTTTGAGATAAAATGCCACTTTTTTTTATAAAATGCCGATGTGAGATAAAAGGCCACTTTGAGATAAAACGCCACTTTTTGATAAAACGCCACTTTTTGATAAACGCCACTTAGAGACAAAACTCCACTTCGATATAAAATGCCACTTTGAGTTAAAACGTCACTTTGAGATAAAATGCCACTTGTCTTTTATAAAACGTCACTTTGAGATAAAATGCCACTTGTCTTTTATAAAACGTCACTTTGACATAAAATGCCACTTGTCTTTTATAAAACGTCACTTTGACATAAAATGCCACTTGTCTTTTATAAAACGTCACTTTGACATAAAATGCCACTTGTCTTTTATAAAACGTCACTTTGACATAAAATGCCACTTGTCTTTTATAAAACGTCACTTTGACATAAAATGCCATTTTAGGATAATAGAAACAAATTTTTCGATATATATATATATCTTCATTACCCCAACAATTATGTGCTTAAGGTATGTAAAAATGATTCTCACTATAACACCATATTCCCTATACGCCACTTGGTGTGACGGGACTCTTTACTTTTTACTTATATATATATGAAACAAGATTGAGCCTCAGCCCGCCTCCAGTGTGTTGTGCATTAATGTCATTATTTTGTTTCATCAGTAGGTTTTTTTTACATTACACGGTCTATTTTACCTCGTTGTCATTTTCATGTTTTCATTAAAGAAAAAACCTGTTGTGTTCACCGTAAGCAGCTCTGTATGTTCAAGGAAAACTATGAACACCTCCTTTCATTTTTACAATGTTTCCAATTTTTAATTGTTTGGTTCCTTTGGTGTCATTAAATACTACCTGCCCTGTTGTCTATTAATTTTGTAACCAGAATCTACGAAAATCCTGGCCACTATCTTTTCCACCACTTTTGAGGCGTGTATTTTAACTCGAAATTGTGTGTTTCATGTTTATAGTTTGTTTATTATACCTGATGAAGGTTTTTTTCCGAAACGTTGTGAATTGTCTTGTCTTTCTGATAGTTGAGTTGCTAAATACCAATTATGTTTATATTTTTGTTACCTCTCTCGCCCGTCACGTTTTCTAACTTTCTATACTTCACCAATTACCTTATTCCCTATATTTCCTACATACCTTATTCTTCTTCTTACTTACCTTATTCCCTATATTTCCTACATACCTTATTATTCTTCTTACTTACCTTATTCCCTATATTTCCTATATACCTTATTATTCTTCTTACTTACCTTATTCCCTATATTTCCTATATACCTTATTATTCTTCTTACTTACCTTATTCCCTATATTCCCTATATTTCCTATATACCTTATTATTCTTCTTACTTACCTTACTTCACCCATGACACCGTTCCCTGCTCTCATCATAACATTTCTCAATAACCTCATGTTTAACAACATTGCTGAAACATTGACTTCACTCAACCTCAGGGAACGTAAGAGGTTAAGTTCCGATTCCCACCACTTCCTCCTTCACCGCACAGATAACTCTCTCAGACTATATAACAATTCCCACCACTTCCTCCTTCACCGCACAGATAACTCTCTCAGTCTATATAACAATTCCCACCACTTCCTCCTTCACCGCACAGATAACTCTCTCAGTCTATATAACAATTCCCACCACTTCCTCCTTCACCGCACAGATAACTCTCTCAGACTATATAACAATTCCCACCACTTCCTCCTTCACCGCACAGATAACTCTCTCAGACTATATAACAATTCCCACCACTTCTTCCTTCACCGCACAGATAACTCTCTCAGACTATATAACAATTCCCACCACCTTCTTCCTTCACCGCACAGATAACTCTCTCAGACTATATAACAATTCCCACCACTTTCTCCTTCACAGCACAGATAACTCTCTCAGACTATATAACAATTCCCACCACTTCTTCCTTCACAGCACAGATAACTCTCTCAGACTATATAACAATCAGGAAAAGCTTTTCTCATCAGACTATGTTTGCAAGACTCATCGGTCTCAAAGGCAATCTAAGGTGTGAGAGTGACACGCACAATTTCAAAGGACATAATTGTGAACAAATGGCTGCACAGCGTGTGAGTTTGTCTACAAGTGGTTCTACAATCCGAATAATGAGACGCAATCCTCAGAGCTGGGAGAAATGAGGATTGCGTTAGTTTATGAGAAGGAGCGAGCGGAATGCCGCAGGAAGGATCGTAACTTGTGCAATGCGATGTGAAATAACAAGTGTAGATGAACAGAGAGAGAGAGAGAGAGAGAGAGAGGCAGGTGAAAGACACAAAAGACGGATGAGTATAATAATAGGAGTGACAAACAGACATAATTAAATAACATAAATATAGAACGGAATAAATGAGAAGCATTGAAGGAGTGCAAGAAAGTTAAGACGTGAAAATTAGAGATGTAAAGAGCTTTGTTTTAACTCCGAAAGATTTTGGATAAAGGATAAAACACGGATAAAAGAAAAAATACAGACATAAGTAGACGAATTGAGACACGTTAATGTTAGAATATTGCAAGAGAGCAGGCGAATAAAAGTTATAAAAATATAACCGATGAATTAAACGTACAAACAAAATTGCGCGTGGGAGAGTGACATTTATGTAATGATGACAAAATATATGTACGATGGAAATATGTAACATAGGAACGGTTTTTTAAACAAGGTGTATAATAATAATAACAATAATAATAATAATTGCCATGACATTTTGCAACAAGATCAATAATTACCAGAAAAACACATTTGGAATTGCCTCCCTTGAATATCTCAAAGACAGTTCTAGTCTCCTGAGCACTTCCGGTGATGAATCTACTGCCTATCAAACACGCAACAAGCGGAAACGTCCTTTGTATTAGTCAAGTCTTTGAGACATTCTTCCCGCGACAAGAAAGGACATTTGGTTCACCCCAAACAGGTTGTGCTAGTTTCGTTTTTTTTCCTCATCTAATTACCAAACTTTTAACATGTCTCTGTAGTCTCTATACCGGCCCACCTCTACTATAGTAACCTGGAACTAATTCATTTGTAAGGCTTTTCTTTCTTTCTTTCTTGCTTTCTTTCCTTCCTTCTTTCTTTCTTTCTTTCTTTCTTATTTCTTTCTTTCTTTCCTTTTTTCTTTTATTATTTATTTCTTTTCTTCTTTCTTTCCTTTTTTTCTGTTCTTATTTCTTTCTTTCTCATTTTTTTTTATTTCTCTACATTGAAAACATCAATGTGGTTGTATTGAGGTGGAGTTTCCCTCTTCAGCTTGTGGGGAATATGATTTTCTTGTTTCCACATTTTTCAGATCAACAAAATATGTGATGTGGTCAGTATCAAGCCAGGTCGCTCTTTTTCTTAACGAAAACAATATATGGTACTTATTGTAAGAGGTTAGTTTAATTTAGACGCCATGTTGGTTTGATATCAACTAAAGTCCCAGATCTTGGAAATAAATCCGGAGCTATTGTAGGCTTCTGGGTCTCACTATGTATTCTGTACATCATGTTTCTCAGGTTATCATATCTCAAGAAATCTTGTCGGTCAAGCGATTAATAGCAACATGGCTGATACTAAAGTCATTTTATATTATTTTACTGTCGATTCAACATCACTGCACTCTTAGCACACCAGTAGGTCTCCGAATTATAGCTCCGAGAGGAACCATGACCATTGTGAATGCTCCGAAACCCTGAGAGCACCTAGAGGAACCATGACCATTGTGAATGCTCCGAAACCCTGAGAGCACCTAGAGGAACCATGACCATTGTGAATGCTCCGAAACCCTGAGAGCACCTAGAGGAACCATGACCATTGTAAATGCTCCGAAACCCTGAGAGCACCTAGAGGAACCATGATCCACGTGCATGATCCGAAAGACTGAGAGCCTTTGGTTCTTTGGTTATGGAAGGCCTCGGTATCACTGAAAACGAATTAAAATCCATTATTGCTCAGCCGCCCGTGCCAGTGGAATCATCCGAATTACTATCTCATCTCCCAAACAAAGAAAGGTAGCTGTAGTCCCCATCATAGCAGTCTCGGTACACGACAAAAGATATAAGGCGAAACTGCACAGAAAGTGAGCACAGCCAACTGTCCCCTGTCATACGACGTATATCATTCATCGTAAACAAGAGGGATATCGAAACATGATCAAAACGGATGAAACACACAGCTCACGGTGTGCACAGAGCACCTAACTCAGTAGCTCCTGCAACAAGCCGGACTTGGAATATGAGAAAACTGCAAAAAGGAACACTGTCACACATAGCCTTCATTGTTTCCTGCCGCCTATCCACCATATTGACCAGAAGTTCACCTCATCCCGAAAATGATGATCGCCATATTTTTTAAAATGTATAGCGCTTGATGATATTAGAACATCGTTTTTTACTCCAAATCCGAACATATAAAACACAGTTAGTCGTCAGATTATCCCCGCCGCACACCAAACAACAGGCCGTTAAATTAGCGTATGGCCGGTCTTGGGATATATGATGAGCCATTATGATGACGTAGCACACACAACAATGGCAACGCCCTTATTTCCTTATTACTCTAGTGAATGCAGTCTACAAAGAACGAAACACGGTGCAAATTGCCTAAAGAGATAAAACTGCGGCTTACTTGACGAAGCAGTTCACATTAATGAGTTACATTATACTAAATAACTTGCGTCAAGCAATTCCAACAATGGTCATGAACAGCACTCAATGTGACGTTAAGCGCAGATCAGCTCAAGACGATGGAAGGTCGCATTCACAACCCTTGATTTGTCAAAAAAGGAATATTGCGTGTTTACTATCCCGCTTCATCGGCGCTGATGTAATAAGTATATCATCATTTTGACTTTTACGCAGAAAAGTGCAAATGAGAGCCGAAATTAATCAGACCCCGAATGCACTTTCTGCAGCGATCGAAAGAACGTCAACTAGTTCCACCATCTTGGAACGAAAGTCAACTGAGAGCTCCGAGAGGAACCATGACTCACGTGCATGATCCGAAACACTGAGAGCTCCGAGAGGAATCATGACCCACGTACATGATCGGAAACACTGAGAGCTCCGAGAGGAACCATGACTCACGTGCATGATCCGAAACACTGAGAGCTCCGAGAGGAATCATGACCCACGTACATGATCGGTAACACTGAGAGCTCCGAGAGGAACCATAACCCACGTGCATGATCCGAAAAACTGAGACTTCCGAGAGGAACCATGACTCACGTGCATGATCCGAAACACTGAGAGCTCCGTTAGGAACCATGACCGATGTGCATGAAAACTATCTTGGTCGAACGACCTTGAATCTATTTGGATAGTTTTCCAACAATGTTTGCCCGGCCATTTGGTCTACACTTTTAATCTGTTAACTACCATAAATTCTTAAACATGTGTTAGTTTTAGTTGTTGTACAAGTGGCCTGGACATAGAATCTCACTATCCAGAGACAGGCGATTGTTAAAGCTGCAAAGAAATAACAAATTAGAGGTGAAAAATCTTCGCCACCTTTGGCGAATACAGAAATGGGAGATACTTGCCTTAATAGGAAAGTACAGAAATACAATTTATTTCCGATCTGTGATCGTAACCCTATGCTATAGTCATGAGAACACCTTCGCCTAAGACCCTGTTCACAATAGTTACTGTTTAGTTAGCTAAGTGGCAGTGTACCAAGCGTTCGGCTTCTCATGGCAAGGCGCAGTGCCATGGAGTACGGGTTCGATCTTGCTTCGGACCGCATATTGTTCTTTGTTTTTTTCTATTGTTTATTTTGTCATTTTTTTGTGAGTGCTGTAGTAAATACCTCTTCCTTCTATAATTCCCTACTTGTTCAAATGCCGTACCTCTCAAAAACTGAGACACCATTGATATTATAACAGTTTACTGAGCATTTGAAAGTGTATTGGGATCTTTCTTTCGTCCACAGTGTAATCTACTGCATGTTGTAAGTAAAGTAAAGTACCCCTGTCACGCCAAGTGGCGTATAGGGAATATGGTGTTAGTGACCATATATTTTACAGACCTTCGGCACATGATTTTTGGGGTAATGTGGTCGGTATTACGCCGGTGCTGTTTTACTTTCACAGAAAAAAATCCGGTACCCATTAAAGGCTGGGTGAACCGGAAGCCGTCGATTGGGATCGAACCCTACCTCTTGTCCTTTGTAGTCCAGTTCACTATCGACTGAGCTATCGCGGCTCCCACTGCATGTTGTAGTCCACCACGACAGATTTGGTAGCATTGGAATAAGGTAATCTCAGGTACGATGTGTAAAGCATGAAGCGTATGCACCACAACCTTTAGGTCATCACTGAAATGTTTGGCACCATGTCCTACCACTTAGGTAAACAGTGATTACGTCAAAAGCACATTAGCAAACATGTCTCATGGGATTTATGACTAAATGAACTGTAATTATGTAATTAACATTTTCTATACGTTTCTCTACAGTGCGTCATTCTCAATTTGATTAGTGTAAACCGTCATCAAATTATATTCTTTTTTAATGTCTTGTATCATCTTGGTATTGGTGAAACCTAATTGTCTTGTTTAATTATCTAAATATTCAAACATAATATGTTATATACTAGATAAATATCAATATGTAGATTAACTCTTAAAAACATGAACAATTTTATTTCTGACATCTCTTCCGTTGCATTGATAACAAGCTTCCGTACGGAAAGAGTTAATTACTAAGCTTTGTTATGTTAAATATGGATTATCATCACATCACCCCAGACAGATCCATAGGTGTTCTGATCTCCTCAAATAAAAGTCTGTATAGAGCATCTGTTAGAGTCAGAGATTAGTTAGAGTTCTGGTTAGAGCATCTGTTAGAGTTAGAGATTAGTTAGAGATCTGTTAGATCATCTGTTAGTGTCAGAGATTAGATAGAGATCTGGTTAGAGCATCTGTTAGAGTTAGAGATTAGTTAGAGATCTGTTAGAGCATCTGTTAGAGTTAGAGATTAGTTAGAGATCTGTTAGAGCATCTGTTAGAGTCAGAGATTAGATAGAGATCTGGTTAGAGCATCTGTTAGAGTCAGAGATTAGATAGAGATCTGGTTAGAGCATCTGTTAGAGTTAGAGATTAGTTAGAGATCTGTTAGAGCATCTGTTAGAGTTAGAGATTAGTTAGAGATCTGGTTAGAGCATCTGTTAGAGATTAGTTAGAGATCTGGTTAGAGCATCTGTTAGAGATTAGTTAGAGATCTGGTTAGATCATCTGTTAGAGATTAGTTAGAGATCTGGTTAGATCATCTGTTAGAGATTAGTTAGAGATCTGGTTAGATCATCTGTTAGAGATTAGTTAGAGATCTGGTTAGATCATCTGTTAGAGATTAGTTAGAGATCTGGTTAGAGCATATGTTAGAGTTAGAGATTAGTTAGAGATCTGGTTAGAGCATCTGTTAGAGTTAGAGATTAGTTAGAGCATCTGTTAGAGTCAGAATTAGATAGAGATCTGGTTAGAGCATATGTTAGAGTTAGAGATTAGTTAGAGATCTGGTTAGAGCATCTGTTAGAGTTAGAGATTAGTTAGAGATCTGGTTAGAGCATCTGTTAGAGTTAGAGATTAGTTAGAGATCTGGTTAGATCATCTGTTAGAGATTAGTTAGAGATCTGGTTAGAGCATCTGTTAGAGATTAGTTAGAGATCTAGTTAGAGCATCTGTTAGAGATTAGTTAGAGATCTGGTTAGAGCATCTGTTAGAGATTAGTTAGAGATCTGGTTAGAGCATCTGTTAGAGATTAGTTAGAGATCTGGTTAGAGCATCTGTTAGAGATTAGTTAGAGATCTGGTTAGAGCATCTGTTAGAGATTAGTTAGAGATCTGGTTAATGCATTTTGTCGTGGCAACATTCATACGTTCATATATTCCACTGTTACATAACTATGATAGTTGAGTATCTACTTGTTCCATTTCAACTCACCACAAATGAATTTCTGATTTCCGTTTGTCATTTCCTGCAAGTTACAGGTAAATTGCTAACTCCTGGAGACGTAAAGTTAAAGGTCAAGTACGAGACTTGAATCGACCTCTTATCACGCAAGTTTTCATCCATATGTGCTCGGCCGCCTACCCTTAAGTGTTCGGAGACTTCTAAATAGTGTCGCTTCAAGCATCAAAACTCACGGTGCGAGGCAGCATTCCTCACTTTCCCAGAGTAATGCCTTGGTACCCTTTTCTGCAAGCGGCTGGGTCCAACGCGGGGGTATTTTTTCTAACCACGAGTACAATTCACACTGCTTCCAGCGGGAATCGAACAGGGGTTGCTCAAACATCGGTAGGCCAGTCGGGTGGTTATACGAACTATGCTACCGAGGCCCCAGATCGGAGACGCGTTTTGTTTAAATATAAAAATGTAGCATATAGCTGCTGTGATCCTAATGTTTTATCACTATAAACAATACCTCGATGTCAGAATGACTTAAGAGTATTTTGAATTTACGTTATTGAGAGATGCGCTACATCAGTCTCACGCTGAGCTTAATTATGACGATTAAAATGAGCATGGGGATGCAAAATTGCCTGTGGTACTGTCTGTAAGGGAAACATATTTTAAAAATACCTTTTTGAACGATTACTTCGCAAGTCAAACTTGCCATCCTCTTCCTCGACAAGCCGACTCATAGTCCAGCCATGTATTCAATTCAGCAGTTACTTCAGGGCTCGCATTGGCTATTTCTGAATTTACTCGAATAAGCAATAATTAAAAACATTGGCTATTTCTGAATTTACTCAAATAAACAATAATTAAAAACATTGGCTATTTCTGAATTTACTCAAATAAACAATAATTAAAAACATTGGCTATTTCTGAATCCATCATAACAGAAATGGATCTCGTTTGGATCGAACGGAATATATTTATGTTAGTGTTGAATTTTTATTAATTAACATTTTAAAAATGTAATTTAAGTTGACACTACAACTCATATATCACTCGCGTTAGTGTCACAACTCATATATCACTTGCGTTAGTGTCACAACTCATATTGCCAATCAAATTAACAATATATCTCACAGTAACATTCAGTTTGTACTGTAAGTCATAATGTCATTCGATATGTAAGTCATAATGGCATTCAATTTAGCACTGTAAGTCATAATGTCATTCGATATGTAAGTCATAAAGTCATTCAGTTTAGCACTGTAAGTCATAATGTCATTCGATATGTAAGTCATAGTGTCATTCAATTTAGCACTGTAAGTCATAATGTCATTCGATATGTAAGCCATAATGTCATTCAATTTAACACTGTATGTCATAATGTCATTCGATATGTAAGTCATAATGTCATTCGATATGTAAGTCACAATGGCATTCGATTTAGCACTGTAAGTCATAATGTCATTCGATATGTAAGCCATAATGTCATTCGATAAGTAAGTCATAATGTCATTCAGTTTAGCACTGTAAGTCATAATGTCATTCGATATGTAAGTCATAATGTCATTCAATTTAGCACTGTAAGTCATAATGTCATTCGATATGTAAGTCATAATGTCATTCAATTTAGCACTGTAAGTCATAATGTCATTCGATATGTAAGTCATAATGTCATTCAATTTAGCACTGTAAGTCATAATGTCATTCGATATGTAAGTTATAATGTCATTCAATAGTAAGTCACAATGGCATTCGATTTAGCACTGTAAGTCATAATGTCATTCGATATGTAAGTCACAATGGCATTCGATTTAGCACTGTAAGTCATAATGTTATTCGATATGTAAGTCATAATGTCATTCGATATGTAAGTCACAATGGCATTCGATTTAGCACTGTAAGTCATAATGTTATTCGATATGTAAGTCATAATGTCATTCGATATGTAAGTCACAATGGCATTCGATTTAGCACTGTAAGTCATAATGTCATTCGATATGTAAGCCATAATGTCATTCGATATGTAAGTCATAATGTCATTCGATATGTAAGTCATAATGTCTTTCGATATGTAAGTCATAATGTCATTCGATATGTAAGTTACAATGCCATTCAATTTAGTACTATAAGTCACAGTGCCATTCACGTTAACAATATAAGGCACACTGATACAGAAGTTAACATTATAAGGCACACTGATACAGAAGTTAACAATAAAAGGCACACTGATACAGAAGTTAACGATATAAGGCAAATTGATACAGAAGTTAACAATATAAGGCACACTGATACAGAAGTTAACAATATAAGGCACACTGATACAGAAGTTAACAATATAAGGCACACTGATACAGAAGTTAACAATATAAGGTCACTGATACAGAAATTTACAATATAAGGCACACTGATACAGACGTTAACAATATAAGGCACACTGATACAGAAGTTAACAATATCAATATAAGACACAATGATGAAGTTAGCAATATAAGGCCCAATGATACAGAATTTAACAATATATGGCACAATGCCACAAAAGTTAACAATATATGGCACAATGATACATAAGTTAACAATATAAGACACAATGATACAGAAGTTAACAATATATGGCACAATGATACAGAAGTTAACAATATAAGGCACACTGATACAGAAGTTAACAATATCAATATAAGACACAATGATGCATAAGTTAGCAATATAAGGCACACTGATACAGAAGTTAACAATATAAGGCACACTGATACAGAAGTTAACACCATCAATATAAGGCACAATGATGAAGTTAGCAATATAAGGCACACTGATACAGAAGTTAACAATATAAGGCACACTGATACAGAAGTTAACAATATAAGGCCACTGATACAGAAATTAACAATATAAGGCACACTGATACAGATGTTAACAATATAAGGCACACTGATACAGAAGTTAACAATATCAATATAAGACACAATGATGAAGTTAGCAATATAAGGCACAATGATACAGAATTTAACAATAAATGGCACAATGCCACAAAAGTTAACAATATATGGCACAATGATACATAAGTTAACAATATAAGACACAATGATACAGAAATTAATAATATAAGGCACAATGATGAAGTTAGCAATGTAAGGCACACTGATACAGAAGTTAACAATATCAATATAAGGCACAATGATGAAGTTAGCAATATAAGGCACACTGATACAGAAGTTAACAATATAAGGCACACTGATACAGAAGTTAACAACATCAATATAAGGCACAATGATACAGAAGTTAGCAATATAAGGCACACTTATACAGAAGTTAACAATATCAATATAAGGCACACTGATACAGAAGTTAACAATATAAGGCACACTGATACAGACGTTAACAATATAAGGCTCAGTGATACAGAAGTTAACAATATCAATATAAGACACAATGATAACGTTAGCAATATAAGGCTCAATGATACCGAATTTAACAATATATGACACAATGAAACAGAAGTTAACAATATAAGACACAATGATATAGAAGTTAATAATATAAGGCACAATGATACAGAAGTTAACAATATAAGGCACACTGATACAGAAGTTAACAATATAAGGCACACTTATACAGAAGTTAACAATATCAATATAAGACACAATGATGCAGAAGTTAGCAATATAAGGCACACTGATACAGAAGTTAACAATATAAGGCACACCGATACAGAAGTTAAGAACATCAATATAAGGCACAATGATGCAGAAGTAAGCAATATAAGGCACACTGATACAGAAGTTAACAATATCAATATAAGGCACACTGATACAGAAGTTAACAATATCAATGTAAGGCACACTGATCCTGAAGTTAACAATATCAATATAAGACACAATGATGCAGAAGTTAGCAATATAAGGTACACTGATACAGAAGTTAACAATATCAATATAAGGCACAATGATACAGAATTTAACAATATATGGCACAATGATACAGAAGTTAACAATATAAGGCACAATGATACAGAAGTTAACAATATATGGCACAATGATACAGAAGTTAACAATATATGGCACAATGATACAGAAGTTAACAATATAAGGCACAATGATACAGAAGTTAACAATATATGGCACAAGGATACATATGTTAACAATATAAGGCACAATGATACAGAAGTTAACAATATAGGACACAATGATACAGAAGTTAACAATATAAGGCACAATGATACAGAAGTTAACAATATAACCGAGAAGGTACAGATTGAAGTTAAAAAGAGAGCATCCCATCAACCGACTTAACAATATAAGTCACATTGTCAATTAATCATGACTTCAGAACTCAAAATAGTATTAGCTTTCCAGTTGAAACCACAAGTCACAATATCATGAGACTAATCTCATAGTTCATAATGACAATGATGAAGAAAGTTCTAATTCTGGCAATTATTTGCTTGCTAATCTTCATATTTATTTTCTTTAAATGTTTGGTTATGATTGAAAATTCATTATTTTTTTATCAATGAAAATAATTCATGTATTTTTTTTTTATGTGAATGAGTAGGAATCTGAATAAACATTTGCCGCGGGGCATTGGCACTGCCTGGAGGGCATCATTTCCCAAAAGAACCAATTCATTTAATGAAACTGCCTGGCAGTTCTTCTTGCTCGATTTTCGAACCTTTTTGTCTCTAACCTGGTTCGACAACGTTTGCCTTTTGACAAGCCAAATGCATCGGGAAATCTCTCTGTGGGATCGTTCGTTCATGGAGTAATTTAAAACAGGAGATACACTTATTAAAACTGTCATCAGTTCGCAGACCGGGGTCGCACTTTCAATCTGCCCCTTTAACATCCTCAAAGTTTCCAAAATTGTTTTTTTACCCCCTTTTTTTCTATTGGCAGTCCCTCTTATTGAAAGAAACGAAGGATCATTTTTGTGTAAAGGACACGCAACTAACGCCCTATCTCAGCTAACCGACAGACTAAAAGCGAGCCTTTGTACATGAAAGATAAGTAACTAACGACTCTTTTCCTATAAAAGACAAAAAACGACACTTTTTAAAGTAACAAAAAAGTAAGTAATGACATTTGTATAGACAATATATAATTAACGACACTCGTCATCACAGGGATGGGATGTCTGCGAAAAGTGCTAAGAGTGACCAGGAAAAACAGGAACCAGAAATGATATTATAAGAGAAAGAAAAAGCATTGAAGAAATCCTAAGCTACATACAGAAAGAACAAAAGTAAAATCGTTTGTCCATGTCGAAAGATTGCTGTGTAATTCCTTAACATACACAGTATATATTAAAAAAAGGAGAAGGGAAATGAGCAAGAGGCAGACCCAGAGTAAGTTGGACAGAAATTGTCAAAGAAGCGCTTCAACATCATCAATAGACAATGAATGAAGCCACAAAAGGGCGAGATCCAGAATTGTGTATCTCCCTCGACATCTGAATTGATGCAAGAGGAAGTGAAGAAACAATGATGGATGCAGAGATGTTCTAATGATCGCTTATAGGAAGTTGGCTCACACGCATTAAGAAGGTGACATGCAGATTAAAAAGGGGACTCACTCAGATTAAGAAGGGGACATGCAGATTAAAAAGGGGACTCACACAGATTAAGAAGTTGACATGCAGATTAAGAAGTGCACATGCCGATTAAGAAGGTGACATGCACATTAAGAAGGGGACATGCAGATTAAGAAGGGGACATGCCGATTAAGAAGGGGACTCACACAGATTAAGAAGGGGACATGCAGATTAAGAAGGTGACATGCAGATTAAGAAGGGGACTCACACAGATTAAGAAGGGGACATGCAGATTAAGAAGGTGACATGCAGATTAAGACGGGGACATGCAGATTAAGAAGGTGACATGCAGATTAAGAAGGTGCAATGCAGCTTAAGAAGGTGACATGCAGATTAAGAAGGGGACATTCAGATTAAGAAGGTGACTCACACAGATTAAGAAGGGGACATGCAGATTAAGAAGGTGACATGCAGATTAAGAAGGGGACTCACACAGATTAAGAAGGGGACATGCAGATTAAGAAGGTGACATGCAGATTAAGAAGGGGACATGCAGATTAAGAAGGTGACATGCAGATTAAGAAGGTGCAATGCAGCTTAAGAAGGTGACATGCAGATTAAGAAGGTGACATGCAGATTAAGAAGGTGACTCACACAGATTAAGAAGGTGACTCACACAGATTAATAAGGTGACACACACATTAAGAAGCTCAGTGGTTAGTGAACTGGACTACAGGTCGTCCTAACCGACGGCTTCCGGGTTCACCTAGCCTTTAATGGGTACCGGATTTTTTTTGGGAAAGTGAAGCGTCACGGGCGTACTACCGACCACATTACCCTAAAAATAATGTGCCGAAGGTCTGTAAAATTTATGATCACTAACACCATATTCTCTATACGCCACTTGGCGTGACGGGGGTACTTTACTTACTTACACACATTAAGAAGGTGACACACAGATTAGGAAAGTGGCTCACACAAATTAAGAAGGTGACACATTGATTATGAAAGTGGCTCACACAAATTAAGAAGGTGACACAGATTAAGAAAGTGGCTCACACAAATTAAGAAGGTGACACACAGATTATGAAAGTGGCTCACACAAATTAAGAAGGTGACACACAGATAAGAAGGTGACACACAGATTAGGAAAGTGGCTCACACAAATTAAGAAGGTGATACACAAATTAAGAAGGTGACATACAGATTAAGAAGGTGACACACAGATTAGGAAAGTGGCTCACACAAAATAAGAAGGTGACACACAGATTCGGAAAGTGGCTCACACAAATTAAGAAGGTGACACACAGATTAAGAAGGTGACATACAGATTAAGAAGGTGACTCACAGATTGAAAAGGTGACACACAGATTAAGAAGGTGACTCACAGATTGAAAAGGTGACACACAGATTAAGAAGGTGACTCACAGATTGAAAAGGTGACTCACACATATTACGATGATGACACACTGATTAAGAAGGTAACACGTAGATTAAGAAGGTGACACACATATTAAGAAGGTGACACACATATTAAGAAGGTGACACACAGATTAAGAAGGTGACACACATATTAAGAAGGTGACACACAGATTAAGAAGGTGACACACATATTAAGGAGGTGACACACAGATTAAGAAGGTGACACACATATTAAGAAGGTGACACACAGATTAAGAAGGTGACACACATATTAAGAAGGTGACACACAGATTAAGAAGGTGACACACATATTAAGAAGGTGACACACAGATTAAGAAGGTGATTCACACAGATAAGCAGGCTCTCTCACAGATTAATAAGGTGATTCACATAGATTAAGAAGGTGACTCACACAGATAAGCAATGTGACACACATATTAACCAGATAACTCACACAGATTTACAAGGTGACTCACATTGATTAAGAAGGTGACTCACATTGATTAACAATGTGACATTATTAATGCGTGTATACAACCATGAAAAGAAGAATTAGTAATGCCCCCTTTTACAAACATTAACAACAGAATTATTAATGCATGTATATACAAGCATTGAGAGAAG
Source organism: Megaustenia siamemsis (assembly GCA_032433765.1). NCBI lineage: Eukaryota > Metazoa > Mollusca > Gastropoda > Stylommatophora > Ariophantidae > Megaustenia > Megaustenia siamemsis. Next base: position 52,006,974 of record JAVIAB010000126.1, read on the forward strand.
AATTATTAATGCCCGTGTGTGTACAAGCATAAACAAAAGAATTATTAATGCGTGTGTGTACAAACATAAACATAATAATTATTAATACATATGTACAAACATAAACAAAAGAATTTTAAGTTTAAACACAATTTTAAAGCCAATTGTTCAGTAGTGATGCGCCTATCAGCAAGAATAATGTCCTCAGCGCATTTCAACATCTCTGCATTGTCCGGCCGTCCACAGCGAGGCCGATCAAGAAGCTCCGTTTCTCCGCTTTCCGATTCTTTTATTCTCTGAACCCAGCTACTTACTGTGTTCCTGTCGACTGCAAAACGTCCATACACATCACAGAGGCGCTTGTGAATGTTCACAACAGTTTATATTCTCTGTAACATGAGAAACTCTATCACAATTCGATGCTTGTAACGCAAGTTGCTAACATGCTCCATTTCATTGGTTTAGTGCAGTCATATTATTTGGTCCATTGCAATACAATGTGGTGTACACAATCAACACATGCCATATTAAAAGCATGGAAAATGTCATGCTTCTGTGTTTATTATTGGCTGAGAAAAAGGATGAGATGCAATACCTTTTGACCTTGATTGAACAGAAAGTAAACACACATGAAGAAGAATACCAGCTCGATAGAATACTAGGAGGTGACGATCTCAGGAATATCCTATAACGTTCAAGTGTCATACAGCTGGCAGGACGGGACGATCACAGGAATACCTGAAACGTACAAGTGTCACACAGCTGGAATGACGGGACGATCACAGGAATACCTAAAACGCACAAGTGTCCCACAGCTGGAATGACGGGACGATCACAGGAATACCTAAAACGCACAAGTGTCCCACAGCTGGAATGACGGGACGATCACAGGAATACCTAAAACGCACAAGTGTCCCACAGCTGGAATGACGGGACGATCACAGGAATACCTAAAACGCACAAGTGTCCCACAGCTGGAATGACGGGACGATCACAGGAATACCTAAAACGCACAAGTGTCCCACAGCTGGAATGACGGGACGATCACAGGAATACCTAAAACGCACAAGTGTCCCACAGTTGGAATGACGGGACGATCACAGGAATACCTAAAACGCACAAGTGTCCCACAGCTGGAATGACGGGACGATCACAGGAATACCTAAAACGTACAAGTGTCACACAGCTGGAATGACGGGACGATCACAGGAATACCTAAAACGTACAAGTGTCACACAGCTGGAATGACGGGACGATCACAGGAATACCTAAAACGTACAAGTGTCCCACAGCTGGCAGGACGTGACGATCGCAGGGATACGCTGACCTATTTTCCTTTGGGGACTACGGGAAAAGCATACACAACACCACCATGACGAACATTTAAAAAATAAGAGATGCAACTTTCTGCGACAAGCAACACGCTATAAAGAGGAACTAGTCACAGCTGGAGGGGATTAAGTCCAGTCTCAAGTCAAGGAAATGACTGCTGCCAGTCATGTTCTAGTAATTCTAATGAACACGTCTAATCCCTTCACAGTTCTGTGTGGGCAAAACAATTATATTCTTCTAATCATAACGACTCACTGTTAACCCACTTGGGTTCTTTAAGTTAGACCTTTCTCTAATATCTAATTGTAATCTACTCTGGAGAATCACATCTGAACTTAAAAGCCAGTTCGCTCAGCTCACAATCCTTCTTCCAAGATTGCCATGCACCTTCTAACCGGTCTGTTTATAGTCCGATCTGAAATTGTTGCCCAAACTCAAAATAATTTTTCTCAAAAACTATTTCTTTGATTGGTGTCAGACTGCATGCAGTCTTATATTTTTCCGGACCCTAATAAAAATATTTTTTTTCTGATAATAAAGGGATCTAGTGTAGGAATTTGATAATATAAAATACCGCAAGAGTCCCTAAGGACAAACAATTAAAGGTTTTACAGCCAAACTCCACACTCGTTCAATAACTGACACTCTTTCAGATTATAAGTGGGAAAAAAACAATCACGTAGTCTCACATTTCACGAGTTAGTTCAACCGAAGACAGTGATTGAACTTATGCAACATCATTTAAAGTGCAGCGCCTTCAGTGGACGTAATACTCATAGTAAAGGCGTATCACAAAACATAGTTTATTTTTCTGAACTTCTAGAAAGGTGAGTTATCTCAATGTTCTATATTATAATGAATTTAAAGTGTAAATTTATCTCTATACAAAAAAATAACTTTAATATTGTACAGACACTTCTGCAACGAATCTCAGAGGGGTCGATTATTGAACCACAAATAAGAACCAGAGAAGAGAACATAGCACGCGCTGAGTGTACATAGAAATCCTTGTAACAGGTAGATAGAAATCTTTGTAACAGGTAGATAGAAATCTGTGTAACAGGTAGATAGAAATCTTTGTAACAGGTAGATATAAATCCTTGTAACAGGTAGATAGAAATCCTTGTAACAGGTAGATAGAAATCCTTGTAACAGGTAGATAGAAATCCTTGTAACAGGTAGATAGAAATCCTTGTAACAGGTAGATAGAAATCTTTGTAACAGGTAGATAGAAATCCTTGTAACAGGTAGATAGAAATCCTTGTAACAGGTAGATAGAAATCTTTGTAACAGGTAGATAGAAATCTTTGTAACAGGTAGCTAGAAATCTTTGTAACAGGTAGCTAGAAAACTTTGTAACAGGTAGCTAGAAATCTTTGTAACAGGTAGATAGAAATCTTTGTAACAGGTAGTTAGAAATCTTTGTAACAGGTAGATAGAAATCTTTGTAACAGGTAGATAGAAATCTTTGTAACAGGTAGCTAGAAATCTTTGTAACAGGTAGATAGAAATCTTTGTAAAAGGTAGCTAGAAATCTTTGTAACAGGTAGATAGAAATCTTTGTAACAGGTAGATAGAAATCTTTGTAACAGGTAGCTAGAAATCCTTGTAACAGGTAGCTAGAAATCTTTGTAACAGGTAGATAGAAATCTTTGTAACAAGTAGCTAGAAATCTTTGTAACAGGTAGATAGAAATCTTTGTAACAGGTAGATAGAAATCTTTGTAACAGGTAGCTAGAAATCTTTGTAACAGGTAGCTAGAAATCTTTGTAACAGGTAGGTAGAAATCTTTGTAACAGGTAGCTAGAAATCTTTGTAACAGGTAGATAGAAATCTTTGTAACAGGTAGCTAGAAATCTTTGTAACAGGTAGCTAGAAATCTTTGTAACAGGTAGCTAGAAATCTTTGTAACAGGTAGATAGAAATCTTTGTAACAGGTAGCTAGAAATCTTTGTAACAGGTAGATAGAAATCGTTGTAACAGGTAGATAGAAATCTTTGTAACAGGTAGATAGAAATCTTTGTAACAGGTAGATAGAAATCTTTGTAACAGGTAGATAGAAATCTTTGTAACAGGTAGCTAGAAATCTTTGTAACAGGTAGCTAGAAATCTTTGTAACAGGTAGATAGAAATCTTTGTAACAGGTAGCTAGAAATCTTTGTAACAGGTAGATAGAAATCGTTGTAACAGGTAGATAGAAATCTTTGTAACGGGTAGATAGAAATCTTTGTAACAGGTAGATAGAAATCTTTGTAACAGGTAGATAGAAATCTTTGTAACAGGTAGATAAGACAGAACTTTGGATCTGAACAATCTATCTTCAATGAAAGAAAACAAAGAAAAAGTGGATGAGTTTAAAAAGGATGTTATTAGACGTGATGGTTTTGACAATGTTTCAGACAAATCAGCCCGTTAGTCTCCTTAAGCTGAAAGTTAAGTTACAACCGAAATGCAATATTCAACTTTCACAAATACTCTGGAAAGTTGTAACATGCGTTGGTTTCACTTTTCTACAAATCTCCAGGCAGCAGGAACATTTTTGTGAAGAGCCTCGATAAATTACTTTGGGAGTAAATACCTGAGGCAGATCACAGAAGATGAAAAGCTACCTACCATATCTAAATTTGGATAAAACATGGGTTAATGACCATCTGACCTCTGAGAAGAAATGGCGATCACTTGACAAAGAGAAAAAAAGGAAAATACCTAGCAGCAAAAGACAGCGAATTATAATAGCTCATGCTGACAGCAGAGAGAATGGACTTGTCAATCAAGCAGAGCTTCTTTCTTGAAGGAAAATGTGGAGAGGGTAAGGACTACAACTCTGAAACGAACGGACACATTTTCAGGGTTTGGATAAAGAACACTGTCCTGCCATCCTTGGATAGACCGTCTTGCGTGGTATGATTATGGTTTTGGTTATGGTTATGGAAGGCCACGGTATCACTGCAAACGAATAAAAATCCATAATTGCTCAACCACCCATGCCAGTGGAATCATCAGAATTACTAACTCATCTCCCAAACAAAGAAAAGTAGCTGTAGACCCCATTATAGCAGTCTCAGCACACGCTAAAAGACATAAGGCAACACCGCACATAAAGCGAATACAGCCAACTGTTCCTTGTCATACAATATCATCGCAAACAATCAGAATATCGAAACACTATCAAAACGGATGGAACACACAGCTCACACAGCACAGAGCACTTAACTCAGTAGTTCCTGCATTAAGCCGGGTTTGTAATATGAGAAAACTGCAACAAGGGACACTTTTCAGACATAGCCTTCAATGGTTCCTGCCACCTATCTACCAAATTAACCGAAAGTTCACGTCCTCCTTAAAATGTTGATCGTCATATTTTTTTTTAATGTATAGCGATTGATGATGTTAGGACATAGTTTTTGACCCCAAATCCGAACATATGAAACACAGTTAGTCGTGGGATTATCCCCGTCGTACATCAAACAACAGATCGTAAGATCATCATGCAATCTGAATTTATAAACCACATATTGAAATTATAAAATCACATGTCTACCCGGAGTCGAAGGCGCACCTCACAGCACCAGACCTGAAAATTGTCAGCGACCCACAGCTGATGGCTTGCGCCTGTATCGGTGAACCAGAACCATCCAGACTCTGCCCCACCTCTCCGTGGTGCCTCTTTTAACAGACTAACCTGTCTAGTCTGGCCAAGCGAGTAGGGATCAAAGAAGGAAGACAACCCGGTACTCAAAAATGTCGTTCTGAAGTCGGATGTATTGGGCAGAAAGGTGCAAATATCACAGTTATACTGCAAACCACAGCACAACGCAGACACGCCCACTTAACGTACTTTTAAGGGCGTATGATGAAGAGGTGTACTCCTTTAGTCATCAGACGAACGCAGCAAGCAAGCAAGCAGCAAGCATGTCTACCATCGATCTCACAGTAGCCTTCTTGAATCTAGACAACATCCTTCTTGACTAACATGAAACTCTGAGAGTCTTCCCGGTGCTGCAAGGTCATGAACACAGCTCCTTCATTTCGCCATTCAGCATTAGCGTACGGCCGGTCTAGGGATATACGATGAGCCAATATGTCCACGGTAAATTGTGAAAACCTCTAGAAATGTTCCCCGAAAGACCGTATTGGTTACGGAGTAATGAAGCATTAAGTCAAAAATGGAGAAAGTGAAAGCAAGATAAGTTTTGAATTAGAGCTATCTTCCTCTTCTTCCTCTTTCCTTCGTCATCTACCTTTCAGCGTCGAGGGGAGATATAATTTGCGGTCTTTTGCTCTTCTGTTCGCCTCCGCTGCTGTTATGTTTCCTAGTGCTTATAATATTCCATCGATCCATCTTTTTCGTGGTCGACCCTTGGGTCTGTTGTTCTCGCAACGTTTGCTGAAGGCTCGTTGTGTTGTGTTTTGTTCTTTCTGCCTTGTCACGTGGCCGAACCATTTTATCTGTTGTTTCCTTATATATTCTATGGCTGGGGCTATTCCTAGCTTTTTTCTCAGTTCTTCATTTCTGATCTTATCTCTCAGACTGTTTCCTGTCATTCGTCTAACACATTTCATCTCTGTAGAGGTTATTTTTCTTATTGTTCTTGCATCTAGAGTCCAGGTCTGGCATTGGTAGCACAACGTTGGAATGAAGATTGTATTGTATAGTGCTCGTTTTGCATCCAGAGTTATTTCCTTGTTGGATAATAGTGGTGATAACTGTCCGATGATTTGACAAGCTTTGTTGCATCTTGATTCTATCTCTGCTGTTTGGGAATTGTCGTTTGTCATTAGACTTCCTAGGATATTAGAGCTATGCTTATAATAAATAGCAATCAATGCTTTGTAATTGTTGCTATGAGTGAAATCGAGCAGACTTGTTACAGAAACGTGTTTATTGTCGTAGAGAGTAAGATTCAATGCCCACTTTGCAAATAAATCGTCAAAAGAAAAAGGAAATACAATTATGTTTAACTATCAAAACGTGTGACCAAATCTCTTATGTCCAATAATATCAAGAGGTCGAAATGTTCTTTAGAACATAATCAGATGAAGTGAGAGGCTACAGTGTCTTTCTTGAATTCCCGAGTTCTGCTTGGGTAGATGAAACTGAAACTGCCAAGAAGTACTGCTAGATATTTCATACCAGTAGAGGCTGAATTCTGGTCAATCTAGACAGAAGTTTATTCTGTTGGTTGTGGTACATAAGCTCGTACCTGGGTACCTGATTAAGTAGCTTGTGACCTTTAATCTCTGGTTACAGAGAACCTCCGGTGGCCACAGATAAATATTTTAGAGATAGTCTTCATGTTTTTCTTCAATTTCTAGAGAAAAAAAACTTAGTATAGACCAGTGTTTCTCAACCTATTTTTTACTGTACCCCCACTCCCTTTCCTTTCGTGAAAAAAGCTTATTTAAACGTTTGTTTTGCAAACAGATCATGTATTATAGAAAATACAGTTACATAGAAATATGAGCTGAAACTATTTCTCCGTCGATGTGGTCCTTCTACTTTATGACCAGACGTTTGTCCCCTCTTATTATGTGGTTCGATTGATGTGAAGGACAATCGAAGATCGCCTCTCTTCATTATGTCCAAGTGATTTGGTGTTTTGCTGAGTAACTAAGTGACCCGATTACAAAATATTATTTACGTGCGCTTGTCTAATAGGTGTCACTAATAAAAGAACTCACTAAGTGAAAAATAATCATTTCTGGTTTTGGTTTATGTGTGCCCTCTCTTTTATCTTTGTTTACATCTATCCATCTCTCTGCAGGATTCCTTGCGCATACTTGCATTGTCATCTATTGTCTACTACGCACTCTCAGCTACACGTCCGTTCATCACGGCTGCTGATCTCTGACTAACTTTTCTATTGTCTACCATACCTTCTCAACTACACGTCCGTTCATCACGGCTGCTGATCTCTGACTAACTTTTCTATTGTCTACCATACCTTCTCAACTACACGTCCGTTCATCACGGCTGCTGATCTCTGACTAACTTTTCTATTGTCTACCATACATTCTCAACTACACGTCCGTTCATCACGGCTGCTGATCTCTGACTAATTTTTCTATTGTCTACCATACCTTCTCAACTACACGTCCGTTCATCACGGCTGCTGATCTCTGACTAACTTTTCTATTGTCTACCATACCTTCTCAACTACACGTCTGTTCATCACGACTGACGATCTCTAACTAACTTTTCTATTGTCTACCATACCTTCTCAACTACACGTCCGTTCATCACGGCTGCTGATCTCTGACTAACTTTTCTATTGTCTACCATACCTTCTCAACTACACGTCTGTTCATCACGACTGACGATCTCTGACTAACTTTTCTATTGTCTACCATACCTTCTCAACTACACGTCCGTTCATCACGGCTGCTGATCTCTGACTAACTTTTCTATTGTCTACCATACCTTCTCAACTACACGTCTGTTCATCACGACTGACGATCTCTGACTAACTTTTCTATTGTCTACCATACCTTCTCGACTACACGTCTGTTCATCACGGCTGCTGATCTCTGACTAACTTTTCTACGTTGTTTCATTGCAACCGTCTCTATCCCCCACGTCATACCCAATTCCGTCATAACTTCCTATTTCGTCATTTCTTCTTCAGTATACTTCTGTGCTTAACTTGTCTCTTCCCTTTCTTTCATCCTTTAATGTGAAATTCCCTGTCATACTATTTTCTCTGCTATACATGTACAAACATCTAACATTCATGTCCCTAAACACACCCCTCTAATCTCGGGCTGTAGCCCCACTCTCCCAGTACACCGTCTTTTACCTGTTGTCATAAAGGGGCAAAACAGTAGCAATGCTTTAGAGAAAGTATTACAAGATCGGGGGACAGTAACTACACGGAACAATAAATATTAAGTTGTATGTATTAAGTTGCATGTATTAAGTTGCATGTATTAGGTTATTTTTTCGCCATGTAATGAGAAGAGAACAGACTGAATATATTGTAGTAGCAACTGGGAAAATTGAGGGACGAAGAGATAGATGGAATCAAAGAGAAAAGATACCAAACAGCTTAAGAGAATGGCTCGGCAGAAAGTCAACAACAGAAAGAATAAATAACTGTCGAGATTGAAAGTTATAGAGAGACATAATCACCTACGCCAGCAGTCCCGGTACTTGATGATGATGATGATTTATTAAGTTGTAAATATTAAGTTGTATATATCAGTTTTACATCTGAACATTTGAGGAGCTACTGAGTTAGGTGCTCTGTGCACACCGTGAGCTGTGTGTCTCATCCGTTTTGATCATGTTTCGATATTCCAATTGTTTATGATTAATGATTATATCATATGACAGGGAACAGTTGGCTGTGTTCACTTTCTGCGCGGTTTCAGCTTATGTCTTTTGGCGTGTGCTGAGACTTCTACGATGGGGACTACAGTTACCTTTCTTTGTTTGGGAGATGAGATTCGGATACGCTGGCAGTTGAGTAATTATTGGTTTTTAATTCGTTTGCAGTGATACCGGGGCCTTCCATAACCAAATAACCAAATTCGTTAATATCTGTATTCTCCAACTTTATTATAAACTATATTCAACAAAGCTGCTAAACACAGTTTTATATTTGTCCACGCTTCATCCAGCTTGACACAGATATTACACTTATATTATTATTTTTATATTATATATTTTATATATTATTATATTTGTACGATATTGGTTGCCATCTACGGCAGTAATTACTAACCTAAGATTAGATCGTTTATAGAACACATACTGGGGGACTGGTTTGTCTCGAGGCAAGACGCCGGTCTTGTTATCTGCCTGTGCGGCGAGGACCCCTGTGCACACGGCTGCCAGGGAAAAATGGATTAAAATTCAGTTCCTAGTCTCTAGGGACTTCGTCAGAGGTAAAAGCTGGCGAACGAAAAAAAAAAGATCGTTTAGAGATTATACTTCTTTCCTTCCTCATCTGACTTTCAGCGTCATGGGGAGATATAATTTGCGGTCTTTTGCTCTTCTGTTCGCCTCTGCTGCTGTTATGTTTCCTAGTGCTTCTAATATTCCATCGACCCATTTTTTTCGTGGTTGACCATTGGGTCTGGTGTTCTCACAACGTTTGTTGAAGGCTCGTTGTGTTGTGTTGTGTTCTTTCTGCCTTGTCCCGGTGCCAAACCATGTTATCTGTTGTTTCCTTATATATTCTATGGTGGGGGCTATTCCTAGCTTTTTTTCCCAGTTCTTCATTTCTGATCTTATCTCTCACTTATGACTGTTTCCTGTCATTCGTCTAACACATTTCATCTCAATATAGGTTATTTTTCTTATTGTTCTTGCATCTAGGGTCCAGGTCTGGCATTGGTAGCACAACGTTGGGATAAAGATTGTATTGTATAGTGCTCGTTTTGCCTCCAGAGTTATTTCCTTGTTGGACAATAGTGGTGATAACTGTCCAATGATTTGACATGCTTTGTTGCATCTTGATTCTATCTCTGTTGTTTGAGAATTATCGTTTGTCATTAGACTTCCTAGGTATTTGAATTCCTCTACTTGTTTTAGTTGTCTGCCTTCTATAGTTATGTTGATGTTCTGTTTGTTTTTGGCGACATTCATGACTTCTGTTTTGTTGATGTTGATTTTCATGTTGTATTTTGTGCCTGAGATGTTGAGATTGTTTAAGTGTTCTTGTAGGCCTTCTATTGTTTCATGTATTAGTGCCTGATTGTCTGCAAATAGAAGCTCGTTGATCTCCTCTGTCTCTGATGGGTTGGCTAGCTGATATGGCACATGTATGTAATTAACAATAGGGGGGATAGTACGCACCCCTGTCTTACACCTGATCTAACTTCGAAGTGGTCTGTGTAGCCTGCTGCTGTTTTGACCCTGCAGCTGCTGTTGACGTAGAGACTTTTAATAAGGTTGGTTAGATGTTGGCTTACTCCGTATGTTGTTAGTGGGAGTGTAGTTAGATATTATACAAGAAAACAAATAAGGTTGTTGTAGCTCTAAGGTTTCAGTCCTCGCTTCATGCTCAAGTTGATCCGGTTACAATCTCATTTGATGGTATTAGAGTTTTCTTCTGTCTCACATGTCGTTTGAAGATTCTATCGTCGTATGTCACCCCATATGTCACCCCATATGTCAATCCATATGTCACCCCATATGCCAATCCATGTCACCCCATATGTGTTATGTCCAAGTTGATCCTGTGAGAAACCCATTGACAATGTAAACAAGCAAACCTGAACTATTATAGAATATATTGTAGCAAAATATGAGTCTCCTGTTAAAGCTGTTGTGAGTCGACACATTCACTTCTTATATATTTTCTTTTATGCAAAGGTACATGACATTATTTTGTGTTATTTTATCATTGTAATTATATTTACGCTAACGACTACCTTCATAGCATACCTTCTTAGCACATATTGAAACTGTCACTGGTGAGTATTTGAAACAAATAATTGAAGGATTACTTGGATACTGTTGATTGTTATAATCAATTATAAAGAAATGAAAGAAATAAGTTCAAATGAGGTGACAAAACAATACAGAGACTTAGATTAGTTATTGACGACTTGGGCGAGTTTGTCGCAAAGTTTTGAAAACCATTGGTGCTTGATCGCAACAGGATGCGTCTAAGCCATGACTACCAATCAAGGGCTTTAGTTAGGGCTGATGTCAGGCGTGTTTTCTTGAGAAAAATAGAGTCTTTGTGAAGGTAGTCAAGAGAGTTACTGAACTTTAATGGAGTGGAATTAGTGGTGACGTTTTAAGTTCAAACGGTCTTGATTTTGCACGTCTTGAGACACAAGTGCACACGCGTGTACGAATGATAGATTAGATCAATTTGAATAGGATAGTCCATCGTCATCTCCATTTTTGCTGGCCTAAGTGATCATGTTTCTCCATAACTTTCTCTCCTTACAACTGTTTATCAATTCTATTGTTCACTTACCACCAAACCATGATTTTCCTCACATGTCTTGTATCTTCTCTCCCAGTTTCCCTAGATCTATCCTTCCATTAATGTATTGCCACTCGTCACAATTATACTGTAGCCGCTCTCTTCTCATTTCGTGGCCAAATAATTATGATTGTTTTCTTCTGATGTTGGAAATGAGCTTTTTCTTCACTCTGGTGTCTTGAATAGCGTTCTTATTCATGTTTGCTATCATTTGTATTCTAAACATTCTTCTGTGGTCTCGAGGGATTTTTTTTTTTGCATCTAAACATCTAGACTGGATGCGCATAACACTGCACATCTCTCTTTCTTATTTCTATTGATAAAAATGGAGTGCATAACATCATTTTCATTCATTTTTGGAACACCGGCTTAGCTATCCTGCATCTCACCTCTCTATATTTACCATGCGGCATTAACATCGTTCCCAGATATTTACATTCATTGGCCTGTTTTAGTGCAGTCTTATTTAATGTTTTTTGTGGATTTAGATTTTTTTATTTTCTTTGTTGCAACCATCACTTCTGTCTTGTCGTTGTTGGGGCTAAAGCTTTTATTTTTACTTCAATCACTTTAATGTCTACGTTTTCTGTAATTGATCTTCACTCTTAGCCATCTGAACAATGTCATCAGCTACCTAACGTTGTATTATGTCAACCGACTGATATTCCTGGTGTGTCCTTCATGAATTTTAGTATAATCTAACCATAACTACCTGTGTATATCTGGGCATATACAAATATATAAATCTGGGTATTGAACACACCCTTACCTAAAACCCCTATTGTAATTATCTACAAGGAAGTGATTACACAAAGTTAAAAGAAATAAGAAAGAATGTCAGCCCAACTGTGTTGTATAAGGAAGATTATGCTGTTGCCATATTTTGTTAATGACAGTCACCATATGTTTTGATAACGCACTCACTAACACGCCAGCTGGCCTTGTCTCTCCAGAGCCACTCTGATATCCTGCTACAGCCTGAACCTAGAGATCTTGGCGATTGGGACTCACGAGAGATGGGAATTGAAAGTGAACCTCCTGGCATGCACGAGTGAACCTCCTGGCATGCACGAGTGAACCTCCTGGCATGCACGAGAGAACCTCCTGGCATGCACGATAAATACTTGGCCAGTATCATTACTGGAAGTTCTCGATTTACATAACTCCTCCGGTGACGTCAGACGGATAGCGCAATTTTTGAAGAGAAATTCGCTTTACCGTCAACCATCTCAAATGATAATCGTTCATTGTAGCTGGAATTCTTTGATTCTATCGTCCAGACCCTCACATATTAATGTACTGGTGTGTACACAAAGTTCACCACATATTAATGTACTGGTGTGTACACAAAGTTCCCCACATATTAATGTACTGGTGTGTACACAAAGTTCCCCACATATTATTGTACTGTTTTGTACACAAAGTTCCCCACATATTATTGTACTGGTGTGTACACAAAGTTCCTCACATATTAATGTACTGGTGTGTACACAAGGTTCCCCACATATTATTGTACTGGTGTGTACAGCACACATAGTTTCCCAGAAGTGGCGAATTTATTTTGTATCAACGAGGTCCCGCTTCACCCATCTTTTAAAAAATGTGTACCAAATATGTGTTGGGGGTAAGTGTATCCTGGTTTTTTTTCTGGGAAAGTAAAGCAGCACGGGCGTAATACCGACCACATTACCCCAAAAATCATGTGCTGAAGGTCTGTAAAATATAGGGTCACTAACACCATATTTCCCTATACACCACTCGGCGTGACGGGGGTACTTTACTTTACTTTACTTTACGAAGTGTATCCTAGCATGACATTAACCACATTAACTGTAATGTACCGTCATGAATAATAATAAATAAAAATAATAGAGAAAAATAATAAATGATATTATGCACTCCATTTTTATCAATAGAAATAAGAAAGAGAGATCTGCAGGAACTACTAAACACAATTCAAACAAGACAATTGCGATTTTTGGGCCATGTTAAAAGAAACAACAGCCTACTAAAAGTAATCTTGGAGGGGAAAATACAAGGTAAAAGAGGCAGAGGCAGACCATGACTAACATGGACGAGCAACATCAAAAGATAGACAAATCAGCCTATGACAACCTGCACCATCAAAGCAAGAGACAGAGCAGAATGGCGCACCATGGTAGCCAACCCTCGATGCGGAGACGGCACTCAATGATGATGAAACTTTACAAATACCATTGAAGTTAACACAATTTATTGCTTTGTTCATTTTGTTTAGTTCGAATAATTATCAAGCCAAACATTATTATCCTGTGCTGTTTCGCCTTCGCATGAAAAGATGGCTACCATTCACTCTGTCCTTGCCGACACTTCTTCTGTTGTCATGTTCAAGGTATACTTGTTGTCTTCAAACCATCGTCTGATAGACAATCTCTAAAAAATAGCAGGTAACGAAACGCGTTGATCAGCGGAACAAAATGTTCACACAGAGGACATGAGTAGCAGAGATCTTTAAAGTAAGGCGATAGTTAGGGGTTCAAATGTAACTATCAACCCTGTGGGTAATGTGCTGTTACTGTCCATACTTGGTAACACTACAGGGACATTGTATGGGTGTTTGTATCGGTATTAAACTAGACTGTTTACATTCACTCACACGAACACACTCACATACACACACAGCCACACACACAAACACAGATACACAATCAGACATAGAGTCACACACACACACAGGCACACAGACACACAGCCATAAAGACAAACACGCAGACATAGTCACACACACACAGGCGCACAGACACACAGCCATAAAGACACACACACAGATACACACATAAACAGACACACACACAGACACACAGACATACACAGACACACACAGATACGCAAATACACACAGACAGACACACAGACATATATATACACACACACACACAGACACAGAGATCTGGTACCCATTTTTCAATATTTGCGATATCTGTTAATTGATCTCGTATCTGATGTCAGTTGTGACCTCATTCAGCCACCAAATACCGTGAATTGAAATGTCTAAAATAAAAGACAGTTTCCGTAGCGAGCTCTTTATGTGATCATTGAGAATCTCAATGCTTGATTACGGTGTTCATGGTTACAGTGGGAGACTGCAGGAGAGAGGGGCCTCATGTCACACTGACACATAGGCCGAATAACACATTGTAACGGAAGTTGTCATCGCTACGTTTACTGATGTCATAACAAAAGTCTCTCTTATCAAGTTGTTTAAAATATCAAATGTCATCAACAGAAGTATAACTTTCTTTAGGGTCTGAAACATCTGCTTGTGAATTATCTCTTCTCTCTTCTAAGTCTGCTCTTATGGCCATTTGACTAGTAAGGTCACCGCTTAAACGACAGTTGTTGGTTACAACATGTCGCTCTTTAGTGATCGTATAGTTCATCTGCTCATCACATGTCGCTCTTTAGTGATCGTATAGTTTATCTTCTCATCACATGTCGCTCTTTAATGATCGTATAGTTTATCTTCTCATCACATGTCGCTCTTTAATGATCGTATAGTTTATCTTCTCATCACATGTCGCACTATAATGATCGTATAATTTATCTTCTCATCACATGTCGCTCTTTAATGATCGTATAGTTTATCTTCTCATCACATGTCGCTCTATAATGATCGTATAGTTTATCTTCTCATCACATGTCGCACTATAATGATCGTATAGTTCATCTTCTCATCACATACCGCACTATAATCATCTCATAATTTATTTTCTTATCACAGTACGTCGCTCTATAATGATCGTATAGTTCATCTTCTCATCACATGTCGCTCTATAATGATCGTATAGTTTATCTTCTCATCACATGGCGCTCTATAATGATCGTATAGTTCATCTTCACATCACATGGCGCTCTATAATGATCGTATAGTTTATCTTCTCATCACATGTCGCTCTATAATGATCGTATAGTTTATCTTCTCATCACATCGCGCTCTATAATGATCGTATAGTTCATCTTCTCATCACATGGCACTCTATAATGATCGTATAGTTTATCTTCTCATCACATGGCGCTCTATAATGATCGCATTGTTCATCTTCTCATCACATGTCGCTCTATGATGATCGTATAGTTTATCTTCTCATCACATGGCGCTCTATAATGATCGTATAGTTCATCCTCTCATCACATGTCGCTCTATAATGATCGTATAGTTCATCTTCTCATCATATGTCGCACTATAATCATCTCATAATTTATTTTTTCATCACAGTACGTCGCTCTATAATGATCGTATAGTTTATCTTCTCATCACATGTCGCTCTATAATGATCGTATAGTTCATCTTCTCATCACATGTCGCTCTATAATGATCGTATATTTCATCTGCTCATCACATGTCGCTCTATAATGATCGTATAGTTTATCTGCTCATCACATGTCGCTCTATAATGATCGTATAGTTTATCTTCTCATCACATGGCGCTCTATAATGATCGTATAGTTCGTCTTCTCATCACATGGCGCTCTATAATGATCGTATAGTTCATCTTCTCATCACATGCCGCTCTATAATGATCGTATAGTTGATCTCCTCATCACATGTCGCTCTATAAGGATCGTATAGTTCATCTTCTCATCATATGTTGCTCTATAATGATCGTATAGTTTATCATCTCATCAGTAAGACCTCCACTTATATTCATCTCTGTACGTTGCGCTCATCTGCTTCGGGATGAAGTTCTCCTTAGGTTACATTTTCTCTAGTTCCAGATATCCCTCGATATCTATCTGCACTGCCAAAGTTTCTGCGATACCTCTGTTGTTGGGCCGTTGTTCTCTATATCGAGCTATGTTTATCTATGTCTATCTATGTCTATCTATGTCTATCTATGTCTATCTATGTCTATCTATGTCTTTCTATGTCTATCTATGTCTATCTATGTCTATCTATATCGAGCTATGTCTATCTATATCGAGCTATGTCTATCTATGTCTATCTATGTCTATCTATGTCTATCTATGCCTATCTATGTCTATCTATGTCTATGTCTATCTATGTCTATCTATATCGAGCTATGTCTATCTATATCGAGCTATGTCTATCTATGTCTATCTATGTCTATCTATGTCTATCTATGTCTATCTATGTCTATCTATATCGAGCTATGTCTATCTATATCTGACTTGTCTCTGACTTCTATTACTGTTCTAGATGTCTCTGTACTAACTATTCTATTCATCAGGCTGATTATACTGTACCTATTTGACACTGAATCTATTTGACACTGTATCTATTTGACACTATCTATTTGACACTGTATCTATTTGACACTATCTATTTGACACTGTATCTATTTGACACTGCATCTATTTGACACTATCTATTTGACACTGTATCTATTTGACACTATCTATTTGACACTGTATCTATTTGACACTGCATCTATTTGACACTGCATTAATTTGTCACTGTATTTATGTGACACTGTATCTATTTGACACTGCATCTATTTGACACTATCTATTTGACACTGTATCTATTTGATACTATCTATTTGACACTGTATCTATTTGACACTGCATCTATTTGACACTGCATCTATTTGACACTGTATTTATTTGACACTGTATCTATTTGACACTGCATCTATTTGACACTGCATCTATTTGACACTGCATCTATTTGACACTGTATCTATTTGACACTGAATCTATCTGGCACTGTGTCTATTTGACGTTATTTATTGTACATGATCAATGCGGATACACACTTGCGCACATTTTATCAACGATCCGACCATCATCAGCTTGGTAGAGAATCTTGCAGAGTTCCAGGCGACTTAAAGAGCCATTGCCATCGAGGTCAGAGGCGTTAAAGAATTCTTGGAACTTCACCTCGCAGCTTGCCACTCACTGCTCTCGAGGTCAGCGGCGTTAAAGAATTCCTGGATCTTCACCTCGTAGCTTGCCAGTCACTGCTCTCGAGGTCAGCGGCGTTAAAGAATTCCTGGATCTTCACCTCGTAGCTTGCCAGTCACTGCTCTCGAGGTCAGCGGCGTTAAAGAATTCCTGGATCTTCACCTCGTAGCTTGCCATCTTTCTGCTGTGCTGTACGCTGAATGAGTCTGAACGAAGAGATGGATGGGCAGTGTGATGGAACCTGGGAAATAGAAGCAATTAAAGAAGCAAGTGACAAGTGTACAGCTGGATCTGTGAGAGGTTGTTTGTTGAACTCTGAACTGTCTCTCGTTCGGCCAATAATAAACTTAGAGTCAACTTTCGTACAAATACATACCCCAAGTTCTTGTTCATTGTCATTCACGAGAAGTCGTGACTATTATTCCCACTGACGGGAAAGAACTTTGAGTTACCGCTTGTTTTTATTAGAGTTCGACCTTTAACATGTGAGGGACGAGTGGCCGTGTCGATAACGCGTCGGGATTCAAACCAGGAGAACGCGAGCTCGAATCCGGGAGTTTTGAAAGTTTTTTTTTCTTTCTGGGATGAAATAAAAACTCAGATCCCAACACCTTGTGGCGGTTACTCAGGCCATGCGGCCTTTATTCTCCGGTCTATTCATCCACTCTCCCCCGGCAGAACCCAGTAATTAGAAAATGCCTGAAAGATAGTATTGTGTATGTGTGTTTGTGTGTGTGTTTGTGTGTGCGTGCGTGTTTGTTTGTGTGTGTGTGCGTGCGTGCGTGTGTGTTTGTGTGTGTGTGTGTGTGTACAAATCTTACGGTTAAAATTGATTGAACTCTATCACTATCTTTCGATCATTGCTACTGAAGTATTTATTTTTATTTCTTCAGATTTTTGTCAAACACTGTCACAAGATAACAATGAACAAAATACCATAACATGACAATGAACATATTTACAATATATTCTGTAAAGCCTTGTATTTGATTGTTCTATGCGGACTGAGAAAGCGCGTGTATTTACTAAATCCCTGATAGAAGACCCTTTTGGCACTACACGTAGTTGACGTCAGTCTGATTAACTAGTCACTAGTCTGAAAACTACAACGGCGGGCCATTCTCTTCTATCAAATGGCAGCTTCAAAGTTTCGATCGTCACTGTTCAAATTACAATTGTCCTGATGTGCATTCACTGTATACGTCGTATCAGTCAATGTAATAGTTAATAACGGTTCTCACGCGTTTAGGTGTGAAGACATGATGGTGTTAGTGGCAATGTTTTGTGTTATGGTCGACGGTACATTACCGTTAATGTGGTTACTGTCATGCCAGGATACACTTACCCCCAACAAATATGTGGTACACATTTTTAAAGGATGGGTGAAGCGGGACCACTTGATACAAAATAAATTCGCCACTTCTGGGAAACTATGTGTGCTGTACACACCAGTACAATAATATGTGGGGAACTTTGTGTACACACCAGTACAATAATATGTGGTGAACTTTGTGTACACACCAGTACAATAATATGTGGTGAACTTTGTGTACACACCAGTACAATAATATGCGGGAAACTTTGTGTACACACCAGTACAATAATATGTGGTGAACTTTGTGTACACACCAGTACAATAATATGTGGGGAACTTTGTGTACACACCAGTACAATAATATGTGGTGAACTTTGTGTACACACCAGTACAATAATATGTGGGGAACTTTGTGTACACACCAGTACAATAATATGTGGTGAACTTTGTGTACACACCAGTACAATAATATGTGGGGAACTTTGTGTACACACCAGTACAATAATATGTGGTGAACTTTGTGTACACACCAGTACAATAATATGTGAGGAACTTTGTGTACACACCAGTACATTAAAATGCGGGGAAATTTGTGTACACACCCGTACATTAATATGTGAGGAACTTTGTGTACACACCAGTACATTAATAGGTGGGGAACTTTGTGTACTGTACACACCAGTACAATAATATGTGGGGAACTTTGTGTACTGTACACACCAGTACAATAATATGTGGGGAACTTTGTGTACACACCAGTACATTAAAATGCGGAAAACTTTGTGTACACACCCGTACATTAATATGTGAGGAACTTTGTGTACTGTACACACCAGTACATTAATATGTGAGGAACTTTGTGTACACAGCAGTACATTAATAGGTGGGGAACTTTGTGTACACACCAGTACATTAATATGTGGGAAACTTTGTGTACACACCAGTACATTAATATGTGAGGAACTTTGTGTACACATCAGTACATTAATAGGTGGGGAACTTTGTGTACTGTACACACCAGTACATTAATATGTGGGGAACTTTGTGTACACACCAGTACATTAATATGTGAGGAACTTGCTGCTCCTCAAAGTTTTAAAGTAAGAAAGCATAAGGAAGACTTGTTTAGAACAGAACGATAACCTATAAACACTTCCGGGAAATGGTATCATTGTGCGCAGGGCCGGCTCAAGGTACCTGCAATTCAGGCTGTTGCCCGGGGTGCGGCCATGTGTTTAGGGGCGCCATCAAGGATCTTACAAACTATTTGTTTCCTTGTGAAAATCGTATAATTGTACTTTAAAAAGGCGCTCAAGCTCAGCGTGCCCAGGGCGCCAGCAACCATCCTGCACTAAATGTTCGTCGTGTGTAGAGAGTCACATTATTACACCAGCTATTTTCACTGTTTTCACTTCTTTTTTTACCGGGTGGCTATTATTTCATGTAGTCGAATAAAAAGGAGAAGGAGACTGGCTCAAAGTGCTTTCCTTTCAGTGATGTCTATTGAAATTGCCACCAATGCAACCGAATATGGCTTGCACGGAGAGTTCATGAATTAAACGACTATTTTCTGTATTAAAATAAAATTATCGTTAAACTGTTGATTTAGATGGCACCTAATTTTGATCTGTTGTAGATGGCACCTAATAATATCAACAGAGAAGTGAGAAAGAGTGTTCATCCTTGCTATATAGAAACAATTCTAACCTATGGAAGCGAATCATGGACAGTAGACAAACAAATGAAAAGACGATTAGAGGCCACAGAGATAGGATGTCTGTGAAGAATTTTGAAAGTTCCCTGGACTGATAAAAAGACAAATGAGGAAGTTCTCAAAGAAGCCAACACAAAAAGGGAACTCATAAAAAACATTAGAAATAACAATCAACATTTTTCGGGCACATCATGAGTAGAGGAAAGTTGGAATACTTGGTTACAACTGGCAAAATAAAAGGAAAATGAAAGCGCGTCCGACAAAGAGAGAAAATACTGGATAATTGGTGTCATGGCATGGAAAACAGTCTACAACATAACTGATACGATGCACTGTAGATAGAAAATTGTGGAGGGACATGATCGTCTACGCCAACCGGTATGGCACATGATGATGATGAATGATATCAAAGTATACCTGCCTATCGTTCTGAACGGTTATCTCAATTGTTAGCAAATTCTAAAAATCCTTCTCATTATTTATAAAACCCTAACGACTTCAAACATCTGTTTCATTGTATAAATAAATGAATCCTAACCGTTTTCATATGTTTATATCGTTCTATTTCTGGCATCCCCTGCACCTTCTTTCAATTCCGAACGTATAGACTTTGTCCTTCCTTCGGAAATCCTTGAAACGAAGTCGAGAGGGGGATAGTGCGACTGGGTAAAGCACTATCTCCATATCCTGTGCCCAGGCAGAGTAGGCAAAGTGAAATGAGGAAGAAAGCACCAATGTTTAAACTTGGCACATGGAACGTAAGGACCATGTGCCCTGGACTTACTAAAACAAGCACACTGAAAGAAGGACAAATTAGAACAACAGCACTCATAGATAAAGAACTAAATAGGCTACATGTTGATATTGCTGCCCTACAAGAAACAAGACTCTCAGACTGTGGTTCTGTAAAGGAAGAAAACTATACCTTTTCTGGCAAGGCCTAAGCCCCGAAAAACCACGTATACATGGAGTAGGCTTTGCTGTACATAACAAACACATAAACTCCATAACCACGCCAAAAGGAGTGTCTGAACGCTTGATGATACTCCAGCTACATACGAAGAGTGGATCAATAAATATCATAAGTGCCTATGCACCAACGTTGGCTGCATCAGACGAAGAGAAAGACAACTTCTACCAACAACTTCAAATGACCATTGACTCACTTCCAAAAGAGGAACTATTATACTTACTCGGTGATTTCAATGCACGCACAGGATCTGATCAGCAATATTGGCCAACATGTCTAGGTCACCACGGCATTGGAAAAATCAACGGAAATGGCCAGCGACTCCTAGAATTCTGCTCAAATAACCACCTATGTGTAACAAATACATACTTTAATGTGAATCACAAGCATAAAGTAACATGGCGTCATGCTAGAAGTGGTCACTGGCACCAACTAGACCTAGTTCTTACACGTAGGCAGTCTTTAATAACATCAGAATAACACGAACATATCACAGTGCAGACTGTAACACAGACCACGCTCTAGTCATTAATAAGATCAAAGCCAGAAGTAGTCGCATCTACAAATCAAGAGAGCCTGCAGCAGCCAAGATCAACATCACAGCGACAAAAACCACATCAACCGAAGATATTTTTAGATCCAAGTATGATGAACTGGTAGAAGAAGTAGAAGATGCATCAAGTGTGGATGACAACTGGTGCTCCCTGAGAACACACATCTATAACTGCGCTCTATCTACCTACGGCCAGAAACGGTTCTCAAAGAACGACTGGGTCGAAGAAAATGCAGCAAGACTAGACCCACTAATAGCTAATAAGAAAAAGGCTTTACTGAACTTCAATAATAATCCCAATCAAATCACCAAGGATCAGCTCAAACATGCGCAAGCCACCCTACAACGCGAAGCAAGAAGATGCGCAAACGAATACTGGAACAATCTATGCTCTGAAATACAGAAAGCCTCAGACAGGGGCGACTCAAAAACCATGCATGACAATATAAAAAAGGCCCTTGGACCAAAATAACAAAATTAGCCCCCCTAAAATCCAAGTTTGGAGAACCTATTACTGACAAGGGACAACAAATGCAAAGATGGGTTGAACACTACTCTAATCTATACAGTGACGACAGACCAGCAAACACAGCTCTAGCACAATCAATACCCAAATATCCTACAATGTTTGAACTGGATGTTGAGCCTACTATGAACGAACTTGCTGACGCTATAAATGCCCTCTCAAGAGGAAAAGCTGCAGGAAATGACAACATTCCCACAGATGTACTAAAGGACAACCTAAGCGTACTACTTCCACACCTATACAAACTGCTAATTAAATGCTGGAGAAACGGAGAAATACCTCATGATATGAGAAATGCCAAGATTATAACGCTGTACAAGAATAAAGGAGACAGGGGCGACTGCAATAATTACAGAGGCATTTCTCTCCTTAGCACAACAGGCAAAGCTTTTGCTAGAGTCGTACTTAATCGCCTGCATAGACTTGCAGAACGGGTGCTTCCCGAGTCCCAATGCGGTTTCAGACCCGGGAGATCAACCATAGATATGATCTTCACTCTTAGACAACTGCAGGAAAAATGTCGGGAACAAAATATGCCGCTCTATATTGCCTTTGTGGATCTCACAAAGGCATTCGACACAGTAAACAGAGATGGTCTCTACAAGGTGTTAGAAGGCATAGGCTGCCCTCCTAAATTACTTAGGCTGATAATTTCCTTCCATGAAGACATGAATGGCAAAGTCCATTTTGATGGGAGTCCATCAGAGAATTTCAAAGTCAACAAAGGAGTGAAACAGGGATGTGTCCTCGCCCCCACCCTTTTTGGTATATTTTTTGCTGCCCTCCTAAATTACACCTTCGAAAACAGCTCAGGAGATATTTACATTCGCACTAGACCAGATGGCTCACTGTTCAACCTAGCACGACTAAGAGCAAAAACCAAAACAAATGTTGCCCTACTTAAAGAATTTTTATTTGCTGACGATGCAGCCCTAGTCGCTCATAGTGAGGCCACCCTACAGTCGCTGATCAACAACCTGGATAAAGCATGCGACCTTTTTTCACTGTCAATTAAAAGACTAAACTCTTAATATATCAAACTTGTGTGCTTAGCACACTACTATATGGATCCGAAACCTGGACAACATACTCAAACCAGGAAAAAAGACTAAATGTCTTCCACATGCGATGTCTCCGCAAAATAATGCACATCAAATGGCAGGACAAAATAACCAACTTAACTGTCCTGCAACGTGCTAAGACCCTAACAATCATGTCGATGCTCAGAAGTCGAAGGCTAAGATGGCTGGGGCATGTCCAACGGATGGAAGAAAAACGCATTCCTAGGCAAATACTATATGGCGAGCTAAAACACGGAAAACGACAAATCGGCAGACCTAAACTACGATATAGAGATATCTGCAAATCATCTCTGAAAGACTTCTCCATCTGTGAAAACGACTGGCAACATCTGGCAAGTGATCGCACATCATGGAGAGCACGTATAAGGAACGGTATAACAACATTTGAGACTGTGCTAAGACTGGACTTAGAAGAGAGAGACTCATGAAAAAGGATGGTAAACCCTGTGGACCAGCGAGCCTGACCTGTTCATTATGTGACCGCGTGTGTTTGTCAAACATTGGTAGAATTAGCCACGAGAGAAGCTGTTCGGCAAAAACAATACCTCAAAAAAATACGCAATAGCCTCCACTAGACCGTCTGACAAGACGAAAAGGGCCATATATATATCGTTCTATCTTGTATAGACTATTCCAGTAAAAAACATGCAGCCAAATCCTGTTGTTAACACAAATCTGTCAGGTCAGTTTATCAGCTCACATCTGGTATGGTTCATGTTTTCTTCATCACATCGCTATTAATCTGACAAATACCTGCTGTGTGTGTGTGTTCATATTAAGAAATGTAGGAAACATAACCATGAAGATATTCTCTTGGAGAATGTTACTTTCTTAATTATCCTCTGTGATCTTCCGAGAAACAGAAGTGTGAAGCACTCTGAAATAAATCTTGAGTCGTTTTTATATGGGAGTTTGGGAGGGGGGGGGGGTATTCTTAAGAAAGTGAGAACGCATTTAGAAATGAGAAATGATAAAAAACGATCTAAAGGTAATAACCTGAAGACGGATGAAGGTTTGAGAAAAATTGTGACAAAGAAGAATGATATTTTCATTCGGTGAAAAATATGAAATAATCAGCTTCCCTCTCATTCATTTTCTGCCAGCAATGTACTTTTTAAAGGCTGGAATTATAGCTATCAGGAGAGATAAAAGGAAGAAATGCCAACCTGTATCAGTGTCTAGTCTAAGGGGGATAACTTTCTTGACACAAACATTGAGGATCAGCAAAACTGGAAACCGCTATAGCGAAGTGGTTATTAAGCTCGTCTGTTGAAGAGACGTTTCAGTCACGAAATATTGCAGACCAACACGACCCGGTCTGAGAGAAGTTGAATTAAAAATGTTCTCTTGGAGATTGCAGTGGTCTGGTGATACTATCTGAAATGGAGATTTGGTTTTGCTAGCGAAAAGAAACACAGTGCTTACGTTCTGCTGACCACGTTACGCAGAGAGTGATTTACAATTTTGAAAGAAAACTAATGAACTTTAACACCAATTCTCAACAGCTGTCTGGTGGTCCTAGGGTAAGATACCGGCCTTTGAAGAAACATATATCGGGATCGAATCCAGTGGAAATGTTTCTTTTTATAATGTGATGGTTCCTGAACGGCTTAGATCTCACCCCGTCACTGGGCGGTGAGGTTCGATGTCTGCCCGTCTCAAGATAACGCCGGGAAAATATGGCTCACATTAAACTCTTGGAAGTAAAGAGTTGAGTAGTCCAAGCGTTCGATGTCATGGCAACCATTGTTACAAAAACGCCAAACGTTCGATGTCATGGCAACCATTGTTACAAAAACGCCAAGCGTCCGATGTCATGGCAACCATTGTTACAAAAACGCCAAGCGGCCGATGTCATGGCAACCATTGTTACAAAAACGCCAAGGGTTCGATGTCATGGCAACCATTGTTACAAAAACGCCAAACGTTCGATGTCATGGCAACCATTGTTACAAAAACGCCAAGCGTTCGATGTCATGACAACCATTGTTACAAAAACGCCAAGCGGCCGATGTCATGACAACCTTTGTTACAAAAACGCCAAGCGTTCGATGTCATGGCAACCATTGAGAGAACTAGGCCAAGCTGTCGATATCATGCCAGCCATTGATAGAACTAGGCTAAGCGGCCGATGTCATGGCAACCATTGATAGAACTAGGCCAAGCGGTCGATGTCATGGCAACCATTTTGATAGAAATAGGCCAAGCGTTCGATGTTATAACAAAAATTACTAGAACTAGGCCAAGCGTCCGATGTTATAACAACCATTACTAGAACTATGACAAGCGTCCGATGTTATAACAACCATTACTAGAACTAGGCCAAGCGGCGGATGTTATAACAACCATTACTAGAACTAGGCCAAGCGGCGGATGTTATAACAACCATTCATAGAACTAGGCCAAGCGGCCGATGTCATGACAACCATTACTAGAACTAGGCC
This sequence comes from Megaustenia siamemsis, assembly GCA_032433765.1. Lineage (NCBI taxonomy): Eukaryota > Metazoa > Mollusca > Gastropoda > Stylommatophora > Ariophantidae > Megaustenia > Megaustenia siamemsis. The sequence goes on from JAVIAB010000126.1 coordinate 52,032,737, forward strand.
AAGCGGCGGATGTTATAACAACCATTCATAGAACTAGGCCAAGCGGCCGATGTTATGACAACCATTACTAGAACTAGGCCAAGCGGCGGATTTTATTCCAACCATTTTGATAGAACTAGGCCAAGCTGCAGATATTATAACAACCACTGAAAGAACTCAACAGAAAGTATGTCAGGCCGTGCAATAGAGTTCGTGCATTTTGGTTAAGGATCTACCCGATGGTTCTCTATATTTCAAGGAGAATGGCCGGACACCATATGGATGAGTCAAGAGTGCAGAGATGATCCTCCTAATAACATAACATAACATAACATAATACGTAAGAGAAAATAATTGGCATTATAGAAATAGAAAGAAATAAGGCTGGCCTTAACCTGGACAGCAAAAGAAACAGCAATGATGGCTGTATGAAACAAAACGATATCTCATAAATGAAGAATTAAAGTAAATGGGAGTGGTATTAGGCTTTAGACCGGAACGACTTCACTGCAGGCGGGGTATTCCCATATCTGCTCAGCCTCCGTTCCAGAAACCAACAAAGTGTTCATTCTATTTCGAATCACTGATTTCGAGAACATCTGTTGTTTTGAACAACGTGTCTGCTCACTTTCTGCGACCATAACAATATCACATTGTTTTCAGGAATTACTTGTGGGCCCCTCGTTCACTGTGTAGTAGTCTTCCCGTGTGGTTAGTGACTGGACGAGCACTGCATACTCTCCGAAAGCTAATCATGATGGTTTTCTATATAGTCTTGGTATCACTGAGAGCTGGATCATTTGGCTTGTGCTAATGAACTAAAACACTTTTGCCAATATTAGTTCGGCTACATTCTCCTTACATACGGCAGAGGTATACCCATGTTGTGCTGCAGGATTACAATTGTTGTTAACGATTATAGCATCGGGGTTCGTTGAACAGGGTGTGGTATCTTGGTAATTGGCGAGACGATCCGGTCACTCTCAGGTGATGCTGCCTAACTTACATTAGATCGTAACTGTCATTATAATTTTTGCATTACATTGTCAATATCAAAATTGAAGGAATAGACCTGGAGACAGTTCAGAACTACAACTACCTTGGACATACTATAACCAGTGATGGAAAATGTACATCTGAAATAAACAAAAGAATAGGCATGGCAAAAATTAATTTTAATGTCATGAAGAACATACTAACATCAAAACAAATAACACCAGGGCTAAAATTAAGAATAGCAAAATGTTATGTCTTCTCAACATTCCTATATGGTGCTTAAACATGGACATTAGACAAGAAAACAGAACAGAGAATTAAAGCCTTTGAAATGTGGATATATAGAAGAATAGGTAGAATTGGATGGAAGGAAAAGAAAACAAACGATGAAGTCTTAAAACAACTAAAACTGAAAAGAGAACTACTAAACACAATTCAAACACGACAAATGCGATTTTTGGGCCATGTTAAAAGACACAACAGCCTACTAAAAGTAATGCTGGAGGGGAAAACACAAGGTAAAAGATGCAGAGGCAGACCAAGACTAACATGGACGAGTAACATCAAAAGATGGACAAATCAGCCTATAGCAACCTGTACCATCAATGCAAGAGACAGAGCAGAATGGCGCCCCATGGTAGCCAACCTTCGTTGCGGAGACAGCACGCGATGATGATGATAATGATGATTACATTGTAACCAACATTGTAACCAACATTGCCACTAACATTGTAACCAACATTGCAACCAACATTGCCACCAGCATTGTAACCAACAATGTAACCAACATTGCAACCAACATTGCAACCAACATTGCAACCAACATTGCAACCAACATTGTAACCAACATTTTAACAAACATTGCAACCAACATTGCAACCAACATTGCAACCAACATTGTAACCAACATTTTAACAAACATTGCAACCAACATTGTAACCAACATTGTAACCAACATTTAAACAAACATTGCAACCAACATTGTAACCAACATTGTAACCAACATTTTAACAAACATTGCAACCAACATTGCAACCAACATTGCAACCAACATTGCAACCAACATTGTAACCAACATTGTAACCAACATTGTAACCAACATTTTAACCAACATTTTAACAAACATTGCAACCAACATTGCAACCAACATTGCAACCAACATTGCAACCAACATTTTAACAAACATTGCAACCAACATTGCAACCAACATTGCAACCAACATTGCAACCAACATTGTAACCAACATTGCAACCAACATTGTAACCAACATTGTAACCAACATTGTAACCAACATTTTAACAAACATTGCAACCAACATTGCCACCAACATTGCATCCAAACAACATTTTTTTACCTGCAGCATTTTGAACATGATGAATATCTGGATGAGTCAATTGGAGCAAACACCAAACATGTAGGCTGGTAACGCCAGTTTCAATCCCTACGAGTTTGTGTTTGGAATAAATAACACAAAAATACTCTGCTTTAATCGCTGCTTAGATAAAAAAAATCATCTTTTGATTGTATTTCTACATTTTTAAAAACTCATTAAAATATAATAAGGCGTCTTACACATTTTCATCATTTTGTTAGTTTCGATAAAACAATTACTTAATGAAATAAACATGACAAGCAAAAATTATGGACTAGATATGAATATCAAAAAGACTAAAACTATGATCATAAACAAAGAAAATATTCAAAACCCACAAATGGATATCAAAATAGAAGGAATAGACCTGGAGACAGTTCAGTGCTACAACTACATTGGACATACTATAACAAGTGATGGAAAATGTACAACTGAAATAAACAAAAGAATATGCATGGCAAAAATTAATTTTAATGTCATGAAGAACATACTAACATCAAAACAAATAACACCAGGGCTAAAATTAAGAATAGCAAAATGTTATGTCTTCTCAACATTCCTATATGGTGCTTAAACATGGACATTAGACAAGAAAACAGAACAGAGAATTAAAGCCTTTGAAATGTGAATATACAGAAGAATAGGTAGAATTGGATGGAAGGAAAAAAAAACAAACGATGAAGTCTTAAAACAACTAAAACTGAAAAGAGAACTACTAAACACAATTCAAACACGACAAATGCGATTTTTGGGCCATGTTAATAGACACAACAGCCTACTAAAAGTAATATTGGAAGGGAAAATATAAGGTAAAAGAGGCAGAGGCAGAGTAAGACTAATATGGACGAGTAACATCAAAAGATGGACAAACCAACCTATGACAACGTGCATCCATCAAAGCAAGAGACAGAGCAGAACGGCGCTCGATGGTAGACAACCTTCGATGCGGAGATGGCACTCGATGATGATGATGAAAACAATGCGTTTTTTCGCTATTTAATCGAATATCATATATTTCTATTTTCTTTCTATATGTTCTAAATTCTCTCAAATATAACACCACGTGGTAGCCATTTCCATCCCTTTGAGTTTCATGTTTTGAAAAAAAAAAATGTTTTTAGTGAGTACCCTACTCAATACCACAGCGATATATTTCTAGACGTTCATGAATACCTTTGTGTATTTTCAAATATTAAGTACTTAGGATCGTCATCACTGTACATCGGAAGAATCCATAGGTGCTCCTATGTCCCCTTTGAGAATCTCGATAAAAGCTGAGGAGAATATGAGCCCACGTGAACGAGCTCCGTGACACTTCCTAGCATTCACGGCGTCTGTATGTTTCTGCTGATACGTTCTCCGGAGCAGTGGCTATATTTCATGGCCGACATCTTTCTCATTTTTAACTGCCAATGGTCCTTTGTTGGTGAAAATCCAAGATGGCGGGTGTTTTTATATTCGGAGTGTAGACTGTGTGATTAATGTGATTAAATATAGTGTTTCCAGCGGGATATAATTTTCAGAAAGTTGTGTAAAGTGTTCTACCAAGGAGGAGGATAAGAACTGATAAGTACTTTTTTAAATGTAACCAACTAAAGTTTTATATTTAGACCGTAAAAGATCGCATGTGAGACCTTAGCGATCACACACGTGGGGGGAAACATCAGCCGGGCTAAACCCCCATCGTGTGTTTCTCTTAAACTAAGCCCTTAACTTACGACTGACTTAGCAGGTCGGTAAGGGATAATTGTATTTATGCTCAGAGAAATACATAGAATATGGAGATCAAAGTAGCAACGATAAACATATGCGGGATAAAAAATAAAGAAATCGAACTTATAGAAGAAATGACAAAAAGGAAAATTAAAATACTAGGATTAGCGGACACCAGAGTAAAAGGACAACAGATAAAGAAAACACACATGAACTACACGAAAATATTCTCGGGAGTCGACGACACAGAAAGAGCAACACATGGAGTAGGTTTTATCATCGACCCAGAACACGCAAAGAACATTCTAGAAATAAAATACTATTCAGAAAGAATTATCTCAATTAAACTACTAGAAGACGACCGAAAAACAAATTACATTCAAATCTATGCACCATGCAACAACAATGTAAAAGACAGCGAAGAATTCTACGACACATTGAGTGAAATTATTAACAAGATTGACGAAAGCGACGACATGTTAGTGATGGGAGATTTTAATGGAAGGCTTGGGAAACGCAACAGTGAGAACAGTGACATCTTAGGACCCTTTGGCGATAAAACAGCTGAAATAAACGAAAATGGGAGCAGACTGCTGGAACTATGCAATCAAAATGATTTATTTATCACCAACACATTCTTCAAACATAGAGAGTCGCAAGTATACACCTGGTACAAATGGAATGACACAACATGCAGAAGCCAGATAGATTTTATACTAACAAGAAAAGAGAACAAGAAAAGAGTAACCGACAGTAGAGCAATCCCAAATATTACAGACGACACGGATCACAAGATGGTTATGATCACACTAAGACAGCCAAAAATAAAGAGAAAACACGAAAACAAACAAAAGAAGCGAAAAGAACAGACAATAAAAATAAAACAATTAAACGATCAAGAAACAAGGAAATCCCTAGAAGAAAAACTCAGAGAGGAATTCAAGAAACTCCCTAACGAAGTATGCACAGTAGAAGAAGAGTGGAAACAATTTAAGGAAACAGTAACTAACATCTCTAAAACAGTTTGTGGAACGAAGCTAAGAACAAGAGAAGGGAAAAAGAGCACCCCGTGGTGGAACGAAACAATCAGAGAAGCAATTAAAGAAAAGAAGAAACTGTTTAAAAATTGGAGGGAGAACAAGAACCAAGAAAAATATGAAAGATATGCCTTAGTTCGAAAAAGAGTTAAAATGCTGATCAAAGAAGCTAAGCAAAGGAATTGGACAGAATTCGGACAAAACATGAGCAGGGACTTCAAGACAGCCACAAGAGATTTCTACAAAGCAGTAAAAGCCACAAGAGCGAGAAAAGAAAACCATGATCCTACTGAGCTGATAAATGACAAAGACGGACAACCAATATCAAACAACCAATGTATGCAACAGAGATGGAAAGAATATTTTGAAGACCTGTTAAACATACCAACTACCAACAAGACAACAAAAACCACACTAGAACTCACAAATACTGAACCCAACATCATGAAAGAGGAAATAGAAGAAGTAATCAAATATGCACCAAGAAACAAAGCACCAGGGATAGATAACATTCCAATAGAAATAATAGCAGCAGCGGGAGAAACAGGAATGCAATGGCTGCACAGAATATTTAATGCAGCATGGCACCAACAACAAGCCCCAGAAGACTGGCAACAGGCAATCATCATACCAATATGGAAAAAGAAAGGTAGCAAAAGAGACTGCAATCAATATAGAGGTATATCTCTGCTCAGCCATGTAGGAAAGCTATACGCCAAAATCTTGGAAAAAAGACTGAGACCAATAATAGAACTACAGTTAAGCGATTCTCAAATGGGGTTCCGAAAAAACAGAGGATGTACCGACGCACTATTCACACTAAAACAGCTTGCAGAAAAAACGACAGAACACAACCAAAACTTATACATAGCCTTCATTGACCAGGAAAAAGCATTCGACAGAGTAAACAGAGAACAACTGTGGGAGATACTAACAACATACGGAGTAAGCCAACATCTAACCAACATTATTAAAAGTCTCTACGCCAACAGCAGCTGCAGGGTCAGAACAGCAACAGGCTACACAGACCACTTCGAAGTTAGATCAGGTGTAAGACAGGGGTGCGTACTATCCCCCCTACTGTTTATTACATACATGGACCATATATGCAAGCTAGCCAACCCATCAGAGACAGAGGAGATCAACGAGCTTCTATTTGCAGACGACCAGGCACTAATACATGAAACAATAGAAGACCTACAAGAACACTTAAACAAACTCAACATCTTAGGAACAAAATACAACATGAAAATCAACATCAACAAAACAGAAGTCATGAATGTCGCCAAAAATAAACAGAACATCAACATAACTATAGAAGGCAGACAACTAAAACAAGTAGAGGAATTCAAATACCTAGGAAGTCTAATGACAAACGACAATTCCCAAACAGCAGAGATAGAATCAAGATGCAACAAAGCTTGTCAAATCATCGGACAGTTATCACCACTATTGTCCAACAAGGAAATAACTCTGGAGGCAAAACGAGCACTATACAATACAATCTTCATTCCAACGTTGTGCTACCAATGCCAGACCTGGACTCTAGATGCAAGAACAATAAGAAAAATAACCTCTACAGAGATGAAATGTGTTAGACGAATGACAGGAAACAGTCTGAGAGATAAGATCAGAAATGTAGAACTGAGAAAAAAGCTAGGAATAGCCCCAGCCATAGAATATATAAGGAAACAACAGATAAAATGGTTCGGCCACGTGACAAGGCAGAAAGAACAAAACACAACACAACGAGCCTTCAACAAACGTTGTGAGAACAACAGACCCAAGGGTCGACCACGAAAAAGATGGATCGATGGAATATTAGAAGCACTAGGAAACATAACAACAGCAGAGGCGAACAGAAGAGCAAAAGACCGCAAATTATATCTCCCCTCGACGCTGAAAGGCAGATGAGGAAGGAAAGAAGAAGAAGAAGAAGAAGAATGGTCCTTTAACATGCGCGAATGCACACGCGATCTCCTGGTTATTGCCGTTATCCGAAATGGCTAGACTTTGGACATCACTACCCCATAGATCAGGGGATTGTATCGTTGCTTAATAAAACATGGACTAATTTTTCAGATTTTTTAAAACTCACCATAGGCTGACTTCGCACCGCTAGATTAAGTAGCAAACATCCCCTTACAGTTTTCAAAAAAAAAACAACAACAGCATATCTATAATACAAAAGTACATGAATCCATGAAATAAAAGAATAGCATTTTGAGGTTAACAAAAAATCTTCTCAGTGCGTCATCATGACAGAAAATAGCCTCCGAATTTCCTTTCCCTGTCAATGTAAGACCTTCATCGCAGTGTTTTTTTTCTGTTAACATGAAATAGATCAACATATTATCGTCCCCTTACGGCTAGAATTAGAATACAATTGAACAGAGTAGCTTGTCTCGTGACTGAACGCAATCAACACAATACAGTCAAATACATTACAATACAGTCAAGTGCCATACAATGCAATGATCAATACAAAATGATACAAAAGACATCTCTATCACTTAATTGATTAAATACTTAACATGTAAGTGAAATGGTGGTGGTATATAAAATAATGGACTTTTCAAGGGGGCTATAATCTATTAGGGAAATAATGATTTATCTCAGTATATTAACATCTCTAGCATAATATATAGCTATAAAATTGTGGCCACCCATACTATACAAATACCTTACCACGGTGGTTTTGTTCTGTTGCCCTCAGTCGGTTTGTTTACGGTTGACTCCGCTAGCCTTTGACTAAAAACTCTCACCACAAGGCAGTGGAGTTAATATTTGCTTTATAAATAAAAAGTTATCTTCCTTCTTTTGTAACGGAAGCAACTCCTGACAATTGGAAATGTTTCAACAAATAAAACAGGGTATTAGGCAAGGTTGTGTGCTGTCACCAGATTTGTTTAATATGTATAGTGAGATTATTTTAAGAGCCATAAGGGGCATGTCTGGAATAACAATTGGAAGGCATAATATAGATATCCTCAGTTATGCTAATTATACAGTCTTAATCGCCAAGAGTAAAAATGAGTTGCAAGAAATGTAGGACATCATAGTGAAGAACAGCAATAATAAAGGAATCGGCCTTAATAACAGAATAGACAGAAGTAATGTTAACAATAAAGAAAAAGACATCACCGCAATGCACAATAAAGACAAGTGAAATAATATTAAAACATGTAAATGAATTTAAATATCTGGGAACAATGTTAACCTCAGATGGGAGATGTACAGCAGAGGTGATATGCAGGGTGACTCAGTCAAAAACAGTTTTTCAAAGCATGAGGAAGATACTGTGACATTCATTTCTGACAATAGAAACAAGAAAAAAAGTTCTTAAATGTTATGTAGAGCCAGTCTTAACATATGGATGTGAACAATAGGACAACACGGACAATAGGAACTGACAAAAAAATCATTGGAGGGTGTTAAAATGTTATTTTATAGAAGAATGTTGAGAATACCATGGGCAGCTTAGAAGCGCAATGAAAACGTTATGAAAGAGGCAAAAGCCAAAATCGAACTAATTTGCAGTATTAGGATGAAACATCATTTTTTTGGGCCATGTAATGAGACAGGAACAGCTGGAATATATTTTAACAACTGGGAACATTGAGGGACGAAGAGATAGAGGGTAGCAAAGAGAAAAGATACCATACAGCTTAAGAGAATGGCTTGGCAGAAGGTCAACAACAAATAATTATAAATAACTGTCGAGATCGAAAGTTGTGGAGAGACATCATTATCTACGCCAGCAGGCATGATACTTGATTGTGCTCATCATATATACGTGGTTTGCTATTCTGTTACTTTGTTCGTTGTTTTTCTGTTTGTATGTTTCTCTTTTAGTTTGTAGTTGTGGAGAGACATTATCACCTACGCCAGCAGTCTTGTTACTTCATGATGATGAAGTTTCTCTTTATTTTTCTATTCTCATCTTCTTCTCTGTCCTCATTATACCTTCATATCTAGCAACTGTATACATAAAACGGTCGATGTTTGTCAAACAACTCGATAATTAGTCCACTCATTATGCCATGTTCATGAAACTACACAGAGACAAACATGAAAATGGTTCCCATGCACGTTTTATGGGGCACCACATGATGCTAGTGTCCAGTGTTTGTTACGACCCGCTAAAAGTCCGTCTCTTTGGTTTCTCGCAAGCCCCCCTCCCCCACTCCTTCTTTTTTTTCTCAGAAAAGCAGGTACCCATTTAAGTTTGGATGAACATAGAGAGCCGCTCCCTAGTAGTCCAGTCTAGTACCCTCAAGACACTGCTAGCTATGTCATAAATGAAATCTCATTCATCTGTATATACATTCCGTTCAACATTAAATCATACATTGGGATACATGTATTTGTGTGAGAGAAATATGCGTTCACATACAAGCAGATATTAACTTAGAGCGTGCTCTCTGTCTTCAGTTAATTGACAGGCAGACCAAATTCTCGATGATAGCGCATGGAAGAGAAGAAACTTGACCTTTCAACTTCCAGAGGTTAGAGTTCGTTAAACCCACATAGGTGGAGCCACCAAGCCGTGTAAGAGATAACTGCGAAAGAGGCGTATCACAATGTCCTGCATCAATTATAAATACATCCCTTACTATAAATCTCACGTCCCTGATTATCACTTCTCTGAAAGAAAGGCATATTTCAAATTTGGGCATAACAGATAGTGAGTCAACATAACAGATAGTGAGTCAACATAACAGATAGTGAGTCAACATAACAGATAGTGAGTCAACATAACAGATAGTGAGTCAACATAACAGATAGTGAGTCAACATAACAGATAGTAAGTCAACATAACAGATAGTGAGTCCACATAACAGATAGTGAGTCCACATAACAGATAGTGAGTCCACATAACAAATAGTGAGTCCACATAACAAATAGTAAGTCCACATAACGGATAGTAAGTACATATAACAGATAGTGAGTCCATATAACAGAAAGTAAGTCCACATAACAGATAGTGATTCCATATAACAGATAGTGATTCCATATAACAGATAGTGAGTCCACATAAAAGATAGTGAGTCCACATAACAGATAGTGAGTCCACATAACAAATAGTAAGTCCACATAACAGATAGTAAGTACATATAAGAGATAGTGAGTCCATATAACAGAAAGTAAGTCCACATAACAGATAGTGATTCCATATAACAGATAGTGATTCCATATAACAGATAGTGAGTCCACATAAAAGATAGTGAGTCCACATAACAGATAGTGATTCCATATAACAGATAGTAAGTCCATAAAACAGATAGTGAGTCCACATAACAGATAGTGAATCCATATAACAGATAGTGAGTCCACATAACAGATAGGGATTCCATATAACAGATAGTGATTCCATATAACAGATAGTGATTCCATATAACAGATAGTGATTCCATATAACAGATAGTGAGTCCAAATAACAGATAGTGAGTCCACATAACATATAGTGATTCCATATAACAGATAGTGAATCCATATAACAGATAGTGAGTCCACATAACAGATAGTGATACTATATAACAGATAGTGAGTCCATATAATAGATAGTGATTCCATATAGCAGATAGTGAATCCATATAACAGATAGTAAGTCCACATAACAGATAGTGATACTATATAACAGATAGTGAGTCCATATAACAGATAGTGATTCCATATAGCAGATTGTGATTCCATATAGCAGATAGTGAGTCCATATAACAGATAGTAAGTCCACATAACATATAGTGATTCCATATAGCAGATAGTGAGTCCATATAACAGATAGTAAGTCCATACAACAGATAGTGATTCCATATAACAGATAGTGAGTCCACATAACAGATAGTGAGTCCACATAACATATAGTGATTCCATATAACAGATAGTGAATCCACATAACAGATAGTGAGTCCACATAACAGACAGTGATTCCATATAACAGATAGTGAGTCCATATAACAGACAGTGATTCCATATAACAGATAGTGATTCCATATAGCAGATAGTGATTCCATGTAACAGATAGTGATTCCACATAACAGATAGTGAGTCCACATAACAGATAGTAAGTCCACATAACAAATAGTGAGTCCACATAACAGATAGTGAGTCCACATAACAGATAGTGAGTCCATATAACAGATAGTGAGACCACATAACGGATAGTGAGTCCACATGACAGATAGTGAGTCCACATAACAGATAGTGAGTTCTCATAACAGATAGTGAGTCCACATAACAGATAGTATGTCCAAATAACAGATAGTAAGTTCACATAACAGATAGTGATTCCATATAACAGTGAATCCATATAACAGATAGTGAGTCCACATAACAGATAGTGATTCCATATAACAGATAGTGAGTCCATATAACAAATAGTGAATCCATATAACAGATAGTGAGTCCACATAACAGATAGTGAGTCCATATAACAGATAGTGAGTCCATATAACAGATAGTAAGTCCACATAACAGATAGTGAGTCCACATAACAGATAGTGAGTCCACATAACAGATACTGAGTCCATATAACAGATAGTGAGACCACATAACAGATAGCAAGTCCACATAACAGATAGTGAGTCCACATAACAAATAGTGAGTCCACATAACAGATAGTGAGTCCACATAACAGATAGTAAATCCATATAACAGATAGTAAGTCCACATAACAGATAGTGATTCCATATAACAGATAGTGATTCCATATAGCAGATAGTGAGTCCACATAGCAGATAGTGATTCCATATAGCAGATAGTGAGTCCATATAACAGATAGTAAGTCCACATAACAGATAGTGATTCCATTTAACAGATAGTGAGTCCATATAACAGATAGTAAGTCCACATAACAGATAGTGAGTCCATATAACAGACAGTGAGCCCTGGTACCCGTTTTTTAGGGAATCCTTTGAGGGTCTCGTAAGGGAGCGTTGTAAGCCGGCCTTGTCAAGTAGACTCGTCTGTTTCTGGCATTTCACGTCACATGCTCAATTGGTCGCTTCAGTAAGTGAAAGGGTGTTTGGCTGGTTACAGCTGGGCTGGCGAGAGAATGTGTGAGAGACAGGCGTACTTGTGGCAGGCCAAAACGAGGGCACAGCGGGAAATGAGGTATATCTTTTAATGGGTGGTCGTTCTTTGAGATGGTCTTTATGACAGAATGAAGAGGTTGGCGTGTCATGATGTATTGTGAGGGGAAGTGAATAAAACATTAAGATAGTGAGAGAGAAGGCGTGTAGGAAAAAAAGTGTCAGAGTGAATGAGTGGAAATGAATAATATACACAGAGAGAGAGAGAGAGAGAGAGAGAGAGAGAGAAGAATTTATAGTATAAATAGATTAAGGAGAAGAACGGTGATCATTCAATGAGTGATTAGTTAAGAATTAAGAAATGAATTAGCTTGGAGTCAGTGAGTCACGGAGTCACGGAGTCACGGGGAATGAATGTGCCACGGAGAGACAGAGAACGAACTACAAGAAATCATAGGAATAATAGTACAAGAAAGCAGCATGAAAGGTCTCAGTCTGAATAGTAAGAAAACAGAAGAAATGGTTATATCGAAGAAACAATCATCACCAGCATGCAGCATAAAAATAAACGGGACAAATCTAAAACAAGTGCAACGCGTCAAATACGTCGGCACAATAATAACATCGGTTGGAAGATGCACGACAGAAATAAAACAAAAAAAAACTGAATAAGCTCAGGGCCAAAATAGCATTTTAAAAAAATTGAAAAACGTCTTATGCAATAAGTCTATATCAATATAGCTGATAAAGAGAGTTCATACATGCAATATAGAACTAATTCTGACCTGTGGAAGCTAATGACGGACAATAAACAGACATTGTAGATCATTTAGAGGCCACATAGGTGGACTTTTTCAGAAGAATATAGAAGGTTCCCTGGATAGTTAAAAAGACCAATGAGGAAATTCTCAAAGAGGCTAATACAAAAAGAGAGCTCCTAAAAAACATCAGAAAGAAACAATCAACATTTTTCGGGCACATCATGAGAACAGGAAAGGTGGAACGCTTGGTTAAAACTATCAAAATACAGGGAAAGAGAGTTCGTGAAAGACAATGAGATAAGATAACTTATAGATAGCTTGCTGTCATGGCATGGAAAACAGTCAACAACAGAACTGATATGAGGCACGATGGATAGAAGGCTGTGGAAGGACATGATCGCCTAGGCTAATCGGTATGGCATATGATGATGATATTGATGATGATGATTACTGTGACACGGAGTAAATGGAAGTGAATGTGACACTGAGTAACGGTGAGTGGATGATGACACGGAGTAAATGGAAGTGAATGTGCCACTGAGTAACGGTGAGTGGATGATGACACGGAGTAAATGGAAGTGAATGTGCCACTGAGTAACGGTGAGTGAATGTGACACTGAGTAACGGTGAGTGAATGTGACACTGAGTAACGGTGAGTGGATGATGACACGGAGTAAAGGGGAGTGAATGTGACACTGAGTAACGGTGAGTGAATGTGACACTGAGTAATGGTGAGTGAATGTGACACTGAGTAACGGTGAGTGGATGATGGCACGGAGTAAATGGAAGTGAATGTGACACTGAGTAACGGTGAGTGAATGATGACACGGAGTAAAGGGGAGTGAATGTGACACTTAGTAACGGTGAGTGGATGATGACACGGAGTAAATAGGAGTGAATGTGCCACTGAGTAACGCTGTTTGGATGATGACACGGAGTAAATGGAAGTGAATGTGCCACTGAGTAACGGTGAGTGGATGTGACACTGAGTAACGGTGAGTAGATGTGACACTGAGTAACGGTGAGTGAATGTGACACTGAGTAACGGTGAGTGAATGATGACACGGAGTAAATGGAAGCGAATGTGACACTGAGTAACGGTGAGTGGATGATGACAAGGAGTAAAGGTGAGTGAATGTGACACTGAGTAACGGTGAGTGAATGTGACACTGATTAACGGTGAGTGAATGTGACACTGAGTAACGGTGAGTGGATGATGACACTGAGTAACGGTGAGTGGATGATGACACTGAGTAATGGTGAGTGAATGTGAAACTGAGTAACGGTGAGTGGATGATGACACTGAGTAACGGTGAGTGAATGTGAAACTGAGTAACGGTGAGTGGATGATGACACTGAGTAACGGTGAGTGGATGTGAAACTGAGTAACGGTGAGTGGATGATGACACTGAGTAATGGTGAGTGGATGTGACACTGAGTAACGGTGAGTGGATGATGACACTGAGTAACGGTGAGTGAATGTGAAACTGAGTAACGGTGAGTGGATGATGACACTGAGTAACGGTGAGTGGATGTGAAACTGAGTAACGGTGAGTGGATGATGACACTGAGTAACGGTGAGTGGATGTGGCACTGAGTAACGGTGAGTGGATGATGACACTGAGTAACGGTGAGTGGATGATGACACTGATTAACGGTGAGTGAATGTGAAACTGAGTAACGGTGAGTGAATGTGAAACTGAGTAACGGTGAGTGAATGTGACACTGAGTAACGGTGAGTGGATGTGGCACTGAGTAACGGTGAGTGGATGTGGCACTGAGTAACGGTGAGTGGATGATGACACTGAGTAACGGTGAGTGAATGTGACACTGAGTAACGGTGAGTGGATGTGGCACTGATTAACGGTGAGTGGATGATGACACTGAGTAACGGTGAGTGAATGTGAAACTGAGTAACGGTGAGTGAATGTGAAACTGAGTAACGGTGAGTGAATGTGAAACTGAGTAACGGTGAGTGGATGATGAAACTGAGTAACGGTGAGTGGATGATGACACTGAGTAACGGTGAGTGGATGTGCCACTGAGTAACGGTGAGTGAATGTGCCACTGAGTAACGGTGAGTGGATGATGACACTGAGTAACGGTGAGTGGATGATGACACTGAGTAACGGTGAGTGAATGTGACACTGAGTAACGGTGAGTGGATGATGACACTGAGTAACGGTGAGTGGATGATGACACTGAGTAACGGTGAGTGGATGTGACACTGAGTAACGGTGAGTGAATGTGCCACTGAGTAACGGTGAGTGAATGTGCCACTGAGTAACGGTGAGTGAATGTGACACTGAGTAACGGTGAGTGGATGTGACACTGAGTAACGGTGAGTGGATGATGACACTGAGTAACGGTGAGTGGATGTGACACTGAGTAACGGTGAGTGGATGTGGCACTGAGTAACGGTGAGTGGATGATGACACTGAGTAACGGTGAGTGGATGTGACACTGAGTAACGGTGAGTGGATGTGCCACTGAGTAACGGTGAGTGGATGATGACACTGATTAACGGTGAGTGAATGTGACACTGAGTAACGGTGAGTGGATGATGACACTGATTAACGGTGAGTGAATGTGCCACTGAGTAACGGTGAGTGAATGTGCCACTGAGTAACGGTGAGTGAATGTGACACTGAGTAACGGTGAGTGGATGTGACACTGATTAACGGTGAGTGAATGTGCCACTGAGTAACGGTGAGTGGATGTGACACTGATTAACGGTGAGTGAATGTGCCACTGAGTAACGGTGAGTGGATGTGACACTGAGTAACGGTGAGTGGATGATGACACTGAGTAACGGTGAGTGGATGATGACACTGATTAACGGTGAGTGAATGTGAAACTGAGTAACGGTGAGTGAATGTGAAACTGAGTAACGGTGAGTGAATGTGACACTGAGTAACGGTGAGTGGATGATGACACTGAGTAACGGTGAGTGGATGATGACACTGAGTAACGGTGAGTGAATGTGAAACTGAGTAACGGTGAGTGAATGTGAAACTGAGTAACGGTGAGTGGATGTGACACTGAGTAACGGTGAGTGAATGTGACACTGAGTAACGGTGAGTGAATGTGCCACTGAGTAACGGTGAGTGAATGTGCCACTGAGTAACGGTGAGTGAATGTGACACTGAGTAACGGTGAGTGGATGTGACACTGAGTAACGGTGAGTGAATGTGCCACTGAGTAACGGTGAGTGAATGTGACACTGAGTAACGGTGAGTGGATGTGACACTGATTAACGGTGAGTGAATGTGCCACTGAGTAACGGTGAGTGGATGTGACACTGAGTAACGGTGAGTGGATGTGACACTGAGTAACGGTGAGTGAATGTGCCACTGAGTAACGGTGAGTGAATGTGACACTGGGTAACGGTGAGTGAATGTGACACTGAGTAACGGTGAGTGGATGATGACACTGAGTAACGGTGAGTGAATGTGAAACTGAGTAACGGTGAGTGAATGTGAAACTGAGTAACGGTGAGTGGATGTGACACTGAGTAACGGTGAGTGGATGTGCCACTGAGAAACGGTGAGTGGATGATGACACGGAGTAAAGGGGAGTGAATGTGTCACTGAGTAACGGTGAATGGATGCTGACACGGAGTAAAGGGGAGTGAATGTACCACTGAGTAACGGTGTTTGGATGATGACACGGAGTAAATGGAAGTGAATGTGCCACTGAGTAACGGTGAGTGGATGTGACACTGAGTAACGGTGAGTAGATGTGACACTGAGTAACGGTGAGTGAATGTGCCACTGAGTAACGGTGAGTGAATGTGACACTGAGTAACGGTGAGTGAATGTGACACTGAGTAACGGTGAGTGGATGATGACACTGAGTAACGGTGAGTGAATGTGAAACTGAGTAACGGTGAGTGAATGTGAAACTGAGTAACGGTGAGTGGATGTGACACTGAGTAACGGTGAGTGGATGTGCCACTGAGAAACGGTGAGTGGATGATGACACGGAGTAAAGGGGAGTGAATGTGTCACTGAGTAACGGTGAATGGATGCTGACACGGAGTAAAGGGGAGTGAATGTACCACTGAGTAACGGTGAGTGGATGATGACACGGAGTAAAGGGGAGTGAATGTGCCACTGAGTAACGCTGTTTGGATGATGACACGGAGTAAATGGAAGTGAATGTGCCACTGAGTAACGGTGAGTGGATGTGACACTGAGTAACGGTGAGTAGATGTGACACTGAGTAACGGTGAGTGAATGTGACACTGAGTAACGGTGAGTGATGTGACACTGAGTAACGGTGAGTAGATGTGACACTGAGTAACGGTGAGTGAATGTGACACTGAGTAACGGTGAGTGAATGTGACACTGAGTAACGGTGAGTAGATGTGACACTGAGTAACGGTGAGTAGATGTGACACTGAGTAACGGTGAGTGAATGTGACACTGAGTAACGGTGAGTAGATGTGACACTGAGTAACGGTGAGTAGATGTGACACTGAGTAACGGTGAGTGAATGTGACACTGAGTAACGGTGAGTGAATGTGACACTGAGTAACGGTGAGTAGATGTGACACTGATTAACGGTGAGTGGATGTGACACTGAGTAACGGTGAGTGAATGTGACACTGAGTAACGGTGAGTGGATGTGACACTGAGTAACGGTGAGTAGATGTGACACTGAGTAACGGTGAGTGAATGTGACACTGAGTAACGGTGAGTGGATGTGACACTGAGTAACGGTGAGTAGATGTGACACTGAGTAACGGTGAGTAGATGTGACACTGAGTAACGGTGAGTGAATGTGACACTGAGTAACGGTGAGTGGATGATGACACGGAGTAAAGGGGAGTGAATGTAACACTGAGTAAAGGGATTGAATGTGACTGAGTAACGGGGAGTGAATGTGCCACTGAGTAACGGGAGTGAATGTGACACTGAGAAACGGGGAGTGAGTGTGACACTGAGTACCGGGGAGTGAATGTGACACTGAGTAAAGGGGATTGAATGTGACACTGAGTAACGGGAGTGAATGTGACACTGAGTAAAGGGGAGTGAATGTGACACTGAGTAACGGGGAGTGAATGTGACACTGAGTAACGGGAGTGAATGTGACACTGAGAAACGGGGAGTGACTGTGACAGTGAGTACCGGTGAGTGAATGCGCTACTGAGTAACGGGGAGTGAATGTGACACTGAGTAACGGGGAGTGAATGTGCTACTGAATAACGGGGAGTGAATGTGACACTGAGTAACGGGGAGTGAATGTAACACTGAGTAACGGAGAGTGAATGTGGAGCTGAGTAACGGGGTGTGAATGTGACACTGAGTAACGGGGAGTGAATGTGACACTGAGTAACGAGGAGTGAATGTGCTAATGAGTAACGGGGAGTGAATGTGACACTGAGTAACTGGAAGTGAATGTGACACTGCGTAACGTGGAGTGAATGTGCCATGAAGTAACGGTGAGTGAATGTGACGCGAAGTAACGACGAGTGAATGTGCCATGAAGTAACGGGAAGTGAATGTGACATGGGGTAACGGGGAGTGAATGTGCCTTGAAGTAACTTGGAGTGAATGTGCCTTGATGTAACGGGGATTGAATGTGACACGGAGTAAAAGGGAGTGAATGTGCTACTGAGTAACGGGTAGTGAATTTGACACGGAGTAACGGTGAGGAATGTGACACTCAGTAACGGGGGTTGGATGAGCTACTGAGTAACGGAGAGTGAATGTGACACTGAGTATTGGGGAGTGAATGTGCCTTGAAGTCACGGAGAGTTAATGTGACACTGAGTAACAGAGAGTGAATATGCTACTGAGTAGCGGGTAGTGAATGTGACACTGAGTAACGGGGAGTGAATGTGACACTGAGTAACGGGGAGTGAATGTGACACTGAGTAACGGGGAGTGAATGAGCTACTGAGTAACGGGTAGTGAAAGTGACACGGAGTAACGGGGAGCGAAAGTGACACAGAGTAACGTGGAGTGAATGTGCTACTGAGTAACGGGGAGTGAATGTGACTGAGTAATGGGGAGTGAATGTGACACTGAGCAACTGGGAGTGAATGTGCCATGAAGTAACGGGGAGTGAATGTAACACGGAATAACGGGGAGTGAATGTGCCATGAAGTAACGGGAAGTGAATATGCTACTGAATAACGGGGAGTGAATGTGACACCGAGTAAAGGGAAGTGAATGTGACACGGAGTAACTGGGAGTGAGTGTGACACGGAGTTACAGGGAGTGAAGGTGACACGGAGTAAAAAGAGTGAATGTGACAAGGGGTAACATGGAGTGAATGTGACACGGAGTAACAGGGAGTTAATGTGACACTGAGTAACAGTGAGTGAATGTTACACGGAGTAACAGGGAGTGAATATGACACGGAGTAACAGAGAGTGAATGTGACACAGAGTAACAGGAGTGAATGTGACACGGAGTATCGGGGAGTGAATGTGATACTGAGTAACGAGGAGTGTATGTGCTACTGAGTAATGAGGAGTGAATATGACACAGAGTAATGGAGAGTGAATGTGCTACGGAGTAACAGGGAGTGAGTGTGACACGGAGTAATAGGGAGTGAATGTGACACGGAGTAAAGGGAGGTAGGATGTGGACAAAACTGTTGAATTGAATAGACCAATGAAAGTGAACAACTGAGTAAAGAAGTGAGATAATGAAGTAAGTGAAGAAGTAAATAAGGCAATGGCTGAAGGAAAGTTTACGTAAGTTAATGAATGAACAGATTAGTCATGAAGTGAATTAATTGAGTGAGGAATGTGTGAATACATAAGGGAGGGAAGAAAAATGGAATAAATAATTCAGTGAATGAGAAAGATATAGAATAGGCGAATGGGTGAACGTGTAGTTGGTGTAAAGTAGGAAATAACATGAACAATTATATGGCGAAAATATGCGGTGAGTGTGTAAGAGAGTATGGCATGTGTCTGAGGGATTGAATAATAGAAGAACTTGGAGTGGTGGATGGAGGAGTGAGTAGTGGAGGTAGTAAATATGAGGTGAGTGTGTAAGAGAGTATGGCATGTGTCTGAGGGGTTGAATGATTGAAGAACTTGGAGTGGTGGATGGAGGAGTGAGTAGTGGAGGTAGTAAATATGAGGTGAGCGTGTAAGAGAGTATGGCATGTGTCTGAGGGGTTGAATAATAGAAGAACTTGGAGTGGTGGATGGAGGAGTGAGTAGTGGAGGTAGTAAATATGAGGTGAGCGTGTAAGAGAGTATGGCATGTGTCTGAGGGGTTGAATAATAGAAGAACTTGGAGTGGTGGATGGAGGAGTGAGTAGTGGAGGTAGTAAATATGAGGTGAGTGTGTAAGAGAGTATGGCATGTGTCTGAGGGGTTGAATGATTGAAGAACTTGGAGTGGTGGATGGAGGAGTGAGTAGTGGAGGTAGTAAATAGATGTTGGACGTAACAGATAAATGAGTGGCAAGTCGATGGAGTGAGCGAAAGTTTAATAAATCTTTCATGATAAGGATGAATTAATGAATGAATGAAAAGAGGTAATGTGAACTGGACTACAAAGGACAAGGGGTAGGGTTCGATCCCTACCGACGGCTTCCGGGTTTACCGAGCTTTTAATGTGTACCTGATTTTTTCAGGGAAAGTGAAGCGGCATGGGCTTAATACCGACCACATTACCCCAAAAATCATATGCTGAAGGTCTGTAAAATATATGGTCACTAACACGATATTCCCTATACGCCACTTGGCGTGACGGGGGTAATTTACTTTTTTTTATGAATACATGATCATCACCATCATGCAGCAATAAAACAGGACAAAGCAGAAACAAGTGCAACGCCTTAAATGCTTGGGCATAATAATAGCATTAGATTGAAGATAAAGGTCAAGGTAAAGTACAAGAAATCGGCGTCTTAGCACGCGAGTTTTCACCCATAGTGCTCGGCCACCTGCCCGGAAGTGTTCGGTGATTTCTGGATAGTGTCGCTTCAAGCATCGAAACTCAACATAGAAAATGCACCACAGAATTAAAAGGCAGAAATGCTCATGCAAAAATAGCATTCCAGAAAATGAAAAACGTCTTATGCAACAAATCTATGTTAATAGAAGTGAGAAAGAGAGTTAGTTCATCGGTGGTATATAGTCCGTTTTAACCTATGGAAGCAAATCATGGACCATAAACAAATAACAATGAGAAGACGATTAGAGGCCACAGAGATGAGATTTCTCAGAAGAATGATGAAAGTTCCATGGACAGATAAAAAGACCAATGAGAAAGTTCTCAAAGAGGCCAACACAAAAAGGGAGCTCTTAAAAAACATCAGAAAGAAACAATCAACATTTTTCTAGCACATCATGAGAAGAGGAAAAGTGGAACGTTTGGTTACAACTAGTAAAATACATGGAAAGAGAGATCGCGGACGACAAAGAGAGAAAGTACTAGATAGCTTGGTGACACAGCATGGAAAACAGTCAACAACATAATTGATACGATGCACGGTGGATGTAAGATTCTGGAAGGACATGATCGCCTACGCCAACGGGTATGGCACATGATGATGATGAATAAATAAATGAGGAAATAATTGTCTTAGTCAGTGGATGAGATGACATTCTGTATTTTGATAAGATAATTAAGATAACATTAATTACAAGGTAATTTAAAATGTGTATACATCAATTTAACGGGATTAGAATATGGTTGTACAACATGTAGGGAGTGACACGACGCAGGATAAGTGTGTTCAAACCGTGATACGGGACATTTCTATTCAATAATTCATGGGCTACCACAATTAGAGAGTAAGTGAAGCAATGTCTTGTAAAGTGTATATTGTTATGTGGGGGGAGGGGGGGGGGTGCCAGGGCAGAGTTCATAGAAGATCTATGTACCCAAACATGTACACTGATGGCTCGGTCACCAGGGATGTAGCTGGAGTTTTGTTGCGTATTTCAATGGAATGTTGATAGATGGAGGTGCAGGAGCATACAAGACCACTACCTGCAGCACACGCATGGAGATTGAGGCTGTGGCAGAAGCTGTTACATGGCTGGTTACTAGAGTAGCAACACATGCGGTCATATTGACAGACGCACAATGCTTCACCAAATTGACAAGAACACATTCCGCAGGCAGTGGGTGCACCTACTCGACATGTCTTATGTTAACAGCCTAACCTTGATATATTGCCCTTGACATGAGGGAGTTCCTGGCGATGAGATGATCAACAGGTGGGTGGTGTCTGCCTATGCGCATGAAACCTTAAAATTAGACACGTGTGACATTGTGAGGGCTTTAAAAGAACACCTCTCACAGGATGGCGGCAAGGAAGATGAGGATAACCCAAACGTCACAAGAATGGTGGGGCACGGCGCCACGAGGGCAGAAGGAAGGAAAATCATCCACAGTGGCAAAGAACGCCACACGTTCAGTGGACAAGAACAATCAGTGGATGAAATCTTCCATGATTGCTGGAATGGGCGGCATGGCGGTTTGGGAATGCCCCGGCTGCGATGACGTCATCCTAACTAAAGACTAAAGACTACTTTGGGATGGAAACAGAGCTGATGATATCTTCAAAATCAAGCAGAGACAGGTAAGCCAACTTTGTTGTGTGGGTCGACTGGGAAGTGTCAAATTCTCATTGAACTCACATCAAACAAGAGCAATAATTATTGTGATACCGGTACAGGTAAACGGATGGCAGACTAACCAGTTCGGACAAATTATCGTAACTCGCCAGGGAAGGCAGCACTGCACCTGGCAACGCCATTCTGAAGTCGGATGTATTGTCCCGCAACACGGAAATATCACAACTTGCTGTAAACAACACAACAGTGCAAAAACCTCAACGCCCTCTTATCGCCCTTCTAGGAGTGGACCATGTACAGTTCGTCGAAAGTCGTTTGATGAAAGCAGTAAGAGAGAAAATAGAAAGAAATAAAGAATAGTTTTGTTTGTTCAAACGGATATTTGTGCACAGATGACTGCTCTATTACTTTAATGTGCAACTATTGAAACCATCAATAAAAGATCATATTGAAACCATCAATAAAAGATCAATCTATTTAAGCGCACACGACATTTTAAATTAAACCGTTAACAAAAGGTCAGGTAATGGTGTCCATGTTAACATAGCTGACCTCACTGTGGCCTCTACTGGGCAGCGTACCTATAGAGATTGATCTAACCGCTAAATCGTGTCGACACCAAATAAATGAAATAGTTTTGGGAGACAGCAAATGAAATTATCAGGAACACAGAATCGGCAACTAAGGTCAAGAAGGCAACTTTATTTGATCTCGTTGAAGGAAAGCAAAAAGAAAAACAACCATGGAATCCTGGAACACTTCCGTTCTATTTATGTTTGTCAAATTGGCCTTCCATCCAATATTTAATATATAACTAGACTAACACGCCATTTTGGTTATCTGACACGTGGTATTCTCCAGAACAAATTGTAAACAATTCCAGTGAAAGGAAGTCGTGTGTCGATATTCTAGTTCAGACTTAGATTCTGATGCAGTAGAATCAGTCTAGCTTGGTATTCTGTCGTTCGCGCAGAAATAGAAGTACGTGTACATTTTGTCGCAGTTTACAACCAAGCAAAGATCTGGTGCATTCGCCTCAATGCATTGAAATGTATAGCGACACATATACGAGGCTGCGTTTTCTTTTCTACTCTAGCATCTAATCACATTCTCGACTGAATGATTTGTATATGAGTGGGTTTATCTCCGATTACGATAACGCTAACTCCAACGTGAACAATCAGTCGTTGATGGTTGTTAGCTCCGCTAGTGCACATCTCATGTCTCCAGCATGGGCGTTGATGAGTCTACAGCTTGTGTCGAACTTTCTTCAGGGCACAAGTAAGGCTTATTAATAATTACAATTCAGACGGATAGATATTTTTGCAAAAATTAGTCAGCGGTAGAGTCGAATTTCTGTCAATGCAACCCACGTTGTTCTGAACAGAAAATGTCAGCTCCCAGAATGCATCATACTAGTACAGTAATCATCATCATCTAGCACTTCGTCGACGTAGTTTGTATTGTATAGCCAATGCTTTATGCATTTACGGATGTGTTTACTATTTTGCTTTTAGTTTCATACCATGACATTCTCTTAAACTATCAATGGTAGTATAGAAAGTGGTTTACATCCTCCGATGGTTCAGCCAAAACGTGAAGCCTTATATTAAACACACATTTTTCCTGATGTTTCTGCACATTTTCTAATGGGTCCGGATGTTCGGCTGACCCGGCAGGCCGGTGACCCGTGCCCTCTGGACTCGTCCAGGTGCGTTATCTGACGACCCCGTGACCGGCGTTATCTGAGGTAGCAACGTGTCAGGGTTCTAAAACTTGGGAAAGCGAAGGGGTGAATATGTTGTGCGTGTTTATATTTTGAGGAAAGGAGAACCTGATTCAGTGGGTATCTCGGGTGTAAGTGTGGTTGAGTATTATCCCTTAAGGTATCTGTGTGCTGATATTGGGTGACCATAAGACCAGGTGTGCAAATTTAAATAACGTGTTGGTTGTGATGATTCTAAAAATGGAGAAAAGGGGTGTTTTCTCTTTTGATTGTTTGTCTCATCATCATCATGTACCATCACCACCCGCATGTACTCTCTCTATTTCACATTCAAGTTAAAACAAGTCAAATAAAACAAATACTTTCTATATTTAATTTCACAATAAATATTTTATTAATACAGCAGAGAACACATATTTGAAAATATATTACTGTCCGGTTGATGAATTTATTAATTTTAACCGTCTGGGCTCCCTCCCTCCTGTTTTGGTGGTACTGTCTGTTTGTGTTAAATGTCTATCAAACACAGGCGCATAGGAAGGTTGATTAGCGTTCAAAACACAACCGCCTTCCATTTTGACAAAACCTTGATCAAAGATGGAATTGGTAATTGGTGACTCTGTTGAATCACCCGGGTCATCCATGATTGCAGGATCTTTCGTCTGGTTAACAAAAGATGGCGTGTAGTTGAGGCTCTGGTTAATAAGAGGTGGCGTGTAGTTGAGGTTCTGGTTAACAAGAGGTGACGTGTAGTTGAGGTTAGCAAAAGCGGATAAAATTTCATCTCGCATCTCAACTAGCGTGATAAATTCCTCTCTCGAGAGTGTTATCCCAGTTCTGGTAGGAAACTTCAAAAAACTCTCACCGCTATATGTCCTTATGTTTATGAATGGTCTGTTACAAAAACACAAACTGAGTTTGCCATAACGCCATCCTTTGACAATGGAATTATATTCTCATTACCACGTGATATGAAAATGCGTTGATCACAAATATCAAACGAGGTTGGCAAATTCACGCTACACGACTCCATATTCAAAGAAAACAAACACAAACCACTCGGTAACAGACGCTGGTTATCTGTGTGTGTGTGTGCATATAAACTTATAGACTGGGCTTTATATCTCACTGTAATCGGGTCGCGGACCGTCTATTTATAGTAACTAACGAAATACGTTATCAGGCGTGTTGAGACATGTTCAATAATGACTCTCCGGAAGTGACCTCTTGGACTGAGCCAAATGGTGATGTGTGCGAAATCCCCGGCAGACCTGGCCGATGACGTGTGAAATCATTGTTTATGTGTGTGTGTGTGTGTGTGTGTGTGTGTGTGTGTGTGTGTGTGTGTGTGTGTAACAATTCGGTCTCAGGTAACGCGTACTGAGATTAGGAAACCCCGTAGTGTTTATCTGGGATGTAGTTTTTAAAATAGGTGTGAGTTAAAGAGGGAAAACCTCGCGTGCTGACCTAAAATCACTTGTCGTCATTGTTACATCAAATCCCATCCAGCGTCGTCGAGGAGGGAAAATATATTTTCTTGGGTGGTACAATCACTAAAGTGTCATTTGTGAGGATGGATCCTCGATGGAAACACCCCTTCACAGCTCTGGTAGCCGAGCCTACTTGGTGTGGGAAAACGTTATTTGTGCAAAAGTTTATGCAGAACCTTCACGAGTTAGCTGTCCACGTACCGGAGGAAGTTATATGGTGTTATGGGGAATGGCAACCATATAAGAGACTATAGAGTCAGTGAGATTTATCGAGAGTCTACTACACATCGATAAAGTGGAAGGTGGTAAGAAGAGAAGACTGATCGTCATCGATGACATGATGTCGGAGACGACGAGCGGGTAACAAAATTATTCACCAAGGTAATCATCACAGAGATATTAGTGTGATGTACATTGTTCAAAACCTTTTCGGAAAAAAATAAGGAACATCGAACCATAAGCCTCAATACACATTATTTAGTCCTTTTCAAGAACCCGAGAGACGGAGGTCAAATTATCAATCTTGCTAAACAAATTTGACCACGACAGGTGGGGTTCCTCCAAGATAGTTTTAAGGACGCGACAGCGCCTACTTACTCTTACTTCCTGGTTGACCTTCGTCAGGATACACCGGCTCATCTTAGGTTAAGAACAAAGATATTCCCAGCGGAGAGACAAATCGTCTACGTGCCAAAGTAACAAAAATGTGCGATAAATCACTTAGACGGTACGGTGAAATGTTGAAATGTATGCGCGTCGCCAAACCGAGCGATTTAAGAGCCATATTGAAAACAGCCTCTCCCAAACTCATTAACTTTTTGTGCGAGTGTTGTCATAACCTATTACAAGGTAATATTAGACTCACTCAGCGACAGAAGTGCGAGCTACGTCGACACAAGAACAAGTTGAGGTTCTCACTAAAAAAACGGACTCTAAAGCAGAGGATCGAGATTCTACAAACCGGTGGGTTCATAGGTGCTTTGATACGACTTATATTAAGTATTCTCGGCGGAGTACTAGGTGCGTAACAATGACCAAAAAAATGATTTTGTTGAATTCTCGATTGCTTGGAAGTCTGCAACAGACTACTACCACATATACCCCACCCGAGGCGATCAATGACAACTTGAAAGATATAGATGATGAAATGCAACGTATCCTAGTCCGCGATAATTTAGCACCCGCTGATAAGGCCAGAGTGTACCAACGTGCTCTGCATCAGTTTTTAACTAGCTTGGAGCAGTATAAACGACGGTCATTGGGCTCGGTCGATCTCATTCAACACAACACATCAACAGAAAAAAACACCTTCTCCACCACCATCACTCGAGGTACCATCAGAGCATACCAAGACACCAGCAGCGGAAACCCCAAAGACAAGTAATGAAAACACCCCGCGGTAAACCACGTATAAACTGAGACCGGAAAAAACAAAGAGCGGAATTCCAACACCAAAACGGGAACGGTGGAGAAAATATTGAGACGTCATTACTTTGACTTTAGTCATCCAGGTGCGTATAGTGGTTAACGGCCCTGCAATGTAACACAAAACTAGGACTTAAAGAGATCAATCGGTGGTTGAGTCATCAGGATACCTATACCTTTCATAAACCAATTCGTCGCAGGTTTGAAAGGCGTCCCATTATAACGAATGGACCCCAACAGCAATATCAGGCAGGCCTAATTTATTTGATACATTTTAAAAAACACAACAACGGGTATTCCTATTTGGTTTCTTGCGTGGACGTTTTCAGTAAATTCGCGTGGTCTGTACCGATACGAACCAAAACGGGGAAATCTTTAGCGGAAGCCGTCGGTAAGATATATCTTGATGGGAAACCCGCGAGTTTTCAAACCGCTAAAAGGTCAGAGTTTCTGAACAGAACATTTCAGAAATTCCTCGCTGACAACAACGTTCACTTTTTCACTAAACACAGAACGAAGATATTAAGGCCGCCGTGGAGGAACACTTTAATGGGACTCTGAAACAACGAATGTGGCGATTTTTCACGAAATCCAATCAACTGTCTTATGTCCGAGTCCTACCCGCCCTACTTCGAAGTTATAACCATTCGTATCACAGAAGAATAAAAATAGCACCGGTCGACGTCAGCACAGATAAACAAGAACAGGCGTGGAACACGTTGTATAGTAACAAACGCAGTTTTAAATTTTAAAGACCCCTGTATAAGGTCGGTGATGGAGTTAGACTGGTCCTGGGCAGAGCCAAATTTAAAAAGGGCTATGTCCCGGGTTGGACGGAGAGACTGTTTTCCATCAATCGAATAAATGAAATACACCCCGTTACATATATGTTGAAAGACGATAAGGGTGACGAGATAAAGGGCTCATTCTACACTCCAGAAATTAAAAAAGTCGGAGACAAGCACGAGTACAGAATAGAGAGTATCATAACCGAGTGTCGCACATCATTTGACCGAAAAGAGAGTTTAATCAAGTGGTTTGGCTACGATTCCTCATTCAACAGTTGGATACCGACCAAAGGACATTGTCAGATACAAAAACTAGAGATGAGAGACGGAGAAGAAGAAGTAGGAGAAGGGGAAACGTTCGGAGAGCCTGTTTTGCGAGTCGTAAACTCGGGAGTGAGGAGAGAGAGAACCATGCTGTGGCCGGTGTTTGGGAAACTATCCCCCCACTTGGAGCTTGTCTTTATTTGTCAAATGGTAGTTATGCATGCCGTTGTCGCGGTCTCGCTGTTCAATCTGGCGCAAAGTGCGGGAAAACTGTGGATAGTCCTACTGAGCAGCTGTTTGGGTTACATGCTGCCGAATCCAAAGTTAGAGAGGAGATGGTGAATCAAGTAAGATGAGTTTTTATGTCACCCTACCCAGCAATGCTTCTATGTCGGTTTTTAAAGATAATAACCCCGGCCACTTTTTCGTTAAACTCCCTCAGATCATTGACATTTCGACGCAGCATGAGATCGAGCTGGTGGAGATAAATTTGCCACTTAATTTTTTCAATGTAATAGAGGGTGATGTCTGGATTCGTTACGAGCCTCTCGCAAACAACGAAATTTGCAGTGTTAGATCTCATTTCAACGTGGCACTGGCACCGGGGTTATAAAAGATACCCGCGGCTTTCATCGGCGCGTTGAATGCGTTGATCATAAAATAGGAAAAGTCGAGCGCGTGTGTAAAAGTGGCAAAAATGAGACTACTTTACGCAAAGGAGGTGAATGAAGTCATCTTAAAACTCTACGAAAAAGGGGTCAGCGTTAACATAAGCGACACTTTGAAAAACATGTTAGCCTTCCCCACGACCTGCATAACAGACGCAGCTTCCGATATCTACAGCGTGGGCGCAATGGACTTGGAAAGTGTTGCGAAAAATATCTACGTCTATTGCGGTCTCGTTTCCCCCAGACCGGTCGGGGATGTGATGGTGCCTCTTCTCAGGAGCGTGCCTGTTCTCAACAGAAATTACACCGTGGTGTTTCAGATCTACGATAAGCCTCACGACGTCCACCTGAGCAGATTTTCATTCGACACCGTGGAAATTCTTTTAGCCAACGAACATGGAAAAACCATTCCATTCACCAGTGGGACGTCGGTGCTGACGGTACACTTTCGGGTGAAGAAACATCTCGATGTGGTATAATTGTGAGATACACACCCCTTTATCGCGATGTTGAGCTATACGAAGACTGTTACTGCTGTCTGGCGGGTGATCGAATGCCCGTGTTTATAGGAGGTCGAAATAAGAGTGGTCGAATAATCGGTAGTTTCTTTGGGGAATCGGGAGGGCTATTTTACCCTGGTTAAAAACAGGGGGTAAAGCCTTGCTCAGAGAATTATTGGGGACCGGTCTGCAGGTCGCGCAGGACGCATTAGCCGGGAGAAATGTCGGTGAAGCTTTCAAAGAACGAGCTAAGGGGGCCGGTCAGCAGTTGATACACTGGGCCGAAGACCACCTGACTGGTAACAACCCATCAGGAAATGATTTGCGACGACAAAGCAGAAAGCGCGTCATGAAGGTACCACTACTCGGAGAACCCGTTACGAAGAGGATAAAATCGACAGCTAGACAGCCCCTCCCCCCCCCCTTCATTCCGTGCACAACAAGAAGACGAAGACGATGATGTTGGTGGCAAATGATATTTTCGATGAAATATATTGTCTCATTCACCCCAAGTCGTGTGAATGTCTTCACTCTGGTTTGGATTTATTTTCACACCTACCTAGATATCTATAGACTCAATTTATTGCAATTCGTCCGATCATAACCTTGTCGCATGGCACATCCATCGAGTTCTTCATTTCTGGAAACAGCGATGAGTATCTAGATCTTTTCAACATGTTTTTGCATCTGCGGATCATGATCACCCTCCCTAACGGGGATAGTGTACCATCGGATGCCGAGGTAGGACCAGTCAATAATTATCTTCACAGTCTCTTTTCACAAGTCGACGTATCTCTAAACGACACGTTGGTTACACCATCGGAGAATACCTATCCTATTTTAGAGCAGTGTTCGAGGCTACGCTAAACTACGGGGAGAATGCGAAACGGGATACTTGACGGCTGCTCTGTTCTACAAAGACACAACTGGCCACCATGATAATTTGAAAGATAGTGAGGGATTTAAAACACTGCGAAATTTGACTTCGGATAGTAAAGTTGTTGAAATGATGAGTTGTTTGCTCTGATAATCTCTGATGTCTTTGTACAGGATCGTTACATGTTAAATAGAGTCGACGTAAAGATCAAACTCACGCCCTCCAATGACGTGTTCAACATCATTGCTCATGATAGGTCATAATGGTGGGTTATAAAAGCACCTACGCCGCGCTCGTGGTCAGGAAAGCTAAGCTAAGCTCCGAGATTTCTGTGGCCCACGAAAAGGCTCTTTTAAGGGGAATGCTCGGTACCAGATCAAGAGGGTTGCCAACAAAACATCTTCCATCGCTAGTGGGATGTTCTCCAACAGTCAAGACAATTTATTTTTTACTCAAACACCAACCCGTATAGTGATAGGTCTTATTACCGCCAGTGCCTTTATTGGTGTTTGTACCGCTAACCCGTTCAATTTTCAACACTTTGGTTTGATTTATATGAACCTGGCGGGTTGACGGAAGATGTATTTCCGGAAAGCCTCTAACTATGGACTTTGAACGAAATCAATATACGAGAGCCTTTTTTGGTACAAATCTGGCCATGGGTCTGATTGGTAAAGAAGCTGGTAATAACATTGATTATCGAGAGTTCAATGACGGATTTTGTCTATTTCGTTTTGACCTCTCCTCCAGCCTACTAGACGGATCCCACTTTGAGCTAGCCACAAGCCGACCCTTGTCGATAGAGCTCAAGTTCGCCGCTCCCGCAACTACTCCTCTACAAGTTATAGTCTACGGCGAGTTGGACTCAGTACGCGAAGTGTTCAAGACACGCCAGCTTCTGAAAAACTTCGCCTTTTGAGAGGAAGAAAATGAACACGGGGGAGATTTACAACCTTTTGATGTCGGATATTTTCGTTCAACGTTGTTCCCTTCTGTGTACTTCCACAAAACCACTTACCGCTCAGCATCGACCTAATCAGGACTGCAGCCGTTGTCATAAACAGCGACCCTGGCCACAAACCTGTTGAGCATTGAGTGGCCCTCTTTTACAACGGTCTCAGAGATTGTGAGTATTTCGATTCCTACGGTGTACCTCACAGACACATCAATATTTTACACTTTAACGATCAGAATTCACACGTTCCATTCGTGTACAACTCACGGGTGTTGGACGATTTGTTTAGCAACACGTGTGGTCTGTATTGTGTTTATTATATAATTTAAAAGTGTCGTGGTGCGAAGCTTAACATAAGCTTCTCATGCCTTTTTCGTTGAGACAACACATTAACGACCTTA
This sequence comes from Megaustenia siamemsis, assembly GCA_032433765.1. Classification (NCBI taxonomy): domain Eukaryota; kingdom Metazoa; phylum Mollusca; class Gastropoda; order Stylommatophora; family Ariophantidae; genus Megaustenia; species Megaustenia siamemsis. The sequence goes on from JAVIAB010000126.1 coordinate 52,064,281, forward strand.
TCATTTATCATTTGCTCACCCATGCATATTTCGGCTGGGGGGGGGGGTGGGTATGGATGCCCAAATTCATCAACTGGACAGTAATAAATTTCCAAATATCTTTTCTCTTCTGTATTAATAACATATTTATTGTGAAAATAAATATAACAATTTTTCTTATTATTTGACTTTTTTTTACTTGAATGTGAAAAAGAGAAAGAGTACATGTGGGTGGAGATGGTACATGATGATGATGGTGATGATGATGAGACGAAAAATCAAAAGGGAAATTACACTTTTTCTCCATTTTTAGAATCATCACATCCAACACGTTATTCAAATTTCCACACCTGGTCACCCGATATCAGCACACAGATACCTTAAGGAATAATACTCAACCACACTTACACCCGAGATAGCCACTGAATAAGGTACTCCTTTCCTCAAAATATAAACACACACAACATATTCACTCCTTCGCTTACCCCAAGTTATAGAACCCCGACACGCTATCTAAGATAACGCCGATCATGGGGTCGCCAGATAACGCCACCGGACAAATTTAGACGTCACGGGTCACCGGCCGTCAGGGGTCAGCCGAACATCCGGACCTTTAGAAAATGTGCAGAAACATCAGGAAAAATGTGCAGACATATATTTAATATAAGGCTGCACATTTTTGCTGACCTTTCGGAGGATGTAAACCGGTTGCTAAGGAGACCATTTGGAGGACCTCGACTTTGCTGATGACATAGTCCTCATCAGCAGTCAGATAAAAACGATGCAGGAAAACACAAATGAACTATCATCAATAGCCAGCAAAATTGGGTTGAGATCAATCATGAAAAGACTAAAGTCATGACAAGTTTAATTCCAACAGGTGACAAAATATACATGGAAAACAAGCCAGTAGAAGAGATCGATCACTTTATCTATCTTGGAAGTCACATTGATCGAGAAGGGGATACGAGCAAAGAAATTAGAATCAGAATAGCTAAAGCAGCAATGTCTTTCAGAAGCCTTGAAAAGTTGTGGAAATCAAAACTTATCAGCACAAACACAAAACTTAGGCTATTCAAATCAAATGTACTATCAACCCTTACGTATGCGTGTGAAAGCTGGAAAACAACAAGAGATATAGAAACAAAGTTGAACGCATTCGAAAATAAATGTCTAAGGAAAATACTTGGTATAGCGTGGAATGAATTCAAAACAAACGAGGAAATTAGAGAAATCGCCAATCAACCACTAATATCTTCAGTAATAAAGAAAAGACGATGGTCATACGTTGGACATGTGATGAGAAGAGATAATAACCGAATAGCAAAGCAAGCCCTCATATGGGAAACAACAGGTAAAAGAAAAAAAGAGGAAGACCCAGGGAGACACTGAGAAGAACATTGATGAGAGAGGCAAGAGCAGCAGGAATCGGCTCCCTCAATGAGATAGAACTGCTTGCACAGAACAGAGACACATGGCGAGATTTGATAAAATATCTTTAAAAGAAAACTGCTAGAACAAAAAATTCATATAGGAGAAGGTGTATCTTGGTATACGCCCTATGGGCCGGTTACGGCTCGAAAGGTCAATAGATAGAAACCGCTTGCTAAACTACTACTATCCTCTGCTCTCTCTCTCTCTCTCTCTCTCTCTCTCTCTCTCTCCCCCCGTTTCCTTTTATTTCATTATTGTGAATTTATTTTCAATTATCGCAGTATTGTCAAACTGTTTACATCAACAACTCATGACCAGTGAAGTGGCAGCTTCCTCTAATATTTTATAAACCTTTGCTCTTTGCCTTAATCTCAATAAAAAGACACATAGTTACTAGCCCACAGCGATACACCATGCTGCCAGTGTTACTAGACCACAACGCTACTATCTGCTGCCAGTGTTACTAGATCACAACCCTACTCTCAGTTGCCAGTGTCACTAGACCACAACGCTACTCTCAGTTGCCATTGTCACTAGACCACAACGCTACTCTCTGCTGCCAGTGTTACTAGATCACAACCCTACTCTCTGCTGCCAGTGTTACTAGGCCACAACGCTACTCTCTGTTGCCAGGTTACTAGACCACAACGCTACTATCTGTTGCCAGTGTTACTAGACCACAACGCTACTCTCTGCTGCCAGTGTTACTAGGCCACAACGCTACTCTCTGTTGCCAGTGTTACTAGACCACAACGCTACACTCTGTTGCCAATGTTACTAGACCACAACGCTACTCTCTGTTGCCAGTATTAGTAGACCACAACGCTACTCTCTGTTGCCAGTGTTACTAGACCACAACGCTACTCTTTGTAGCCAGTGTTACTAGACCACAACGCTACTCTCTGTTGCCAGTGTTACTAGACCACAACGCTACTATCTGTTGCCAGTGTTACTAGACCACAACGCTACTATCTGCTGCCAGTGTTACTAGACCACATCGCTACTCTCTGCTGCCAGTGTTACTAGACCACAACGCTACTCTCTGTTGCCAGTGTTACTAGACCACAACGATACTCTCTGTTGCCAGGTTACTAGACCACAAAGCTAGTATCTGTTGTCAGGTTACTAGACCACAATGCTACTCTCTGCTGCCATTGTTACTAGACCACAACGCTACTCACTGCTGCCAGTGTTACTAGACCACAACGCTACTCTCTGTTGCCAGGTTACTAGAAAACAACGCTACTATCTGTTGCCAGTGTTACTAGATCACAACGCTACTCTCTGCTGCCAGTGTTACTAGACCACAACGATACTCTCTGTTGCCAGGTTACTAGACCACAACGCTACTATCTGTTGTCAGTGTTACTAGACCACAACGCTACTCTCTGTTGCCAGTGTTACTAGACCACAACCCTACTCTCTGCTGCCAGTGTTACTAGACCACAACGCTACTCTCTGTTGCCAGTGTTACTAGACCACAACGCTACTCTCTGTTGCCAGGTTACTAGACCACAACGCTACTCTCTGCTGCCAGTGTTACTAGACCACAACGCTACTCTCTGCTGCCAGTGTTACAAGCCCACAACGCTACTCTCTGCTGCCAGTGTTACTAGACCACAACGCTACTCTCTGTTGCCAGGTTACTAGACCACAACGCTACTCTCTGCTGCCAGTGTTACTAGACCACAACGCTACTCTCTGCTGCCAGTGTTACAAGCCCACAACGCTACTCTCTGCTGCCAGTGTTACTAGACCACAACGCTACTCTCTGCTGCCAGTGTTACAAGCCCACAACGCTACTCTCTGCTGCCAGTGTTACAAGCCCACAACGCTACTCTCTGCTGCCAGGTTACTATACCACAACGCTACTCTCTGCTGCCAGTGTTACTAGACCACAACGCTACTCTCTGCAGCCAGTGTTACTAGACCACAACGCTACTCTGTGCTGCCAGTGTCACTAGACCACAACGCTACTCTCTGTTTCCAGGTTACTAGACCACAACGCTACTCTCTGCTGCCAGTGTTACTAGACCACAACGCTACTCTCTGCTGCCAGTGTTACAAGCTCACAACGCTACTCTCTGCTGCCAGTGTTATAAGCCCACAACGCTACTCTCTGCTGCCAGTGTTACAAGCCCACAACGCTACTCTCTTTTGTCAAGGCTTTTGTGACTGGTTCACGATTCTGTTGTTCACGATTCACTTCATTATGTTCCAAACAAAATAGAAGCAGCTAAGGAGTCTGGGTGAATCAAAGAAGCAATGAGATCGAGTTGAATGCACGCAAGACACTTATAATTATACATGCTGAACACGCGAACATAATTGATGATTTAACGGGCAGAAAAACACGAACAATCACTTGATGTTTCCCATCAAAGAAAAGAGAGCTGTGGAACTATAATCCTCTCGGATAGCAGCGAATCTAGGAGGTCCAGTAAGCACACCGCACAGTTACAAATCGGAAGGGTTAGACCGCAATGGCGGTGGCCAGAGTAAACTTGTCAATGATCAAATCTAGCATTTCTGAAGTTGGATATTTTTAGTCCAGGGCATAGATATCACGCTTCCGTAAACTAGCGATACAACACGTCCACGTTCACTGAAGATCGACACGATCTATCACGAATGTATATCCAGAACTATACTAAAGAAGCAAAACTCCGTATAATGTAAAGATGAACGAAGAATGAGTCTTGTGAGCAACATGATCAATATATTCATTAAGAAATATGGATTTTATATTAAAATGTAGTTTGTTAGATGAACAGAGGAGTAAGTGAAACGCATTCTTATTCCTCTCCTCTTCATAATTTTCCATTTAACGTGGGGGACTGATACAATTGGCGCTCTTTTTCGCTACGTTGATATCTGCTGCTGTTGTTTCCTCGCGTTTCTAATATTCCATCAGTCCATCTATTTCGTGGTCGGCCCTAGAGTCTGGTTTTCTCGCAACGTTTATTAATGGCTTCTTGTGTTTTTTACCTTGTCAAGTGGCCAAACCATGTTATCTGTATTGTCTTTGTTTTCTATGGAGAAAATTATTCCTAACTTTTTTGAAACTGAATTAATTCCATATATTTGGTATGTTATAGGACTGTGTCCCTTGAATATGTTTATTCTGTAAGAGTTGGCACCCCTATCTAAGAACTACTCGAGACAGATTAGTACTCTGTAGTGTGCCTGTAGGGAATAACAATTACAGTATGTCTGTGCAATGGGAGACAACTGTTTAACGATGTTCTTTAAAATCTTTCTATTGAGTTACTTGTTGTGTGGTAACACTCTTTTCACTCTCTTGCTATTTTACCTTTTCGGGATGGCATTCTCCTTTTCAATATTTCTTTGAGCATTTCCTTCTATCCAAGGATTTTTACAGACCTGAAGGCGTTTAGTAAGTTCTAAGACATTTCTATCACTTAATTTATTAAATACTTAATGTGTAAGTGAAATGGTGGTGGTATTATAATAATGGACTTTTCAAGTGGGCGTTCCCTATAAGGGAAATAATGATTTATCTCAGTATATTAACATCTCTAGCATAATATATAGTTATATAATTGTGAATGAAAAGACGATTAGAGGCCACAGAGATGGGATTTCTCAGAAGAATGTTGAAAGTTCCCTGGACAGCTAAAATGACCAATGAGGAAGTGCACAAAGAGGCCAACACAAAAAAGGGAGCTCTTAAAAAACATCAGAAAGAAGCAATCAACATTTTTCGGGCACATCATGAGAAGAGGAAAGTTGGAATACTTGGTTACAACTGGCAAAATAAAAGGAAAGAGAAATCGCGGACGACAAAGAGAGAAAATACTGGATAGCTTGGTGTCATGGCATGGAAAACAGTCAACAACAGAATTGATACGATGCACTGTAGATAGAAGATTGTGGAGGGACATGATCGTCTACGCCAACCGGTAAGGCACATGATGATGATGATGTAATTGTGGGGACCCATACTTTACAAATACGTTACCACGGTGGTTTTCTGTTGCCCTTAGTGGGTTTGTTTACGGTTGACTCCGCTAGCCTCTGACTAAAAACTCTCGTCACAAGGCAGTGGAGTTAATATTTGCTTTAGAAATTAAAAGTTATCTTCCTTCCTTTGTAAGGGAAGCAACTCCTGACAATTGGAAATGTATTGGAATATTGTAAAATTAGAATTTTACTAAGATAAATATTCGATATGTGAATGATAACAAAACTTGCAGCCAAATAACATTCATGTTATAGTCGTTAACAACGATAGAACGTTCGTACATCAAAGATTTCGAGATCTCGTATAGTATGATTTTTTTCCCCTTTTGGATGACAGAGGTAGGGTAAACATTTATTTAGATAAACAAAAAGCAGCGCTGCGTCTCCGCAAGTGCCCATCATATCTGGCACAACTGTCAATCTATTGTTTATTTCAATATTTACCTTCTCCAATCCCTTGTTTTCTTTCATAAAATTGTTTCTTCATTTTCTGTATACTAACCAGTGTCTGTTTATTAGCGTCTGTGAAAAGGGAGATACGTATCTGATTCATTTTGCAATTAATGTACATTTCTTTGCTTCCTAAAATACTGGCACTCGTGCATACATTGACACATCAAACAAGAAGGCAAACCCATATTTTCACAGACATTCAATGTAAAGTAAGAACTAATGTTCGTCAGAGACTTGATATATCAAATACAACAAATAAATAAATAAATATGTCGCCATTGTTATTCGTTACTAAAACAAGAAAGAGAGATCCAGGTCACGCCACATGATCCCAGGTCACGCCACATGATCCCATGTCACACGAAATTGTATAGAGAATATGGTGTTAATGCCCATATCACTTTTATCAATCTTCGGCAGTTTATTCATTTGTAATGTGGTCGGTATTACGCCAGTGCCGTCTTTCTTTCACAGAAAAATCCAGCGTACATTTAAGGTTGTTTAAACCTGAAAGCTGTCGACCAGAGCTGACCTCTGTTGTTAATCATCTAGAAACTGTTGCATCGGTTTCAATGAACTGCCCATGTCGACCGTTAGTATGGTATATGTAAGATCGATAAACCTGCAACCAGATGTCAATGAACTGGTTAGAAATTGCCACGATTACAATGTGAATGTTATTACAGGATGCGGAATGAGCGAATTCCCAAAGACATCTCTATATGGAGAGTCAGACTGCGGTAAAAGATACAACACACCAACTACGCTATAAAGATGTCTGTTCGCGTAACATGAGAGCTCTTGATATAAGAATAACTGTTAGAGATGAGCTTTATGAAAGAAATGTCTAGCCTGAGACAAACAGTTGGTGTTAGCTTTGAAGAAAGTGAATTTGAGATCAGCGACCGACTCCAGCCATGCACAAAGGTAGAATAAGAAAGTAGCTTGAAGCAAGCTATGTACAAGTACATGAAATGATCTGGTCATGGAGGCAGTCATGATTAAGGTCTTTATTACGTCACGAGTTTCTTCAGCCTCTCTTTTTCTGGCCTCTACTCGTTTTGTTGCATGCAAACTGTGGCCCTACGATGAAGAGATGTGCGTCAGATAGTTCTTTCTTTGTCTACATATCCTCACAGTAACCACACGATGAAGAGATGTGCGTCATATAGTTCTGTCTTTGTCTACATATCCTCACAGTAGCCCCACGATGAAGAGATGTGCGTCAGGTAGTTCTTTCTTTAGTACATATTTTCAGGTGTCAAGATTGATATGAAATTCTTCTAATAACGGTATCATTGATTTCCTGTAGTTCTAAGTGTGTACCTTACCGGGGTTTATTTTTCTGCAGCTCTAAGTGTGTACCTTACCGGGGTTTATTTTTCTGCAGCTCTAAGTGTGTACCTTACCGGGGTTTATTTTTCTGTAGCTCTAAGTGTGTACCTTACCGGGGTTTATTTTTCTGCAGCTCTAAGTGTCTACCTTACTGGGGTTTATTTTTCTGTAGCTCTAAGTGTGTACCTTACTGGGGTTTATTTTTCTGCAGCTCTAAGTGTGTACCTTACCGGGGTTTATTTTTCTGTAGCTCTAAGCGTGTACCTTACTGGGGTTTATTTTTCTGCAGCTCTAAGTGTGTACCTTACCGGGGTTTATTTTTCTGCAGCTCTGAGTGTGTACCTTACCGGGTTTATTTTTCTGCAGCTCTAAGTGTGTACCTTACCGGGGTTTATTTTTCTGTAGCTCTAAGTGTGTACCTTACCGGGGTTTATTTTTCTGTAGCTCTAAGTGTGTACCTTACCGGGGTTTATTTTTTTTATTTTTCTGTAGCTCTAAGTGTGTACCTTACCGGGGTTTATTTTTCTGTAGCTCTAAGTGTGTACCTTACTGGGGTTTATTTTTCTGCAGCTCTAAGTGTGTACCTTACCGGGGTTTATTTTTCTGCAGCTCTAAGTGTGTACCTTACTGGGGTTTATTTTTCTGCAGCTCTAAGTGTGTACCTTACTGGGGTTTATTTTTCTGCAGCTCTAAGTGTGTACCTTACCGGGGTTTATTTTTCTGTAGCTCTAAGTGTGTACCTTACTGGGTTTATTTTTCTGCAGCTCTAAGTGTGTACCTTACCGGGGTTTATTTTTCTGCAGCTCAAAGTGTGTACCTTACTGGGGTTTATTTTTCTGCAGCTCTAAGTGTGTACCTTACTGGGGTTTATTTTTCTGCAGCTCTAAGTGTGTACCTTACCGGGGTTTATTTTTCTGCAGCTCTAAGTGTGTACCTTACCGGGGTTTATTTTTCTGCAGCTCTAAGTGTGTACCTTACCGGGGTTTATTTTTCTGCAGCTCGCGCTATAATAAGATTATGTCAGTCCAGAGACGATAGAAACCAGGCATGGAGTAGGTGCATCAATGAAAACCAAGTAATTTGATAATTAACACCGAGAAAACAAATGGATATATGATCCAAACATATCATCATCAAGCACCGGGCCTACTGGCGTAGGTTCTCTGATCGTGTCTCTCCACAACTTTCGACCTTGGCTGCTATTTATCATTTCTGTTGTTGACTTTCTGCCTAGCCATTCTCTTAAGCTGTCTGTTATTTTTGTATCTTTGCTTCCCTCTATCTCCTCGTCCCTCAATTTTCCCAGTTGTTACAATATATTCCAGTTGTTCTATCCTCATTACATGGCCAAAACATGATGATTGTTTCTTCCTAATATTGGAAATTAGATCTCTTTTTGCTTTGGCCTCTTTCAGAACGTTTTCATTACTCTTCTTAGCTGTCCATGGTACTCTCAACATTCTTCTGTAAAACCACATTTCTACAGACTCCAGTGATTTTCTTGTATGTTGTTGTATTGTTCATGAATCGCATCCATATGTTAAGACATGTCAAAACATATAGCAACATGTAATAGTCGTTTGTTTACGACATTATAGTTAGTGCTAATGAATGCATCACATCAAAATACAAGTGAAAAATATAAACAATGAAACGAGACGTTAGGAAAGTATAATAAACAAATATAACAGAACAGAAAAGAGTTTAAAAAAGAAAGTATAGGAAAACAAGCGTGTTTGTATAGATCAATTGTTCTTGCATTAACAAGAACAATATTGTGAGGTTATATGTAACACACAATAACAACAACCTAATGAGGCTACTAAAAATATTGGGAATACATGCACGTGGTTACGTCAAGGCTAGTGAGGACTAAAGACTAAAGTGGAAGAGAGACCTCTCAAAACAAGATTAGTGAGACTCAATATCGATATTCAACATATGACGTCATGAATGAAGAAAACTAGAGGCATTGCAATTTTTCTGTACAGTATAACTCACACGAAAACTAGGAGGGAGATAGAAAGAAAGCGAGACATAGAGAAAGAGAGAGAGATTGAGAGAGAAAGAAGGAGAGATAAGCGATACACGTAAAGCCTATATTACAATATACATTTCATGTACGTTATATACTTCAACTATTCCCTTGTTGGTTAGATAAGATTGGATCATGTATTGTACAATACATAACATCAATAGAGAGAGAAGAATGAAAATGCTCTATGTACTAGACAAATATATACACCCTGATGCTATCACATTACAAGTCTATTCATACCAGCATGTCATTAAAACAGTAGTAATCTGAGAGCACGAAGGGTCTATAGATTCAACTGAACACGAAACTTACAGAGAACAAAATATGATGTAAATTGTAAGAAAGTCTACGTCAGTTAAAACAGAAATACCGGATGCTGTGGTAGCAAATAAACTCTCCTACAAATGTCGTCAGGGCCGCGGTCGCCTTGTTGGGAAAACAACCCGACTGGGCTACCGACGTTCCGACAACCTGTGTTCCTTTTCCACCGGAAGCAGTGTGAATTGTACTTGTGGTTGGAAAATAATACCCCCTCGGTCGGCCCAGCCACTGGCAGAAATGAGTACCAGGGTATTACTCTAGGAAGTTAGGAATATCGCCTCGCATCGTGAGTTTCGATGCTTGAAGCGACACTATCCAGAAGTCTCTGAACACTTCTGGATAGGCGGCCGAGCACATTTGGGTGAAAACTCGCGAGCTAAAATATCTATTCATATTCTCGAACTTTACCTTTACAACTGATGTATAACAAAAGTAGATCAAATACCAATGGGCAAAGAGACACAACGAGGTCGCTGGTGCTGGATAGAACACACACAAAGAGACACAACCAGGTTGCTGGTGCTGGATAGCACACACACAAAAAGACACAACGAGGTCGCTGGTGCTGCATAGAACACACACAAAGAGACACAACGAGGTCGCTGGTGCTGCATAGAACACACACAAAGAGACACAACGAGGTCGCTGGTGCTGGATAGAACACACACAAAGAGACAACGAGGTCGCTTTTGCTGCATAGAACACACACAAAGAGACACAACGAGGTCGCTGGTGCTGGATAGAACACACATAAAGAGACACAACGAGGTCGCTGGTGCTGCATAGAACACACACAAAGAGACACAACGAGGTCGCTGGTGCTGCATAGAACACACACAAAGAGACAGAACGAGGTCGCTGGTGCTGCATAGAACACACACAAAGAGACACAACGAGGTCGCTGGTGCTGCATAGAACACACACAAAGAGACACAACGAGGTCGCTTTTGCTGCATAGAACACACACAAAGAGACACAACGAGGTCGCTGGTGCTGCATAGAACACACACAAAGAGACACAACGAGGTCGCTGGTGCTGCATAGAACACACACAAAGAGACACAACGAGGTCGCTGGTGCTGGATAGACACACACAAAGAGACACAACGAGGTCGCTGGTGCTGGATAGAACACACACAAAGAGACACAACGAGGTCGCTGGTGCTACATAGAACACACACAACGAGGTCGCTGGTGCTACATAGAGCACACACAATGAGGTCGCTGGTGCTACATAGAACACACACAACGAGGTCGCTGGTGCTACATAGAACACACACAACGAGGTCGCTGGTGCTACATAGAACACACACACAACGAATATTACACGACAGGTACTGTATTGGGAGTCCCCAGGGAATGAAACAAAAAGGAAGGCCAACATATTCTTGAAGGAGACAGGTGGAAGTAGAGCTGAAGAGGATGACGAAGACACGGAACGATCCTAAAAGAATGGCAAGAAACCGGATGGCGTGGCAGGGTTTGCTGCAGACCTATGCTCCACAGGGAGCTGAAAGTGTTTGCTGACGACCTATACTCCACAGGGAGGTGAAAGTGTTTGCTGAAGACCCATACTCCACAGGGAACTGAAAATGTTTGCTGAAGACCCATACTCCACAAGGAGCTGAAAGTGTTTGTTGACGAACTATACTCCAAAGGGAGTTGAAAGTGTTTGCTGACGACCTATACTCCACAGGGAGCTGAAAGTGTTTGTTGACGACCTATACTCCAAAGGGAGTTGAAAGTGTTTGCTGACGACCTATACTCCACAGGGAGCTGAAAGTGTTTGCTGACGACCTATACTCCACAGGGAGCTGAAAGTGTTTGCTGAAGACCTATACTCCACAGGGAGCTGAAAGTGTTTGCTGAAGACCTATGCTCCACAGGGAGCTGAAAGTGTTTGTTGAAGACCTATGCTCCACAGGGAGCTGAAAGTGTTTGTTGAAGACCTATGCTCCACAGGGAGCTGAAAGTGTTTGCTGAAGACCTATACTCCACAGGGAGCTGAAAGTGTTTGTTGAAGACCTATGCTCCACAGGGAGCTGAAAGTGTTTGTTGAAGACCTATGCTCCACAGGGAGCTGAAAGTGTTTGTTGAAGACCTATGCTCCACAGGGAGCTGAAAGTGTTTGCTGAAGACCTATGCTCCACAGGGAGCTGAAAGTGTTTGTTGAAGACCTATGCTCCACAGGGAGCTGAAAGTGTTTGCTGAAGACCTATGCTCCACAGGGAGCTGAAAGTGTTTGCTGACGACCTATACTCCACAGGGAGCTGAAAGTGTTTGTTGACGACCTATGCTCCACAGGGAGCTGAAAGTGTTTGCTGAAGACCTATGCTCCACAGGGAGCTGAAAGTGTTTGCTGAAGACCTATGCTCCACAGGGAGCTGAAAGTGTTTGCTGAAGACCTATGCTCCACAGGGAGCTGAAAGTGTTTGCTGAAGACCCATACTCCACAAGGAGCTGAAAGTGTTTGTTGACGACCTATGCTCCACAGGGAGCTGAAAGTGTTTGCTGAAGACCCATACTCCACAGGGAGCTGAAAGTGTTTGCTGACGACCTATGCTCCACAGGGAGCTGAAAGTGTTTGCTGAAGACCTATGCTCCACAGGGAGCTGAAAGTGTTTGCTGAAGACCTATGCTCCACAGGGAGCTGAAAGTGTTTGCTGAAGACCTATGCTCCACAGGGAGCTGAAAGTGTTTGCTGAAGACCTATGCTCCACAGGGAGCTGAAAGTGTTTGTTGAAGACCTATACTCCACAGAGAGCTGAAAGTGTTTGCTGAAGACCTATGCTCCACAGGGAGCTGAAAGTGTTTGCTGAAGACCTATGCTCCACAGGGAGCAGAAAGTGTTTGCTGAAGACCTATGCTCCACAGGGAGCTGAAAGTGTTTGCTGAAGACCTATGCTCCACAGGGAGCTGAAAGTGTTTGCTGAAGACCTATGCTCCACAGGGAGCTGAAAGTGTTTGCTGAAGACCTATGCTCCACAGGGAGGTGAAAGTGTTTGCTGAAGACCTATGCTCCACAGGGAGCTGAAAGTGTTTGCTGAAGACCTATGCTCCACAGGGAGCTGAAAGTGTTTGCTGAAGACCTATGCTCCACAGGGAGCTGAAAGTGTTTGCTGAAGACCTATGCTCCACAGGGAGCTGAAAGTGTTTGCTGAAGACCTATGCTCCACAGGGAGCTGAAAGTGTTTGCTGAAGACCTATGCTCCACAGGGAGCTGAAAGTGTTTGCTGAAGACCTATGCTCCACAGGGAGCTGAAAGTGTTTGTTGAAGACCTATACTCCACAGGGAGCTGAAAGTGTTTGCTGAAGACCTATGCACCACAGGGAGCTGAAAGTGTTTGTTGAAGACCTATGCTCCACAGGGAGCTGAAAGTGTTTGTTGAAGACCTATACTCCACAGGGAGCTGAAAGTGTTTGTTGAAGACCTATGCTCCACAGGGAGCTGAAAGTGTTTGTTGAAGACCTATGCTCCACAGGGAGCTGAAAGTGTTTGTTGAAGACCTATGCTCCACAGGGAGCTGAAAGTGTTTGCTGAAGACCTATGCTCCACAGGGAGCTGAAAGTGTTTGCTGAAGACCTATGCTCCACAGGGAGCTGAAAGTGTTTGCTGAAGACCTATGCTCCACAGGGAGCTGAAAGTGTTTGCTGAAGACCTATGCTCCACAGGGAGCTGAAAGTGTTTGCTGAAGACCTATGCTCCACATGGAGCTGAAAGTGTTTGCTGAAGACCTATGCTCCACAGGGAGCTGAAAGTGTTTGCTGAAGACCTATGCTCCACAGGGAGCTGAAAGTGTTTGCTGAAGACCTATGCTCCACAGGGAGCTGAAAGTGTTTGCTGAAGACCTATGCTCCACAGGGAGCTGAAAGTGTTTGCTGAAGACCTATGCTCCACAGGGAGCTGAAAGTGTTTGTTGAAGACCTATGCTCCACAGGGAGCTGAAAGTGTTTGCTGAAGACCTATGCTCCACAGGGAGCTGAAAGTGTTTGTTGAAGACCTATGCTCCACAGGGAGCTGAAAGTGTTTGTTGAAGACCTATGCTCCACAGGGAGCTGAAAGTGTTTGCTGAAGACCTATGCTCCACAGGGAGCTGAAAGTGTTTGCTGAAGACCTATGCTCCACAGGGAGCTGAAAGTGTTTGTTGAAGACCTATGCTCCACAGGGAGCTGAAAGTGTTTGTTGAAGACCTATGCTCCACAGGGAGCTGAAAGTGTTTGCTGAAGACCTATGCTCCACAGGGAGCTGAAAGTGTTTGCTGAAGACCTATGCTCCACAGGGAGCTGAAAGTGTTTGCTGAAGACCTATGCTCCACAGGGAGCTGAAAGTGTTTGCTGAAGACCTATGCTCCACAGGGAGCTGAAAGTGTTTGTTGAAGACCTATGCTCCACAGGGAGCTGAAAGTGTTTGCTGAAGACCTATGCTCCACAGGGAGCTGAAAGTGTTTGTTGAAGACCTATGCTCCACAGGGAGCTGAAAGTGTTTGCTGAAGACCTATGCTCCACAGGGAGCTGAAAGTGTTTGCTGAAGACCTATGCTCCACAGGGAGCTGAAAGTGTTTGTTGAAGACCTATGCTCCACAGGGAGCTGAAAGTGTTTGCTGAAGACCTATGCTCCACAGGGAGCTGAAAGTGTTTGCTGAAGACCTATGCTCCACAGGGAGCTGAAAGTGTTTGCTGAAGACCTATGCTCCACAGGGAGCTGAAAGTGTTTGTTGAAGACCTATGCTCCACAGGGAGCTGAAAGTGTTTGCTGAAGACCTATGCTCCACAGGGTGCTGAGAAGTAGAAGAAAAAAAAATAATACGAAAATTAATTTTTTTAAAAATAAATGTGATACAAAAATAATGCTGTCGAAGAATAACTGTTACCAATCTATGTCTTCTTCTTGTCTTCCTCTTTTACTCTTTCAGGTTTCAGGGGAGATATAGAGTTATGGTTCTTGCTCTTCATTCAGCTTCAGAAATTGACACTTGATGTTGTTGTTGCGTTTCTCTGCTATCATTGTAAAATAATATGGGCCACTCTCCAGCTCTATGACCTTCTCTTTTAGTGTCTGGTTTGCATGATCACTAGACGTTCTCTCCAGATGAGGAAATCCATTTTTTTGTTGTCTTTATGTCTCATTTAAAACGTGTTTGTGCCAATTCTGTCATATAATCTCGTTATTGATTTGGTATATTTTGGTCACTCCAAAAGCTGCTCTGAAACATATCTTTTCTGTGGTGACTAACTTTCTTTTCTGTGGTGACTAACTTTCTTTTCTGTGGTGACTAACTTTCTTTTCTGTGGTGACTAACTTTCTTTTCTGTGGTGACTAACTTTCTTTTCTGTGGTGACTAACTTTCTTTTCTGTGGTGACTAACTTTCTTTTCTGTGGTGATTAACTTTCTTTTCTGTGGTGACTAACTTTCTTTTCTCTGGTGACTAATTCGCTTTTCTCTGGTGACTAACTCGCTTTTCTCTGGTGACTAATTCGCTTTTCTGTGGTGACTAACTTTCTTTTCTGTGGTGATTAATTTTCTTTTCTCTGGTCACTAACATTCTTTTTGTAGTGACTAACTTTCTTTTCTCTGGTCACTAACTTTCTTTTCTGTGGTGACTAACTTTCTTTTCTCTGGTGACTAACTTTCTTTTCTCTGGTGACTAACTTTCTTTTCTGTGGTGACTAACTCGCTTTTCTGTGGTGACTAACTTTCTTTTCTCTAGTGACTAACTTTCTTTTCTCTGGTGACTAACTTACTTTTCTGTGGTGACTAACTTTCTTTTCTCTGGTGACTAACTTTCTTTCCTCTGGTGACTAACGTTCTTTTCTGTGGTGACTAACTTTATATTCTCTGGTGACTAACTTTCTTTTCTGTGGTGACTAACTTTCTTTTCTCTGGTCACTAACTTTCTTTTCTCTGGTGACTAACTTTCTTTTCTGTGGTGACTAACTTTCTTTTTTGTGGTGACTAAATTTCATTTCTCTGGTCACTAACTTTCTTTTCTGTGGTGAATAAATCCCTTTTCTGTGGTGACTAACTTTCTTTTCTGTGGTGACTAACTCTCTTTTCTGTGGTGACTAAATCGCTTTTCTCTGGTGACTAACTTTCTTTTCTCTGGTGACCTACTTTCTGTTCTCTGGTGACTAACTTTCTTTTCTCTGGTGACCAACTTTCTTTTCTCTGGTGACTAATTTTATTTTCTGTGGTGACTAACTTTCTTTTCTCTGGTGACTAACTTTCTTTTCTCTGTTGACTAACTTTCTTTTCTCTGGTGACTAACTTTCTTTTCTCTGGTGACTAACTTTCTTTTTTGTGGTGACTAACTTTCTTTTCTCTGGTGACTAATATTCTTTTCTCTGGTGACTAACTTGCTTTTCTCTGGTGACTAACACGATTTTCTCTGGTGAATAACTCGCTTTTCTGTGGTGGCTAACTCGTTTTTCTCAGTTGACTAACTCGCTTTTCTCTGATGACTAACTCGCTATTCTGTGGTGACTAACTTTCTTTTCTGTTGTGACTAACTTTCTTTTCTGTAGTGAATAAATCCCTTTTCTGTGGTGACTAACTTTCTTTTCTGTGGTGACTAACTTTCTTTTCTGTGGTGACTAACTTTCTTTTCTGTGGTGACTAACTTTCTTCTTTGTGGTGACTAAGCTTCTTTTCTCTGGTCACTAACTTTCTTTTCTGTCGTGAATAAATCACTTTTCTGTGGTGACTAACTTTCTTTTCTGTGGTGACTAATTCGCTTTTTTCTGGTGACTAATTCGCTTTTCTGTGGTGACTAACTATCTTTTCTCTGGTGACTAACTTTCTTTTCTGGTGTGACTAACATTCTTTTCTCTGGTCACTAACTTTCCTTTCTGTGGTGACTACCCTTATTTTCTCTGGTCACTAACTTTGATTTCTGTGGTGACTACCCTTATTTTCTCTGGTCACTAACTTTCTTTTCTGTGGTGACTAATTTTCTTTTTTCTGGTCATTAACGTTCTTTTCTGTGGTGACTATTTTTCTTTTCTCTGGTCACTAACTTTCTTTTCTCTGGTCACTATCTTTCTTTTCTGTGGTGACTAACTTTCTTTTCTCTGGTCACTAACTTTCTTTTCTCTGGTGACTAACATTCTTTTCTGTGGTGACTAACTTTCTTTTCTGTGGTGACTAATTTTTTTTTCTCTGGTGACTAACTCGATTTTCGCTCGTGACTAACTCGCTTTTCTCTGGTGACTAACTCGCTTTTCTCTGGTGACTATCTCGCTTTTCTCTGGTGACTAACTCGCTTTTCTGTGGTGACTAACTCGCTTTTCTGTGGTGACTAACTTTCTTTTCTCTGGTGACTAACTCGCTTTTCTCTGGTGACTAAGTTTCTTTTCTTTGGTGACTAACTCGCTTTTCTCTGGTGACTAACTCGCTTTTCTGTGGTCACTAACTCGCTTTTCTGTGGTGACTAACTTTCTTTTCCGTGGTGACTAACTTTCTTTTCTGTGGTGACTAACTTTCTTTTCTGGTGTGACTAACATTCTTTTCTCTGGTCACTAACTTTCTTTTCTGTGGTGACTAACTTTCTTTTCTCTGGTCACTAACTTTCTTTTCTCTGGTGACTAACTTTCTTTTCTGTGGTGACTAACTTTCTTTTCTCTGGTCACTAACTTTCTTTTCTCTGGGGACTAACTCGCTTTTCTCTGGTGACTCACTTTCTTTTCTGTGGTGACTAATTTTCTTTTCTCTGGTGACTAACATTCTTTTCTGTGGTGACTAACTTTCTTTTCGGTGGTGACTAATTTTCTTTTCTCTGGTGACTAACTCGCTTTTCTCTGGTGACTAACTCGCTTTTCTCTGGTGACTAACTCGCTTTTCTCTGGTGACTAACTCGCTTTTCAGTGGTGACTAACTTTCTTTTCTCTGTGACTAACTCGGTTTTCTCTGGTGACTAACTTTCTTTTCTCTGGTGACTAACTCGCTTTTCTCTGGTGACGAAATCGCTTTTCTCTGGTGACTAACTCGCTTTTCTCTGGTGACTAACTCGCTTTTCTCTGGTGACTAACTAGATTTTCTCTGGTGACTAACTCGCTTTTCTCTGGTGACTAACTTTCTTTTCTGTGGTGACTAACTTTCTTTTCTGTGGTGAATAAATCCCTTTTCTGTGGTGACTAACTTTCTTTTCTGTGGTGACTAACTTTCTTTTCTGTGTTGAATAAATCTCTTTTCTGTGGTGACTAACTTTCTTTTCTGTGGTGACTAACTTTCTTTTCTGTGGTGAATAAATCCCTTTTCTGTGGTGACTAACTTTCTTTTCTTTGGTGACTAACTCACTTTTCTCTGGTGACTAACTCGCTTTTCTGTGGTGACTAACTTTCTTTTCTGTGGTGACTAACTTTATTTTCTGTGGTGACTAACCTTCTTTTCTGTGTTGAATAAATCTCTTTTCTGTGATGACTAACTTTCTTTTCTGTGGTGACTAACTTTCTTTTCTGTGGTGACTAACTTTCTTTTCTGTCGTGAATAAATCCCTTTTCTGTGGTGACTAACTTTCTTTTCTTTGGTGACTAACTCGCTTTTCTCTGGTGACTAACTCGCTTTTCTGTGGTGACTAACTTTCTTTTCTGTGGTGACTAACTTTCTTTTCTGTGGTGACTAACCTTCTTTTCTGTGTTGAATAAATCTCTTTTCTGTGGTGACTAACTTTCTTTTCTGTGGTGACTAACTTTCTTTTCTGTGGTGAATAAATCCCTTTTCTGTGGTGACTAACTTTCTTTTCTGTGGTGATTAACTTTCTTTTCTGTGGTGAATAAATCCCTTTTCTGTGGTGACTAACTTTCTTTTCTGTGTTGAATAAATCTCTTTTCTGTGGTGACTAACTTTCTTTTCTGTGGTGACTAACTTTCTTTTCTGTGGTGACTAACCTTCTTTTCTGTGTTGAATAAATCTCTTTTCTGTGATGACTAACTTTCTTTTCTGTGGTGACTAACCTTCTTTTCTGTGTTGAATAAATCTCTTTTCTGTGATGACTAACTTTCTTTTCTGTGGTGACTAACCTTCTTTTCTGTGGTGAATAACTCTCTTTTCTGTGATGACTAACTTTCTTTTCTGTGGTGACTAACCTTCTTTTCTGTGTTGAATAAATCTCTTTTCTGTGGTGACTAACTTTCTTTTCTGTGGTGACTAACTTTCTTTTCTGTGGTGACTAACCTTCTTTTCTGTGTTGAATAAATCTCTTTTCTGTGGTGACTAACTTTCTTTTCTGTGGTGACTAACTTTCTTTTCTGTGGTGACTAACTTTCTTTTCTGTGGTGACTAACTTTCTTTTCTGTGTTGAATAAATCTCTTTTCTGTGGTGACTAACCTTCTTTTCTGTGGTGAATAACTCTCTTTTCTGTGATGACTAACTTTCTTTTCTGTGGTGACTAACCTTCTTTTCTGTGTTGAATAAATCTCTTTTCTGTGGTGACTAACTTTCTTTTCTGTGGTGACTAACTTTCTTTTCTGTGGTGACTAACCTTCTTTTCTGTGTTGAATAAATCTCTTTTCTGTGGTGACTAACTTTCTTTTCTGTGGTGACTAACTTTCTTTTCTGTGTGACTAACTTTCTTTTCTGTGGTGACTAACTTTCTTTTCTGTGTTGAATAAATCTCTTTTCTGTGGTGACTAACTTTCTTTTCTGTGGTGACTAACTTTCTTTTCTGTGGTGATTAACTCTCTTTTCTGTGATGACTAATTTTCTTTTATGTGGTGACAAACTTTCTTTTCTGTGGTGACTAACTCTCTTTCTGTGGTGACAAACTTTCTTTTCTGTGGTGACTAACTTTCTTTTCTGTGGTGACTAACTCTCTTTTCTGTGGTGACTAACTCTCTTATCTGTGGTGACTAACTCTCTTTTCACACATCTTGTGATTGTCCATGTTTGTACCCTGATGACAAAGAATAGAACATATACGTTTTGTATCACATGTTTGTTGTTTGTGGTGATTGACATGATCTTGTGTTGTCATAGATTAACTAGCTGTTCTGTGCTAGGTCACACTCTTACCAAAGCTAGAAATAAAAGCTCATGATATATAATGACTGAGTTCTGCTATCACTCTGAACATGCCCGAACATCGGAGAACAACAGCGATGGGATTATGAGGATTATTAGTTATTTCCTAGAAATGTACCTGAGAAATTTAGTTTAGTCGACGGATCATACTTCTTGCACAGCAAACAGTTCATTAGTGTCCAGATCCTCTCCCCAGAACGTTTCCCAGTATGAAGCATGCCTACAACACGCTAGCGAAGGCACTAAAGATGGTTTAAGCTCAGATAGACAAACTCCTAGCACAGGCGAAGATCGTAAATTCCGACCTCCCTAGTAATGCATGACGGTGGCTCTGTTCTTCTCTTCCCTGACGTAGCCATGTTCTCGGGAGCCACACGGTCTGAGACGAGTTCCCTGAATATTATGGACGAAACAAAATCTGTGGCCATGAACAGCAAGACAGGAGCAGCAATGAGAAGAGCGGTAGATGCTAGGGTTGGGTAAGCCATGTGTTCACATGATATCAGGAAACAAAAACGATATTTGCCACGACGTGGTTTCAACAGAAACAAATGATAGCGAAACAGTGGAGCACAGTGGAGCACAGTGGAGCACAGTGGAGCACAGTGGAGTACAGTTGGGGCATTGAGGTAGAGCGCCATGCAAAATGGATTGTTTGGAAGCAAGACAAATAAAGAATTGTTCTTTGTACTCTACGGAAGATGTACAACAGAGGTGAGATGCAGAATGGCTCAGGACAAAGCAGATTTTCCAAAAAAATGAGGAAGATACTATGCAATCCATTTTTGACAATATAAAGAAGAAAAAGAGTTCTTAAATGTTATGTAGAGTCAGTCTTAACATATAGATGTGAATCATGGACATTTGGACAACAGACAAGATCATCATTGGAGTCTGTAGAAATGTGGTTTTACAGAAGAATGTTGAGAATACCATGGACAGCTAAGAAGAGTAATGAAAACGTTCTGAAAGAGGCCAAAGCAGAAAGAGAGCTAATTTCCAATATTAGGAAGAAACAATCATCATTTGTTGGCCATGTAATGAGAAGAGAACAGCTGGAATATATTGTAACAACTGGGGAAAATTGAGGGACGAAGAGATAGAGGGAAGTAAAGAGAAAAGATACCAGACAGCTTAAGAGAATGGCTTGGCAGAAGGTCAACAACAGAAATGATAAATAACTGTCGTGATCGAAAGTTGTGGAGAGACATGATCACCTACGCCAGCAGGCCCGGTACTTGATGATGATGATTCTAAAGAAAAACAACAACTTTCGTTGACTCTTCAACCTGAGCCAAGAAGAAGAACAAAGATGAGGGAAGAAAATAAAACATAGCAGCGATATCAACAATAAAAGAAAGCCCTTGACTACAACCCTAACTCCAGTGTAATCAATAACATTAACATTCAGAATGGAAAATACTAATGTGAATAATAAGATAAGCTGCAAGCCGAAGATCAATATACTGAACCGTAATTGTGTACACACAATGAATACGAAGAAGCAGACGAAGAAGACAAAACTAATAGAGTAAATGGCAGTTATTTATATCTAATGATACATGTAGTCAAACTGTTTTGATGTTAATCTCTTGATTTCGTTTAGTAGGCCTCGTTAAAGGATTTCTAGACCATGGAACGAGGACATAGGCCGAGGACATTAAAGTGAGAGTGTTGTTGGTTCCTATCATGACAACTTCAGTGACTCGTGACAGTCATCAACTGTTTGCTTCTCTAGCCAGAACTCACCAAATAAATATTGTTATGGTTAGTTGAAGGCCCCGGTATCACTGCAAAAGAATTAACATCCATAATTGCTTAACCGCCTGTGCTAGTTGATTCATCCGAATTAACATCTCAGCTCATCGAAGGATCCAAACAAAGAAAATCAGTTGCAGTTCCCATTATAGCAGCTACAACACAGGCCAAAAGACATAAGGTCAAGCAGCATCGAATGTGAACGCAGCTGAATTGTCCTTCTTCGTACGATATCATCATTCATCGTAAGCAATCGGAACATCTAAACACAATCCGAACGAAACATACAACACACAGTGTGCACAGAGCACTAAACTCAGTAGCTCCTGCAACAAGCCGGACTTGGAATATGAGGAAAGTGCAACAAGGAATACTTTCTTTTCAGACAGAGCCTCAATGGTTCTTGCCTCCTATCCGCCATATTGACCGGTACTCCATTGATGACGTAAATTGCAATCAACACTAACACACTATTGCACACACTGTAGAGGATTTCCCGATCTCATACCAAATAATTAAATCTATGTGTACACGTTCTGAGTGGAGCGGCGATAGCTTAGTGGTTAGTGAACTGGACTACAAAGGACAAGAGGTAGAGTTCGATACCAACCGACGGCTTCCGGTTCACCCAGCCTTTAATGGGTACCGGATTTTTTTTTTTTCTGGGAAAGTAAAGCGGCACGGGCGTAATACCGACCACATTACCCCAAAAATCATGTGCCGAAGGTTTTTAAAATGTATGGTCACTAACACCATATTCCCAATACGCCACTTGGCGTGACGGATGTACTTTACTTTGTATTTACACGTTCTGAGTGCGGAACACAAAGACATTATCAGAACAAAACATAGAATGTATCATTTTTGTGGATCAGGCAAGATTATACAAACAAACGTTTCTACACTAAAAGGACCACAACATAAAAAAAAGAGACGAAAAATCTGAAAGAAAAAAAGCCTAAATGAAAGGAAACGAAGTTAACAAAACCATAAATCACAAGTAGACGAAACAAAAAGGAAGCGAACGAACAGCGGATGCCATAGAGTCAAAACGAGCAGGGAAACCATGTAGTGCTGCGACATAGTTGGCGCGTCACACAAGCCAATCAATTTGATTTCGAGTGTTCATCGCAACCACTTGTTTAAAAAGATCACAAAACTAGGAGCCAACTCAACATGGACAAGGTGACAGGAAACAGTTTCTGAAAAAAGCTGGTTAATGTTTTTGTGTTACTGGTGATTATAATTTTACAGTTACTGAAATTTTACCCTGTATGGGCATACAGCCTGCTCTCATTTTACTATGACCGTATAGGTTTCATTGTACCGCCTGACATTGAAGCTATCAAACTAGTGATCTTTCTATTTGCTTGCTATGGCATATTCTTGTGGTTTTTTTTTCTTCTGTTTGCTATTTCGTAATGTTTGTAGGTAATCGCGTTAAGTCTTTATATCGTTTAATTGGTTGTTTATGGATAGTTCTTAACATGGAAGTAGCTCCCAAAGTGACTGCTGCAGGTGATGTTAGTTTCTTTTAGAAACATTTCACTCATCACCGTTGCCTATTCTTGTTTCATCTTTTGTTTCGTCAGACCGTTTCCATTTGGACCAAGTATTACCTGTAACATGGTGATGTGACGACCGAATGTCATTATGTCTCGACCGTTGCCCATACTTATTTTATCTTTTGTATTGCCAAACCGTTTCCACTTCGACCAAGTACTACCTGCAACATGACGATGTGACGACCGAATGTCATTATGTCTCGACAGTTGCCCATACTTATTTTATCTTTTGTATTGCCAAACCGTTTCCACTTCGACTAAGTACTACCTGCAACATGACGATGAGACGACCGAATGTCATTATGTTGTCGACCGCTGTCGTCTTAGGCTCTGGAGACAGGCAAGGTGATTACAATGGCTCACTACCCAGGTTCTGTAGGAGATGATGGATAAACAGCAGAACAGTCCGTTCTAGAGGTAGCACTGATGCTCCCAGTAGTGTATAGAATAAACCCAACAACTGTTCTTTGGTTCTTTGGTTATGGAAGGCCCCGGTATCACTGCAAACGAATTAAAATCCATAATTGCTCAACCGCCCTTGCCAGCGTAATCATCCAAATTAATATCTCATCTCCAAAACAAAGAAGGTAACTATAGTACCCATCGTAGCAGTCTCAGCACACGCCAAAAGACATAAGGCGAAACCGTGCAGAAAGTGAACACAGCCAACTGTTCCCTGTCTTACTATATCATCATTCATCGTAAACAAATTGAATATTGAAACATGATCAAAACGGATGAGATACACAGCTCACGGTGTGCACAGAGCATTTAACTCAGTAGCTCCGGCAACAAGTCGGACTTGGAATATGAGGAAAGTGCAACAAGGAACACTTTTCATACATAGCCTTCAATGATTCCTGCCGCCTATCCACCAAATACTGGAAATGCACGTTCTCCTGAAAATGATGGTCGTCATATTTTTTAAAAATGTATAGCGCTTGATGATGTTAGGCCATCGTTTTCTACTCCAATTCCTACCATGTACATAACAATAGATATCAAACGATATTTTTCATTGATTGATACGGGAAGGGATTCAATTGAAGGTTTGATATCTATTGAATATAAAAATAGATAGATTGATGATAGATGTTTAACCCAACAACTGTGTACGCTATAACGATCGTCACATCGCTAGTTACGCAGTTGTGATGCAGAATCCTTCCAGGAAGTCCATCAGTGGATTGTAGTTCGGTTTTGGTCAGCTATACGTTGTTAATCCTGCCAAGGAGCCTGCTGAGCGCCTGTTTGTGCTTCCCTCGGACGTCAAGATAGACATTAAGACGTACATCCATCTTGTTCCACATTAAAATCACTCAACGGGAAGTCGTTAAAGCATAAAATAGGGAACTACAGCCAACAAGATTCATCGAACTTGTCAATGAAGATTATCTTCATATTTACTAAGGCGTTACTCTTTCATTTTTATTTATTTATGAAGGATTGTGGTTCTGTGGTGAGTGGAGCATTATGACCACTGATTTATGATGAAATTGTCGCTTGCTAACGTTATGTTGTTATAGTTGAGTCTGTTTAGGATGTCCGTTTAGAAAATAACTCACTTTTTGAGCTGCAATGCTTGCAAGCAAATACTTTTTTGTTCATTTTGATGGTCACTTTATTCAATGCTAGTTCATGAGATTGAGATCTAGCATGTTATAAACATCAACGATTAGGATAATTGATATACAATCAAACTCACTGATGAATGGAAGGTTAAATGGATCAACTGGTGGATTGATGGATGGAGAGGGAATGGCAGATGAATAGATAGATTGATGGGTGATGGATGGATGATGGACGGACGATGCACGGAATAGATGGTTGGGTTAAAGATGGATGATAGATGGATGGATTATAGATGGATGGGTTATAGACGGATGATAGATGGATGGGTTATAGATGGATGATAGATGAATGGGTTATAGATGGATGATAGATGGATGGGTTATATATGGATGATAGATGGATGGGTTATAGATGGATGATAGATGGATGATAGATGGATGGGTTATAGATGTAACGATAGATGGATGGCTTATAGATGGAACGATAAATGGATGGGTTATAGATTGAACGATAGATGGATGGGTTATAAATGGAACAATAGATGGATGGGTTATAGATGGATGATAGATGGATGGGATGTAGATGGAACGATAGATGCATGGGTTATAGATGGAACGATAGATGGATGGGTTATAGATGGAACGATAGATGGATGGGTTATAGATGGACGATGGATGGGTTGTAGATGGAACGATAGATGGATGAGTTATAGATGGAGCGATAGATGTATGGTTATAAATGGAACAATAGATGGATGGGTTATAGATGGAACGATAGATGGATGGGTTATAGATGGAACGATAGATGGATGGGTTATAGATGGATGATAGATGGATGGGTTGTAGATGGAACGATAGATGGATGAGTTATAGATGGTACGATAGATGTATGGGTTATAGATCGAACGATAGATGGATGGGTTATAGATGGGACGATTGATGGGTTGTTGGGTAGACGGATGGACACATGCATGGTAGATAGATAGATAGATGGATGATGGAAGGGTGATTGAACTGATGGAAGGATGGACAGACGGGAAGGCGAATAATTTGAGATATGGACGAGATACTAATTACAATTAATTATACTGAGGACTGAAGTTGCATGTTAATATTGGTCAAAATAGCGCACAAATAAAGATGAATATATTACTGAAAGTAATAACGAAAATCATATTCGAGAGAATGAAACGACGTTTTTATGATAAAAGAAACAGAAGTGAGACATTAACATTTGACACAACTAATTATAAAATAATATACAGTAATCATTCAGTATGTTTTGTTATCGGAAGTAAGTAGTTATCAATTTGTTGTACATCAATGCGGATGACACAGTCTTAATATCAGAGACAGAGAATGAGCTACGTGAAATCCTTCTTCCTTTCTCTTTTCACTGATACCTAAAATGTGTTGTAAAAAAAAAAAAAAGTAACGTACCCCCGTCACACCAAGTGGCGTATAGGGAAATATGGTGTTAGTGACCCTATATTTTACAGACCTTCAGCACATGATTTTTGGGGTAATGTGGTCGGTATTACGCCCGTGCTGCTTTACTTTCCCAGAAAAAATACCGGTACCCATTTAAGGCTGGGTGAACTTGGAAGCCGTCGGTTGGGATCGAACCCTACCCCTTGTGCTTTGTAGTCCAGTTCACTAACTACTAAGCTATCGCGGCTCCCTAAAAGGTGTTGTAGTTTATATCATTTGTCGTTCTTGAGCTGCTCGAACTGTCTGAATTAGTGATTTTCCTTTGTTCTTACATGTCTCTATCACTGCATCTATCCACCTTCTTCTGGATCTTCCTCTTGGTCTTTTTCCATGCATTCTTGAGAAGAACGCGCTAGATGGTGATTGGTTAGGATTCATTCTGACCAGGTGGTCCAACCATTTAAGTTGTTGTTTTATATATTCCTGGCAGGGTTTTGTTCCTACCATTTTTCTTATGGTTTCATTTGGTATTCTATCTCTTCTTGTGTTGTTTGTTACTTTTCTCAAGCATCTCATCTCACATGTATTGATCTTTCTTAATTGTGATTTAGAAAGTGTCCATGTTTGACTTTCATAGCACAAAGTTGTTATGAAAATGCTGTTTATCATTTGTTGTTTAGGTGGCATAGAAATGTTTGGATGTCTTCGCAATGATGAAAACTGGTATATGACAGCATTTGCTTTTTGTATTCTCATGTCAATTACTCTGTCTAATTTTCCATCTTCTGTGAACATTGTGCTCAAAAACTTGAATTTTTCTATTTGTTTTATTTCTTTATCTTTGATCTTAATGTTTAATGGGTGTACAAGAAATTAAAGACTAATAATAAAAGAAAGTAACAAGAAAGGTCTAAGTCTGAATAGGTAGAAAACAGAAGTAATGATCATGTCGAAGAAACAATCATCACTATCATGCAGAATAAAATTAAACAGGATAAATCTGAAACAAGTTCAACGCGTCAAATACTTGGACACAATAATAACATCAGATGGAAGATACACCACAAGAAATAAAAATCAGAATAGCTCAGGCCAAAATAGCATTTAAGAAAATGAAAAACGTCGTATGCAACAAGTCTATGTCAATAGAAGTGAGAAAGAGAGCTCATTGGTGCTATGTTGAACCAAATCATATAGAAGCGAATCATGGACAGTAGACAAATAAATGAAAAGACGATTAGATGCCACAAAAGTGGGATTTCTCAGAAGAATGTTGAACGTTCCCTGGACAGCGACAAAGACCAATGAGGAAATTCTCAAAGAGGCCAACACAAAAAGGGAACTCATAAGAAACATCAGAAAAAAACAATCAACATTTTTCGAGCACATCATGAAAAGAGGAAAATTTGAATACTTGTTTATAACTGGCAAAATCCAAGGAAAGAGAGATCGCGGACGACAAAGAGAGAATATAGCTTTTAGATAGCTTGGTGTCATGGTGTGGAAAACAGTCCACAACGGAATTGATACGGTGTACTGTTGATAGAAGATTGTGGAAGGACAGGATCGCTAAGACCACCTGGTTTTGCACTTTATGATGATGATGTGTATTTAAACATCAGAAATTATTGGATTATGCTAAAAATGCAACTTTCCTTGGTCACACACACATATTCCAACCTATAATCATTATGGCGTTTTCTTAGAGCAACACCAAAAACATCTATTTGGCACAGTCTGTAGTTCTTTTTAGGGTATCACCAAATCTGTCTGGTTTTTGTTCATCTTTACAGGTTATCTTCAAATCTGTCTGACTAGTGTTAATCTTTGTATGATATCTCCAAATCTGTCTGGCTTTTGTTTATCTTCACAGTGTATCTCCAAATCTGTCTGGCCTTTGTTCATCTTTACATGGTATCCCAAATCCTACTGGCTTTTGTTCATCTTTATAGGATATCCCCAAATCTGTTTGGTTTTTGTTCATCTTTATACGGTATCCCAAAATCTTACAGGCTTTTGTTCATCTTTACAGGGTATCTCAAAATCTGACAGGCTTTTTTTCATCTTTACAGGGTATCTCAAAATCTAACTGGCTTTTCTTCATTTGTATAGGGTATTTCCAAATGTGGTTGGCCTTTGTTCTTGAATACAGGGTATCTCCACATTTTTCTGTCACCATTCAGTTCCTCTTTTCAGGGTATCCTTAAATATGGTTACCATTGTTAATCTCTGATTCCACTGATCTTTACACGATTATCTTTCGTTTTCTTTTCGCCTTCCATGAAAGTCACTTCATGTACTGTTTGTTGTTGTTTCCTAATCTGTTGTCAGTCCATGGCAGTTACGATACACCAACATCACTTTGAACATCCACTCCTTTACATGGTGTGCCCAACAACACTAGTGCTATGTACAAACAAGAGGAATGGTGTGTCCAGCAACACTAGTGCTATGTACAAACAAGAGGAATGGTGTGTCCAGCAACACTAGTGCTATGTACAAACAAGAGGAATGGTGTGTCCAGCAACACTAGTGCTATGTACAAATAAGAGGAATGTTCTGTTCGGCAACACTAGTGCTATGTACAAACAAGAGGAATGGTGTGTCCAGCAACACTAGTGCTATGTACAAACAAGAGGAATGGTGTGTCCAGCAACACTAGTGCTATGTACAAACAAGAGGAATGGTGTGTCCAGCAACACTAGTACTATGTACAAACAAGAGGAATGGTGTGTCCAGCAACACTAGTGCTATGTACAAACAAGAGGAATGGTGTGTCCAGCAACACTAGTACTATGTACAAACAAGAGGAATGGTGTGTCCAGCAACACTAGTGCTATGTACAAACAAGAGGAATGGTGTGTCCAGCAACACTAGTGCTATGTACAAACAAGAGGAATGGTGTGTCCAGCAACACTAGTGCTATGTACAAACAAGAGGAATGGTGTGTCCAGCAACACTAGTGCTATGTACAAACAAGAGGAATGGTGTGTCCAGCAACACTCGTGCTATGTACAAACAAGAGAAATGGTGTGCCCAGTAACACTCGTGCTATGTACAAACAAGAGAAATGGTGTGTTCAGCAACACTCGTGCTATGTACAAACAAGAGGAATGGTGTGTTCAGCAACACTCGTGCTATGTACAAACAAGAGAAATGGTGTGTTCAGCAACACTCGTGCTATGTACAAACAAGAGAAATGGTGTGTTCAGCAACACTCGTGCTATGTACAAACAGGAGGAATGGTGTGTTCAGCAACACTCGTGCTATGTACAAACAAGAGAAATGGTGTGTCCAGCAACACTCGTGCTATGTACAAACAAGAGAAATGGTGTGTTCAGCAACAATCGTTCTGGAAATTACAAATTAAATGATGGTTTCAGATACGCATTAGTGACGCAATCAACGGGAGACAATTACTCGACTATAATTCGATACAAGAACTCACACTGCGCACACTGGTCGACAAATCGTTATAGAGAGTAAACTCTGAGCCCGCCTGAAAATATTGATTGGGTTCGATGACCATTAAATATTATAGTAACATATGTGCGCCTAGAATGGTTTCATTATGTGCATTACATATGTGCGCGTAGAATGGTTTCATTATGTGCATTACATATGTGCGCCTAGAATGGTTTCATTATGTGCATTACATATGTGCGCCTAGAATGGTTTCATTATGTGCATTACATATGTGCGCGTAGAATGGTTTCATTATGTGCATTGAAGAAAAATTATTTAATTTTGTCAGAGTGTGCGAAATGTTGAAATAAAAAACGTAGATCATATCAAGTGCTTTTTTTATTTTTATTGTTTCTTTTCTGGAGAGGGTCTATTTATTGCTTTATATTCCTTCTTCAACATCATTTTCAAGTACAAGGCTTGCTGGCGTAGGTGATCATGTCTCTCCACAACTTTCGATCTCGACAGTTATTTATTATTTCTGTTGTTGACCTTCTGCCAAGCCATTCTCTTAAGCTGTCAGTTGTCTTTTCTCATTGCTTCACTCTATCTCTTCGTCTCTCAATTTTTCTAGTTGTCACAATATATTCAAGTTGTTTTCTTCTCATTTCGTGGCCAAAAAATGATGATTGTTTCTTCCTAATATTGGAAATTAGCTCTCTTTTTGTATTTGCCTCTTTCAGAAAGTTTTGATTACTCTTCTATATATGTTCGTGGTATTCTCAACATTCTTCTATAAAACCACATTTCTACAGGCTCCAGTGATTTCCTTGTCTGTTGTGCTATTGTCCATGATTCATATCCATATGGTAAGACTGGTTCTCATCATCATCGAGTGCCATCTCCGCAACGAAGGTTGGGTACCATGGAACACCATTCTGCTCTGTCTCTTGCTTTGATGGTGCAGGTTGATTTGTCCATCTGCCGCTTGCTTTGATGGTATAGGTTGAACTGTCCATCTTTTGATGTTTTTCGTCCATGTTAGTCTTGGTCTACCACTTTTGCCCTGTATTTTCCCCTCCAAGATTTCTTGTAGTAGGCTGTTGTGTCTTTTAACATGGTCCAAAAAATCGCATTTGTCTTGTTTGAATTGTATTTAGTAGTTCTCTTTTTATTATTAGTTAGTTTGATACTTCATCGCTTGTTTTCTTTTCTTTCCATCCAATTCTACATATTCTTATATATATCCACATTTCTAAGGCATCATATTTCTGTTCTGTTTGCTTGTCTAACGTCCATGTTTCTGCACCATAAAGGCATGTAGAGAAGATATAACATGTTGCTATTCTTAGTTTTAGCCCTGGTGATACTTGTTTTGTTGTTAGTATATTTGTTAGGGCATTCACATTTTTTTTCGCCATTTATGTTTTTTTGTTTATTTCAGTTGTACATTTTCCATCACTGGTTATAGTATGTCCAAGGTAGTTGTAGTTCTGAACTTCTCCATGTCTATTCCTTCAATTTTGATATCCACTCGTAGGTTTTGAGTATTTTCTTTGTTTATAATCATAGATTTAGTCTTTTTGATATTCATAACTAATCCATTTTTTTGCTTATCATGTTTATTTCATTAAGTAATTGTTGTAGATCTTTATTATTTTCTGCTTGTAGTATAGTATCATCAGCATATCTTAGGTTATAGATTATCTTTTCATTAATGTTTAGGCCTTGCCTCTCTGTGATGTTTTTAAAGATTTGCTCAGTGTATAGATTGAACAAGCTTGGTCATAGGATGTACCCCTGTCTTATGTTGACATTGTTAATACTGGCTCTACATAACATTTAAGAACTCAGTTTCTTGTTTCTAATGTCAAAAGGACTTCCGGTTTCAAGATGGCGCAATCATGTTTGTGTCACCGTTCACAGTTACGTGTTTTTTGCCGGAAAGCTGGTTAATTCTATCTTTCATTGCCGATCAGTGTATAGATCGGAAGTTCCACTGTTGGGATCTTTGCCCATGAAAGGGAGTACATGCATGTGAGCTGAAATCCTCAACAGCGTGTGCAATAATATGTTCTGTGTTGATAGCAATATGCGTCATCAGTGAAATACCGGTCAATATGGCGGATAAGCGACAAGTACTATTGAGGCATAGTCTGTAAAGTGTTCCGTGTTGCAGTTTCCTCACATTCCGAGTCCACCTTGCTGCCAGACCTACTGAGTTTGTGCTCTGTGCACACCGTGAGCTGTGTTTTTCATCTGGATCGTGTTTCGATATTCCAATTGTTTAATATGAATGATGATATGACGAAGGACAGTTCTGTTGCGTTAACTTTCGGTGCCACTTGGCCGAATGTCTTTTGGCGTGTGCTGTAGCTGCTATGATGGGGACTGCAACTGTCTTTCTTTTTTATTTTTAATCCTTCAATGAAATGAAATGTTTTTTATGATGATTCCACTGGTAAGGGCGGTTGAGCAATTATACATTTTAATTTGTTTGCAGTGATAATGGAGGCTTCGACTAACCATAACTATAACCATATTGTCAAATATGGATTGCACTGCATCTTTCTAATTTTTTTGAAAGCTGTTTTTGACTGATCCATTTTGCATCTCATCTCTGTTGTACATTTACCATCTGAGTGAGGTTAACTATGTTCCGAGATATTTAAATTCATTGACCTAAGACAAATGTGGAAGAAAAATACTCTATGTACACTGGGATTGATTCAAGGCTAATAATAATAGGAGTAGCCGTGCAATCGAAGATCTCATCTACAATTAGGAAGAGACATGGACATAGGTCGGACATGTGATGTGAGTAGACGATGAAAACATTCCAAAACAGGCTCTTGAATGGGAAATATCAGGATACCGAAAAATAGGAAAACCTAAAGAGACATTAAAAGGAACACTTATAAGAGAAGCAAATTGGCAGCATTGACTCATTAGATAAAATCAAACATCTCACCAAGAATAGAGATAGGTGGCGAAATAGAGATAGGTGGCAAAATAGAGATAGGTGGCGAAATAGAGATTGGTGGCGACAAACACAACACGCCCTTATAGACGTCCAGCAGTGCTTGAAGGATCAAGACAATCAAGAATTGCCAGCTTGAATAACTCTGCTCAGTGAATAATGGATTTCATTATTTCAATAAGTATCGGAGTCGTGCCCCAAACACCTGAATTAAACGTTAGTAAACAATCCTTGAGGCGGCTAATCTGGACGCAAGCTTATCTAAAGACATGAATGTCCCCGCTTCAACGGTTCTCATCTACTCCAATGAAATTGATAGCTGCGATTATTGGCATTATGGCGGGAATATTTTTATTTTTTTTTTACTTAGATTGTATTGTCTTAGTGATAAAAAAGGTGTTATTGAACATAATATATATGGTGCAGTATTAAAAGTATACTTTACGTGCATTTCAAGAAATGGTATTGATGTATATATCATAGATACAATTATATGTAGAGAATGATGTACAGGCAATGAGACGAAGGAAGGAAAGGGGGGGGGGGGGGTGTGAGGTTTTAAAATAAACATGTCAAATAGCCGTTTATGCCACTGTAATGCTGAACAGTGCTCACCTTGTGTTCTAATGTACCAATTCAAATCTGTCAATAAAAGCTGTCAATAAAATCTGTCAATAAAAGCTGTCATTAAAATCTGTCAGTAAAATCTGTCAGTAAAATCTGTCAATAAAAGCTGTCATTAAAATCTGTCAGTAAAATCTGTCAGTAAAATCTGTCAATAAAAGCTGTCATTAAAATCTGTCAGTAAAATCTGTCAGTAAAATCTGTCAATAAAAGCTGTCATTAAAATCTGTCAGTAAAATCTGTCAGTAAAATCTGTCAATAAAAGCTGGCAATAAAAACTGTCAATAAAAGCTGGCAATAAAAGCTGGCAATAAAAACTGTCAATAAAAGCTGGCAATAAAAACTGTCAATAAAAGCTGTCATTAAAATCTGTCAATAAAAGCTGTCAATAAAAGCTGGCAATAAAAACTGTCAATAAAAGCTGTCATTAAAATCTGTCAGTAAAAGCTGTCAATAAAAGCTGTCATTAAAATCTGTCAGTAAAAGCTGTCAATAAAAGCTGTCATTAAAATCTGTCAGTAAAAGCTGTCAATAAAATCTGTCAATAAAAGCTGTCATTAAAATCTGTCAGTAAAAGCTGTCAATAAAAACTGTCAATAAAAGCTGTCAATAAAGGCTGTCAATAAAAACTGTCAATAAAAACTGTCAATAAAAGCTGTCAATAAAAGCTGTCAATAAAAACTGTCAATAAAAACTGTCAATAAAAGCTGTCAATAAAAACTGTCAATAAAAACTGTCAATAAAAGCTGTCAATAAAAGCTGTCAATAAAAACTGTCAATAAAAACTGTCAATAAAAGCTGTCAATAAAAACTGTCAATAAAAACTGTCAATAAAAGCTGTCAATAAAAGCTGTCAATAAAAACTGTCAATAAAAGCTGTCAATAAAAGCTGTCAATAAAAACTGTCAATAAAAGCTGTCAATAAAAGCTGTCAATAAAAACTGTCAATAAAAGCTGTCAATAAAAGCTGTCAATAAAAACTGTCAATAAAAGCTGTCAATAAAAGCTGTCAATAAAAGCTGTCAATAAAGGCTGTCAATAAAAACTGTCAATAAAATCTGTCAATAAAAACTGTCAATAAAAGCTGTCAATAAAAGCTGTCAATAAAAACTGTCAATAAAAGCTGTCAATAAAGACTGTCAATAAAAGCTGTCAATAAAAGCTGTCAATATTTTGAGTATATATATATATATAAAGCGGCTGGACTAATTGATGGATAATAGTCAGATAGGTTGACAAAGGAAGGGCAGAGAGAGAGAGAGAGAGAATTAGGGTAACTGGGAGCACACAGACAAGTAAGTAGACAGACAAACAAACAGAAAGACGTGCAAGCAGACAGAGATGCAAATAGATAGAGAAGCAAGCAGACAGAAATGCAAATAGATAGCCAAGCAAGCAGACAGACATGCAAATAGATAGACAAGCAAGCAGACAGACAGAAGTGACCAAAGTACTGAAAGATCACTTAGTTAACAAAATAAACCACAGATAAACAGGGCAGATTTGAAAGGTCAAGACAGACAAACCGATGAGGAGGCAAGTAGACACGGATGAGTTGATGAGATTATTCAGATACACTAAATATATAGATTCTATTGATGGACGCGGCTAATGTATTTATACATAAATATCTCTCTTATTTGAAGTGCACTTATTTTCCTCTTTTGTTTACACAAGTCCAATTAAATTATTTTGTCCACATACAATATTGAATTTTCAAACTGCTGCTTGCACAAACTATCATTGAATCTGTGCAGCAGACACCTAATGAAATATGCATAAACCAGAGAAATCTTGTCGGAAGTATGGGACAGAGAATGAGAACATTTATATCATCCAAAAACGGCAGAAAGTTGTTGTCAAATCAAACGATAGCACAGCTCAAAGCGGCAGATGTGTGCTCGTCCTTAAAAATTTGTTGACTGACGATTCTGTAAGTACGTTGTGTTGCAGACAGTCGCCTCCATTGAGACTGATTTAGGAGCATAAATTTGAGAAAAAAGGCAACTAATGACAACCATAAAACTCGCTTTATGACTTTAGGCTAAAAATAGATGCATGTGAAAAGACAATTGACAAGATGCAACAAATTATTGGATCAATAACAAAGTAACCGGCGTAAAATGAACTCGGTGTTGACAGTCTTTTGTCGGCTTGTTTTAATGTCTCTAGGTTCAACAGTTGCACAAATCGATTTACTGTAACGAACGAGTTTCACTCACAAGTACAGTCGCTAATTTAGTTGAAATACTAACCAATTGATTTTATCTTCAAGAATTTATTTTTAATTAGGCTAGAGAGCTGCTAAGACCGTGATCTTTCATGTGCAGTAAGTGATGCAATCTGGCTGCGTACATTTGTTTTCGCCTTATATGTTGTGACTTATTGATTCATGAAATAGGCTATCTCAAAACAAAAGTAAGTGATCTGTGGATTGATCTGTTGTGCTGACGCCAGGAATCAGAATAATGGAGGCGAGTCGACAAAAAAATATCCCATGATTTTTATTTTTAGAAAATATGTTTATGTTTGTGTGTGTATTGTCTGAGCCATCAAAAAAGTTAATTTCTAGCCCAAAAATCGGATTAATTTGTTTCGTTCTTCAACGTCGTCAAGTTATTATTTTTTATTGCTTCCCATACTCCAAGTCACGATGATAATTCAGGTTAAAGTTTCAAAGTTGAAGTAACTTCCTGTTAGAGAACACTTTGTTATAGTGGAAGCCAAAACACTGGAACATAACGAGCAATTACAGTGATCGCCCACAATAATAAGAGAAATTAAATACAAGAGTATGTCCAGAGGTGTATCTGCAGCCCAATCACGGAGTTGGTTAGAAACAGGGCACAACTGTGTATAGATCAAATAAATCAGTGTCACGTGAAAGGAAATTAATGAACAAAAGTCGAACAGACTTTGAGCATTTTTTGAAAATTCGGTGCTGCCATCAAGAGAGGTTGTGCTAGATTGTCGGCCTAGTAGAGAAATAGTTCCATCTAGGACAATAG
Source organism: Megaustenia siamemsis (assembly GCA_032433765.1). Taxonomy (NCBI): domain Eukaryota; kingdom Metazoa; phylum Mollusca; class Gastropoda; order Stylommatophora; family Ariophantidae; genus Megaustenia; species Megaustenia siamemsis. Next base: position 52,100,184 of record JAVIAB010000126.1, read on the forward strand.
TAGGAATAGATGAGGTGCTGTCATCAAGAGAGGTTGTGCTAGATTGTCGGCCTAGTAGAGAAATAGTTCCATCTAGGACAATAGTAAGAGTAGATGAGGTGAAGTCATCAAGAGAGGTTGTGCTAGATTGTCGGCCTAGTAGAGAAATAGTTCTATCTAGGACAATAGTAGGGGTAGATGAGGTGAAGTCATCAAGAGAGGTTGTGCTAGATTGTCGGCCTAGTAGAGAAATAGTTCTATCTAGGACAATAGTAAGAGTAGATGAGGTGAAGTCATCAAGAGAGGTTGTGCTAGATTGTCGGCCTAGTAGAGAAATAGTTCTATCTAGGACAATAGTAAGAGAAGATGAGGTGAAGTCATCAAGAGAGGTTGTGCTAGATTGTCGGCCTAGTAGAGAAATAGTTCTATCTAGGACAATAGTAGGGGTAGATGAGGTGAAGTCATCAAGAGAGGTTGTGCTAGATTGTCGGCCTAGTAGAGAAATAGTTCTATCTAGGACAATAGTAAGAGTAGATGAGGTGAAGTCATCAAGAGAGGTTGTGCTAGATTGTCGGCCTAGTAGAGAAATAGTTCTATCTAGGACAATAGTAGGGGTAGATGAGGTGAAGTCATCAAGAGAGGTTGTGCTAGATTGTCGGCCTAGTAGAGAAATAGTTCTATCTAGGACAATAGTAGGAGTAGATGAGGTGAAGTCATCAAGAGAGGTTGTGCTAGATTGTCGGCCTAGTAGAGAAATAGTTCTATCTAGGACAATAGTAGGAGTAGATGAGGTGAAGCCTAGATATTATTGACATCGAATGGTTCCCATTAAGATGAAAAATGACAATATATAGAAATTATCCATGAGGACTTGTGTGTATTTTAGAGGAAGTAGTGTTCCCAACAAGATAGCTTTGAATTATTATTAGATATTATTATAACAGAGCAGTTAGAGGGAATGTAAGTGACAATCATAGAGGTCAGTGTATCTAACCAGTCGATCTAACTTGTATCCAACCAGTCGCCTATTTACCGCTCCCAAAAGCTCTTCACCTGTTAGCCAGTAAACCTGAAATAATAAAATGTGAGCTCGCTGAAGTCGATGATGAGATGAAACTATGAAGGAAAGTCCTGTTCAATTACTCGAACTGAACAATTCAATCAACCGATTAAGCACGAAGTTTTTAAGATGATCAACGTAAGTTACCGACATGCCTAAATCTCGATATTATTGAACATTATCAAGCTTTGACTATGTATCATTGACCTCCAAGACACGAATGTTTTATAACATAAATAGATTGACAGTGATACATTTGTTTAGAAGGTGAAGCCTTGAACATTGTCCGACATATATAATTAAACAAGACCTCCATGATCTTCCAGCGAGGCACTGCTGGTAGTTAATGAGACTTTGTAGAATGCATTAATCGTTAATCGAAATTCTCAGTCTAACGAGCTAGCAAGCTCAGTAACGGCCTATTCAACATTACAGTAACGGCCTATTCAATATTACAATAACGGCCTATTCAACATTACAGTAACAGCTTATTCAACACTACAGTAACGGCCTATTCATCAGTACAGTAACGGCCTGTTCAAAATTACAGTAACGGCCTATTCAACATTACAGTAATGGCCTATTCAACATTACAGTAACGGCCTATTCAACCTTACAGTAACAACATATTCAACATTACAGTAACGACCTATTCAACATTGCCTATTCAACATTATAGTATCGACCAATTCAACATTGCCTATTCAATATTACAGTAACGGTCTATTCAAAATTACAGTAACGACCAATTCAACATTGCCTATTCAACATAACAGTAACGGCCTATTCAGCATAACAGTAACGGCCTATTCAACATTACAGTATCGGCCTATTCAACCTTACAGTAATGACCAATTCAACATTGCCTATTCAATATTACAGTAACGGTCTATTCAAAATTACAGTAACGACCAATTCAACATTGCCTATTCAACATAACAGTAACGACCTATTCAACATAACAGTAACGGCCTATTCAACATAACAGTAACGGCCTATTCAACATTACAGTAACGGCCTATTCAACCTTACAGTAACGGTCTATTCAACATTACAGTAACAACCTATTCAACATTACAGTAACGACCTATTCAACATTACAGTAACGGTCTATTCAACATTACAGTAACGGCCTATTCAACATTACAGTAACGGTCTATTCAACATTATAGTAACGGTCTATTCAACATTACAGTAACGGTATATTCAACATTACAGTAACGACCAATTCGACATTGCCTATTCAACATTACAGTAATGACCAATTCGACATTGCCTATTCAACATTACAGTAACGACCAATTCGACATTGCCTATTCAACATTACAGTAACGACCAATTCGACATTGCCTATTCAACATTACAGTAACGACCAATTCGACATTGCCTATTCAACATTACAGTAACGACCAATTCGACATTGCCTATTCAACATAAAAAGTGCACACTTCTATTTCTGCCACGTCCAAGCAAACAGGGATGAATTATTTTTCTTTCCATTTCTTCTAATTCCAAATAATTATATATTTTTATATTATTTTTTTACATTTTCAATATATATTTGTACTCGTGTTGCAAATTTGTTCCAGCTGAAGGCCTACTGCGCCGAAACGTCGTTTTAGTTTGTGTTGTCCACTTGTTACGTGAAGCTTTAACCAGACCTTCGTTTTCCTTTTTTTCTGTTTTTTTTTTATTTCTCTTCACAATTATCTTCACTGCAGCTTCGCATTTTGATACATTTTGTGGATTTCTTTGCCGAAGCTCTCCTGTTGAACATAGTCAAGACGAGATGGGGGGACACATGCACTGAATTAACGACTAGCATTTGAGTGTTGGAAACTGTGGTCACGTGTTGGTAGCTCGACCTCCTCGATGTCATAGCTACCATCACAATTAGTGAGAGTCTTCAAGAGACGGGAACCTGCCATATCTTGGTGTGAGAGTCTTCAGGAGACGGGAACCTGTCATATCTTGGTGTGAGAGTCTTCAGGAGACGGGAACCTGTCATATCTTGGTGTGAGAGTCTTCAAGAGACGGGAACCTGTCATATCTTGGTGTGAGAGTCTTCAGGAGACGGGAACCTGTCATATCTTGGTGTGAGAGTCTTCAAGAGACGGGAACCTGTCATATCTTGGTGCCGTCCAACCAGCCCGTCTCATTTTGGTACAACTATAAAAACGGTGCCATCTTGGTGCCACTAAACCAGACACAGGCACATTCCCCTGCCTGGAGTTGAGCTGACCTAGGTCTGGTTGACAAACGAAAGGTTTAAATTACTCGGGCACTCGCTCCTCCACTATTCTATCATATTTTTTTTTTTTAGTTACAAGCTCAGAAAATATACTGACATCAAAACAAATAACACCAGGGCTAAAACTAAGAATAGCAAAATGTTACATCTTCTCAACATTCCTATATGGTGCGGAATCATGGACATTAGACCAGAAAACTGAACAGAAAATTGAAGCATTTGAAATGTGGATTTATAGAAGGAATAGGTAGAATTGGATGGAAAGAAAAGAAAGCAAACGATGAAGTTTTAAAACAGCTAAAAATGAAAAAAAGAACTACTAAACACAATTAGAACAAGACAAATGAAATGGTTGGGGCATGTTAAAAGTCACAGCAGCCTAATAAAAGTAATATTGGAAGGGAAAATACAAGGTAAAAGAGGCAGAGACAGACCAAGACTAACATGGACGAGTAACATCGAAAGATGGACAAATCAACATATCAAATCTGCACCATCAAAGCAAGAGACAAAGTGGAATGGCGCCTCATAGTAGCCAACCTTCGATGCGGAGACGGCACTCGATGATGATGATTTGAGTTGAGTTAGTGAGTTATTTGCGAATCATCGTATTGCACTCCGAACACATTGTTTGCTTGTCATGTTTATTTCATTAATTAATTGTTGTAGATCTTCAAGATTTTCTGCTAGTAGTACAGTATCATCAGCATTTCTTAGGCTATTGATTATCTTTCCATTAGTGTTTAGGCCTATCATATATGTGATGATTGTAATGATTTGCTCAGTGCTCAATGACACACAAGCTTGGTTATAGGATGTATCTCTGTCTTACTCCTCTCTCTATATTAATAGTTGTAGACTTCTCTTTGTTATTTTTTATTATTGATGTTTGCACCCAGTATAAATTACATATTAGTCGCATGCCTGTGTCATCTAGATGTATATCTTGTAGGCAGTCTATAAGTTGTTTAAGGTGTATCCTATCAAAAGCGTTGGTGTAATCTACAAAGCAGGCCTATGTTGGTTTTAAATAGAGTTCTATAATTCTATTCTGTAGATAATTTACTTCTACGTTGATTGAAGCTGATAATGAAGGTCATAATTTTGGGTTCTACTCGCGGACGGATATGATGTGAAATCAATGAAGCCGGTCCGGCACGCACCGCTCACTGCAAGATTTAGAAACTGGACAAAAGTCAATGTTGATGTTAACAATGAAATTAATGAGTTAATGCTAGCAGTTTGTCATCGGATAAGTACAGTGTAGCCAGGTGTACTTGCAAGTCTCTCATTGGTGCTTAGGGTTAGTTGCCTGTCTTCTATAGTCATGTTGATGTTCTGTTACTCTTTTGAGATTTTCATTACTTCTGTTTTGTTGATTTCATGTTGTATTTGTTGCCTGTGCTGTTGAGTCTATTAAAATGTTCTTGTAGGTCTTCTATTTTTCCATGTATTAGTGCCTGATTGTCTGCAAATAAAAGCTCGTTAATCTCCTCTGTCTTTGATGGGTTGGCTAACTTGCATATATAGTCCGTGTATGTAATAAACAGTAGGGGGGGGGGGGGATAGTACGCACCCTTGTCTTACACCTGATCTAACTTCGAAGTGGTCCGTTTAGCCTGCTACTGTTCTGACTGTACAGCTGTTGTTGATGTAGAGAGTTTTAATTAGGTTGTTTAGATGTTGGCTTACTCCGCATGTTGTTAGTATCTCCCACAGTTGTTATCTATTTATCGGTCGAATACTTTTTCCTGGTTAATGAAAGCTATGTACAAGTGTTGATTGTGTTCTGTCGTCTTTTCTGCAAGCTGTTTTAATGTGAATACAGCCTCAGTACATCCTCTGTTTTTTTTGGGACCCCATTTGAGAATTACTTAACTCCTAGTTCTATTATTGGTCTCAGCTTTTCCCCAACAATTTTATTGTATAACTTTCCAACATGGCTGAGAAGCGATATACCTCCATATTGATTGTTTTCCCCTTTTACTACCGTTCTTTTCATTCGCTGATTTAGAGTCATGAATTGATTGAAGACAAATCTGTTGTGTGGGGGAGTGGCTAGGTCATGTGTATTCTGAGCAGGTGTGTCAGGGTACCCCGTGTTTTTGTCTCTGACACGGCGGAGGTCACCAACCCTCTCTAATTATGAGAACCATCGACTTTATCTAGTACTGTAGGGCGGCCTGGATTGATATTGACCACAACACCTAGAAATGTGTTGTTCATTGATGATAAAAAAATACTCTCGGCATTTTGTCCACCACAACACAGGAAGTGATCACTTTCATCAGGTGGGATGGGTTGAGATCATATGCCAATATCTCTTATCTATTTCACTTGTTGATTTCTTTCTGTTCCACGTTGTTTAATTGTCTGCTACCTTCTCTCCTTGTCTTTCTGTTCCACGTTGTTTAATTGTCTGCTACCTTCTCTCCTTGTCTTTCTGTTCCACGTTGTTTAATTGTCTGCTACCTTCTCTCCTTGTCTTTCTCTTCCACGTTGTTTAATTGTCTGCTACCTTCTCTCCTTGTCTTTCTGTTCCACGTTGTTTAATTGTCTGCTACCTTCTCTCCTTGTCTTTCTGTTCCACGTTGTTTAATTGTCTGCTACCTTCTCTCCTTGTCTTTCTTAGTGTTTTCCCATAAATTCTTCTTCTTCTCACAATATTTGTTTAGTTTTCCTCTTCGAATTATGTGCCAAACAAAAGTGGAATGTGTTTTTCTGATAGGATCTGACAGATTTCTGTGTGTTCTGGCCTCCCTCGAGACTTCTCCATCGCTTTTTAAGCTGTCCATGATATTCTCAACACTCTTATGTAAAACCACATTTATACGGCCTCCATGTAGCTTCTTTTTTTTTAAAACTGATCGTCCATGATTCACTCTATATAAGGATTGGTTTTACTAACATTGGAAAACTATTTTTCTTGCTTTCTTTGTGAAATATGCGTTGCGTAAAAGGCTTTTAATTTTATATAATAACTCTATTCTTTTCTATTGTTCTTTCGAGCCAAAGACGGCATATAAGATATAAATTCTAGACTCGTGTGTCCGACGAGCTTTGTTATCAAGTGGCAGATCTTGCGCAAGCCCCGCATTGTATCTCGCCACACACCATTCTGTAATATAATAATATAGGTACATTAAAAGGACCCACCTACAAACTGTGAATATTACTATCTTATTTTCTGTCTATCGCCTGTTGTACAAGTAGGAACAGAGGGAGATACTTCGCTGGTTATCGACCTGGACTGGTAAGGACAAGAGGTCGAGTTTGCTCCTGTTTGACGGCTTCCAGGTGCACCCAGCCTTTTATAGGTACTAGATTTTTCTTGATAAAAAAGCGACTTTAACTGACGTAATACGAATCTCATTTACCTAAAAATAACGCACCGAAGGTCTATTAACAAATATCAACACTGACGCCTTTTTACCGAAACGGGACGGAGCGTGACGGAGCTCCCCCATTTCTTCTTTATTATCTTTTATTCGTTCAATGTTTCTTTCTTTATTTCTTTCCTTCTTTAGTTCGTTTGTTCACACTTTCATTTATTTTCTTCCTTCTTTCAGCTGTATCCCAAACCACCTATGTTATTCTCTTCTTCCTCATTGTGTGGTGACAGTAACAATAATTGTACACATAAAGGTAGACGGTTTACTGTATGAACACATAAGGGTAGGCGGTTTAATGTATGAACACATAAAGGTAGACGGTTTACTGTATGAACACATAAGGGTAGGCGGTTTAATGTATGAACACATAAAGGTAGACGGTTTAATGTGTGAACACATAAAGGTAGACGGTTTAATGTGTGAACACATAAAGGTAGACGGTTTAATGTGTGAACACATAAAGGTAGACGGTTTAATGTATGAACACATAAAGGTAGACGGTTTAATGTATGAACACATAAAGTTAGACGGTTTAATGTATGAACACATAAAGGTAGACGGTTTAATGTATGAACACATAAAGGTAGACGGTTTAATGTATGAACACATAAAGGTAGACGGTTTAATGTGTGAACATATAAAGGTAGACGGTTTAATGTGTGAACACATAAAGGTAGACGGTTTAATGTGTGAACACATAAAGGTAGACGGTTTAATGTATGAACACATAAAGGTAGACGGTTTAATGTATGAACACATAAAGTTAGACGGTTTAATGTATGAACACATAAAGGTAGACGGTTTAATGTATGAACACATAAAGGTAGACGGTTTAATGTATGAACACATAAAGGTAGACGGTTTAATGTATGAACACATAAGGGTAGACGGTTTAATGTATGAACACATAAAGGTAGACGGTTTAATGTATGAACACATGAAGGTAGACGGTTTAATGTATGAACACATAAAGGTAGACGGTTTAATGTATGAACACATAAAGGTAGACGGTTTAATTTATGAACACATAAAGGTAGACGGTTTAATGTATGAACACATAAAGGTAGACGGTTTATGTGTGAACACATAAAGGTAGACGGTTTAATGTATGAACACATAAAGGTAGACGGTTTAATGTATGAACACATAAAGGTAGACGGTTTAATGTATGAACACATAAAGGTAGACGGTTTAATGTGTGAACACATAAAGGTAGACGGTTTAATGTATGAACACATAAAGGTAGACGGTTTAATGTATGAACACATAAAGGTAGACGGTTTAATGTATGAACACATAAAGGTAGACGGTTTAATGTATGAACACATAAAGGTAGACGGTTTAATGTATGAACACATAAAGGTAGACGGTTTAATGTGTGAACACATAAAGGTAGACGGTTTATTGTATGAACACATAAAGGTAGACGGTTTAATGTATGAACACATAAAGGTAGACGGTTTAATGTATGAACACATAAAGGTAAACGGTTTAATGTATGAACACATAAAGGTAGACGGTTTAATGTATGAACACATAAAGGTAGACGGTTTAATGTATGAACACATAAAGGTAGACGGTTTAATGTATGAACACATAAAGGTAGACGGTTTAATGTATGAACACATAAAGGTAGACGGTTTAATGTGTGAACACATAAAGGTAGACGGTTTAATGTATGAACACATAAATGTAGACGGTTTAATGTGTGAACACATAAAGGTAGACGGTTTAATGTATGAACACATAAAGGTAGACGGTTTAATGTATGAACACATAAAGGCAGACGGTTTAATATATGAACAGATAAATGTATAAAAAAGTTAAAAAATTCATAATCACACCTGAATTAGTTTTGCGTGATAACCGTTTGTTATTTTGCTTTCAAATTTTGCATGCAATCTTAGAATATTGATGACGTTATAGAAATATTTTTTGCTCTGAGAAATTTGATCTAGTTTAAAAGTTTTCTTCTTTAGGCTATATTAAATTCACCCTGTTCGAATTTGACACCATTTTAGGATATATACATTAATTTGGTGCGGTCGTTGACGTACAATAGTTTGCCTATTGCAGAAACTTCAGGAAAATCCCATGCACAAAACTGAATTGTTATTGAACGACATGACGCACTTCGGCCTTGGCATTAATTACCGAAGGGAAGGCTTATCTTTATTAATTTTGTGAAGACTCAGTAGACAATTTGTTGACTTTAAATACCAACATTTATATCTAAATTACAATGAGTTTAAAATGCAAATTTATAATTATGCAAAAGGTTACTTTTTTACTATATCAGTACTTCCTTAGGGAATCCAAGATGGGGCATTTATATTGTGATATTCATGACCCAGAGAGACGAACGCAACTCGCGCTTGGTCTTAATAGATCGTCATTTTCTCGTTGCATTAAACAAGACTCAGAGTGCACTCATGTCAATCAAGGAAGGAAAAGGAAATTCGACAGCTTTGACATGGATGTCATAAAACGTGAGATATTGAAAATGTTTGCTAATAATGTACTTGTTAGTCTCAGGAATTTGAAATTAAAATTGCATGCAGACTGCAATATTGACATTTCTAAAAGTACTCTATGGAAGATTGTGGGAGGAGCCGGCTTCACTTTCAGAAAAAAACTGTTGGGGGGCAGGAATAGTATTTGAGAAAAACCACACTTGGTCATTGCTCGAAGCAAATACATGAGACAGATCCGTGAGCGGCGGAGTGAACGGTATGATATTGTATATTTGGACGGATCATGGGTCAACGCACACCACACCTATACTATAGAATGGCAGTCAGTAAATGGCAAACTCAAAAGAACAATTCCGAGCAGCAAAGGCTAGCGCATTATATTAACGCATGCTGGAAGCACTGAAAACGGCCTTGTCCATGATGCGGGATTTATTTTCCAATCAAAAAGTACCGACGGTAGGGACTACCAAACTGAAATGAATGGAAACATTTTCAGGCACTGGTTGGAGAACGATCTTTTACCAATCCTGGAGAGACCTTCATGCATAGTCATGGATAATGCATCATACCACAATGTCGTATCAGAGGAAGACATCAAATACAAAAGAGCAAATTAGGACATGGCTTGCGAATCAAAATGTCAAATTTGACGACACATATTTAAAAC
>JAVIAB010000126.1:52715006-52917506 GCA_032433765.1 Megaustenia siamemsis
TGTCAAAGTTGAGTGGTTCTCAACTTTGAAATATTGATGTCCATCAATGAAAATGGGTTGTAAAAGTATGGAGCGAGGGGGTGTATAAGTAAGTAAACATTAATAAGTTTGATCACGCAACATGGAAGTAAAAAGTATATATAATCACGAAGCTGCTACAATGTCGTATACAACAGACTAAACAGATAAACGGGCCCCCTGTGCCCGTATCGCATTAGTTTTTTTCCTAAGGCATATCTTTAGACTAGGAACTGCTAATAACGTATTTTATGATACAAAGTTGATATATTTTCATAAATATTACACATAGAACACAACACGATTATTGACAATGTGTTGACGTGGATTCGTGTAGCTAATAATCAGGCTATGCGATTTTTCTTATTCAAGTTTATTTGATCATCTTTTGTACACTTGATTATTATAGTAAAGTACACACAAATCTAAAATTTGTGTTCTTGATTCGGATGCGCTCAAGAGGTTAACACCGATGGATATTGACGTATCTCTTAATACATATTGTCTGTGGTATTTCTAATTCTATCTTTTATTCTATTAAAATACTACAACTCGTCTTGCTTGAGACTTGCTATTTGGTATATATATATCTTGACTTATTCAATGCTACCTGTAATCTACTTACTATTGTTCCCTGGAGCACAAAACTTCTGAATCTAACTTGAAACACGTTTCAAAGAAACTATGTATTCCTGATTTGATGTTCGCTTTGGGATGGTCTATCTCTCTCTAGCTTGTATCTATATTGATCTTATTATTGTGTGTCTCATCCGTTTTGATCATGTTTCGATATTCCAATTGTTTACGATGAATGATGATATCGTTTGACAGGGAACAGTTGGCTGTGCTCACTTTCTGCGCGGTTTCGCCTTAAGTCTTTTGGCGTGTGCTGAGACTGCTACGCTGGGGACTACAGTTACCTTTGTTTGTTTGGGAGATGAGTTAGTAATTCGGATGAATCCACGGTACGGCGGTTGAGCAATTATGGATTTTAATTCGTTTGCAGTGATACCGGGGCCTACCATAACCAATAGAACCAAGAGAAGCAACAGTAACAGAAAACAAGCAACAATAACAGGAAACAAACAACGATAACAGGAAACAAGCAACGATAACAGGAAGCAAGCAACAATAACAGAAAACAAGCAACGATAACAGGAAGCAAGCAACGATAACATGAAACAAGCAACGATAACAGGAAGCAAGCAACAATAACCGAAAATCAAGCAACGATAACATGAAGCAAGCAACGATAACATGAAACAAGCAACGATAACAGAAAACAAGCAACGACAACAGGAAGCAAGCAACGATAACAGGAAGCAAGCAACGATAACATGAAACAAGCAACGATAACAGGAAACAAGCAACGATAACATGAAACAAGCAACGATAACAGGAAACAAACAACAATAACAGGAAACAAGCAACAATAACAGAAAACAAGCAACAATAACAGGAAGAACGCAACGATAACATAAAACAAGCAACAATAACAGGAAACAAGCAACAATAACAGAAAACAAGCAACAATAACAGGAAACAAGCAACGATAACATGAAACAAGCAACGATAACAGGAAACAAGCAACGATAACAGGAAGCAAGCAACTATAACAGGAAACAAGCAACGATAACAGGAAACAAGCAACTATAACAGGAAACAAGCAACGATAACAAGAAACAAGCAACGATAACAAGAAACAAGCAACGATAACAGGAAACAAACAACGATAACAGGAAACAAGCAACGATAACAGGAAACAAGCAACGATAACAGGAAACAAGCAACGATAACAGGAAACAAACAACGATAACAGGAAACAAACAACGATAACAGTAAGAGAAATTAGCTGGTCGATTGTGGAGGAAAGATGCTAAAACAATCTCAAGAAATGTACGCCATTCAGTGGGGGAAGACAACTCTCATCAGACAAAGAGGAGAAGGGGAAAAGAGAGTGGGTCAGACATGAGATATCCCGTATCGTAAAGAATGATGGAAGACAACAGTAGGAAGTAAACACATAATCATAAATAAAAACATCCGATTAGAGAGAGAAACGCAGACTACACAGAGGCACGGATATGGTTGACAACAATCCGAACATTCAACAAATAACAGATAACAGTGAGAACAATATTTCTTTCTTGTATATTGTTGCCTTGAGCAAAACAGGATGGAGGGAGGAATACAAAACATAATCTAATGTCTTTAGACGTGTTCGTTTGGTCACGTACTTCCCTTTTAGATATAGTGTCATTCTTAAGCGTATCTGGGCGCTATTAGATTAGACATATGTTTACCTTCTAGCTTGTCTTTTATTCGGTCTGTTCATCTTTACTTTGCTCTCCATCATGTCCTCTGTTTTTTTTTATCTTCTGAGGCAGAAGCTTTTATAATTGTTTGGTGTGGAATATTTTGAGTCTGGAGTCTCATGATGTAGAATCTTGTCAAACCAATGGTACCAATCACAAACATATTGTCATCGTCTTCGAAGATGTGTATGGTCTAGAGATAGGAGGTCGGCCTTGTTACAGCAAGGTCCCTGGTTCGAATCCCGCTAAAAAAAGGTGGGCATATTTCGCTTCGAGCCTGTGGTTTCTTCCTGGTTTTACCGTCTCCAAGTCCATGGGTGTGAGATCAGGTGTCTAACCGCCTGGGTTTACCGTCTCCAGTTACCTGGGTGTGAGATGAGGTGTCTAACCTCCTGGGTTTACCGTCTCCAGTTACCTGGGTGTAAGATCAGGTGTCTAACCTCCTGGGTTTACCGTCTCCAGTTACCTGGGTGTAAGATCAGGTGTCTAACCTCCTGGGTTTACCGTCTCCAGGTCCATGGGTGTAAGATCAGGTGTCTAACCTCCTGGGTTTACCGTCTCCAGTTACCTGGGTGTAAGATCAGGTGTCTAACCTCCTGGGTTTACCGTCTCCAGTTACCTGGGTGTGAGATGAGGTGTCTAACCTCCTGGGTTTACCGTCTCCAGGTCCATGGGTGTAAGATCAGGTGTCTAACCTCCTGGGTTTACCGTCTCCAGTTACCTGGGTGTAAGATCAGGTGTCTAACCTCCTGGGTTTACCGTCTCCAGGTCCATGGGTGTGAGATCAGGTGTTTAACCTCCCGGGTTTACCGTCTCCAGGTACCTGGTTGTGTGATCAGGTGTCTAACCTCCTAGGTTTACCGTCTCCAGGTACCTGGGTGTGAGATCAGGTGTCTAACCTCCTGGGTTTACCGTCTCTAGGTACCTGGTTGTGTGATCAGGTGTCTAACCTCCTGGGTTTACCGTCTCTAGGTACCTGGTTGTGTGATCAGGTGTCTAACCTCCTGGGTTTACCGTCTCCAGGTATCTGGGTGTAAGATGAGGTGTCTAACCTCCTAGGTTTACCGTCTCCAGGTACCTGGGTGTGAGATGAGGTGTCTAACCTCCTAGGTTTACCGTCTCCAGGTACCTGGTTGTGTGATCAGGTGTCTAACCTCCTGGGTTTACCGTCTCCAGTTACCTGGGTGTGAGATGAGGTGTCTAACCTTCTGGGTTTACCGTCTACAGGTACCTGGTTGTGTGATCAGGTGTCTAACCTCCTGGGTTTACCGTCTCTAGGTACCTGGTTGTGTGATCAGGTGTCTAACCTCCTAGGTTTACCGTCTCCAGGTACCTGGTTGGGTGATCAGGTGCCTAACCTCCTGGGTTTACCGTCTCTAGGTACCTGGTTGTGTGATCAGGTGTCTAACCTCCTGGATTTACCGTCTCTAGGTACCTGGTTGTGTGATCAGGTGTCTAACCTCCTGGGTTTACCGTCTCTAGGTACCTGGTTGTGTGATCAGGTGTCTAATCTCCTGTGTTTACCGTCTCTATGTACCTGGTTGTGTGATCAGGTGTCTAACCTCCTGGGTTTACCGTCTCTAGGTACCTGGTTGTGTGATCAGGTGTCTAACCTCCTAGGTTTACCGTCTCCAGGTACCTGGGTGTGAGATGAGCTGTCTAACCTCCTAGGTTTACCGTCTCTAGGTCCCTGGTTGTGTGATCAGGTGTCTAACCTCCTAGGTTTACCGTCTCTAGGTCCCTGGTTGTGTGATCAGGTGTCTAACCTCCTAGGTTTACCGTCTCCAGGTACCTGGGTGTGAGATGAGGTGTCTAACCTCCTAGGTTTACCGTCTCCAGGTACCTGGGTGTGAGATGAGGTGTCTAACCTCCTAGGTTTACCGTCTCTAGGTCCCTGGGTGTGAGATGAGCTGTCTAACCTCCTAGGTTTACCGTCTCCAGGTCCCTGGGTGTGAGATGAGGTGTCTAACCTCCTAGGTTTACCGTCTCCAGGTCCCTGGTTGTGAGATGAGGTGTCTAACCTCCTAGGTTTACCGTCTCTAGGTCCCTGGGTGTGAGATGAGGTGTCTAACCTCCTAGGTTTACCGTCTCTAGGTCCCTGGGTGTGAGATGAGGTGTCTAACCTCCTAGGTTTACCGTCTCTAGGTCCCTGGGTGTGAGATGAGCTGTCTAACCTCCTAGGTTTACCGTCTCCAGGTCCCTGGGTGTGAGATGAGGTGTCTAACCTCCTAGGTTTACCGTCTCCAGGTCCCTGGGTGTGAGATGAGGTGTCTAACCTCCTAGGTTTACCGTCTCTAGGTCCCTGGTTGTGTGATCAGATGTCTAACCTCCTAGGTTTACCGTCTCTAGGTCCCTGGGTGTGAGATGAGGTGTCTAACCTCCTAGGTTTACCGTCTCTAGGTCCCTGGTTGTGTGATCAGGTGTCTAACCTCCTGGGTTTACCGTCTCTAGGTCCCTGGTTGTGTGATCAGGTGTCTAACCTCCTGGGTTTACCGTCTCTAGGTCCCTGGTTGTGTGATCAGGTGTCTAACCTCCTAGGTTTACCGTCTCTAGGTCCCTGGTTGTGTGATCAGGTGTCTAACCTCCTAGGTTTACCGTCTCCAGGTACCTGGGTGTGAGATGAGCTGTCTAACCTCCTAGGTTTACCGTCTCTAGGTCCCTGGTTGTGTGATCAGGTGTCTAACCTCCTAGGTTTACCGTCTCCAGGTACCTGGGTGTGAGATGAGCTGTCTAACCTCCTAGGTTTACCGTCTCTAGGTCCCTGGTTGTGTGATCAGGTGTCTAACCTCCTAGGTTTACCGTCTCTAGGTCCCTGGGTGTGAGATGAGCTGTCTAACCTCCTAGGTTTACCGTCTCTAGGTCCCTGGTTGTGTGATCAGGTGTCTAACCTCCTAGGTTTACCGTCTCCAGGTACCTGGGTGTGAGATGAGGTGTCTACCTCCTAGGTTTACCGTCTCCAGGTACCTGGGTGTGAGATGAGGTGTCTAACCTCCTAGGTTTACCGTCTCTAGGTCCCTGGGTGTGAGATGAGCTGTCTAACCTCCTAGGTTTACCGTCTCCAGGTCCCTGGGTGTGAGATGAGGTGTCTAACCTCCTAGGTTTACCGTCTCCAGGTCCCTGGTTGTGAGATGAGGTGTCTAACCTCCTAGGTTTACCGTCTCTAGGTCCCTGGGTGTGAGATGAGGTGTCTAACCTCCTAGGTTTACCGTCTCTAGGTCCCTGGGTGTGAGATGAGGTGTCTAACCTCCTAGGTTTACCGTCTCTAGGTCCCTGGGTGTGAGATGAGCTGTCTAACCTCCTAGGTTTACCGTCTCCAGGTCCCTGGGTGTGAGATGAGGTGTCTAACCTCCTAGGTTTACCGTCTCCAGGTCCCTGGGTGTGAGATGAGGTGTCTAACCTCCTAGGTTTACCGTCTCTAGGTCCCTGGGTGTGAGATGAGGTGTCTAACCTCCTAGGTTTACCGTCTCTAGGTCCCTGGGTGTGAGATGAGGTGTCTAACCTCCTAGGTTTACCGTCTCTAGGTCCCTGGTTGTGTGATCAGGTGTCTAACCTCCTGGGTTTACCGTCTCTAGGTCCCTGGTTGTGTGATCAGGTGTCTAACCTCCTGGGTTTACCGTCTCTAGGTCCCTGGTTGTGTGATCAGGTGTCTAACCTCCTAGGTTTACCGTCTCTAGGTCCCTGGTTGTGTGATCAGGTGTCTAACCTCCTAGGTTTACCGTCTCCAGGTACCTGGGTGTGAGATGAGCTGTCTAACCTCCTAGGTTTACCGTCTCTAGGTCCCTGGTTGTGTGATCAGGTGTCTAACCTCCTAGGTTTACCGTCTCCAGGTACCTGCGTGTGAGATGAGCTGTCTAACCTCCTAGGTTTACCGTCTCTAGGTCCCTGGTTGTGTGATCAGGTGTCTAACCTCCTAGGTTTACCGTCTCTAGGTCCCTGGGTGTGAGATGAGCTGTCTAACCTCCTAGGTTTACCGTCTCTAGGTCCCTGGTTGTGTGATCAGGTGTCTAACCTCCTAGGTTTACCGTCTCCAGGTACCTGGGTGTGAGATGAGCTGTCTAACCTCCTAGGTTTACCGTCTCTAGGTCCCTGGTTGTGTGATCAGGTGTCTAACCTCCTAGGTTTACCGTCTCTAGGTCCCTGGTTGTGTGATCAGGTGTCTAACCTCCTGGGTTTACCGTCTCTAGGTCCCTGGTTGTGTGATCAGGTGTCTAACCTCCTGGGTTTACCGTCTCTAGGTCCCTGGTTGTGTGATCAGGTGTCTAACCTCCTGGGTTTACCGTCTCTAGGTCCCTGGTTGTGTGATCAGGTGTCTAACCTCCTGGGTTTACCGTCTCTAGGTCCCTGGTTGTGTGATCAGGTGTCTAACCTCCTGGGTTTACCGTCTCTAGGTCCCTGGTTGTGTGATCAGGTAATTTCACCTCCTGGGTTTACCGTTTCTAGGTCCCTGGTTGTGTGATCAGGTGTCTAACCTCCTGGGTTACCGTCTCTAGGTCCCTGGTTGTGTGATCAGGTGTCTAACCTCCTGGGTTTACCGTCTCTAGGTCCCTGGTTGTGAGATGAGGTGTCTAACCTCCTGGGTTTACCGTCTCCAGGTACCTGGGTGTGTGATCAGGTGTCTAACCTCCTGGGTTTACCGTCTCTAGGTCCCTGGGTGTGAGATCAGGTGTCTAACCTCCTGGGTTTACCGTCTCCAGGTACCTGGGTGTGTGATCAGGTGTCTAACCTCCTAGGTTTACCGTCTCCAGGTACCTGGGTGTGTGATCAGGTGTCTAACCTCCTAGGTTTACCGTCTCCAGGTCCCTGGGTGTGTGATCAGGCGTCTAACCTCCTAGGTTTACCGTCTCTAGGTCCCTGGGTGTGAGATCAGGTGTCTAACCTCCTAGGTTTACCGTCTCTAGGTCCCTGGGTGTGTGATCAGGTGTCTAACCTCCTAGGTTTACCGTCTCTAGGTCCCTGGGTGTGAGATCAGGTGTCTAACCTCCTAGGTTTACCGTCTCTAGGTCCCTGGGTGTGAGATCAGGTGTCTAACCTCCTAGGTTTACCGTCTCTAGGTCCCTGGGTGTGAGATCAGGTGTCTAACCTCCTAGGTTTACCGTCTCTAGGTCCCTGGGTGTGAGATCAGGTGTCTAACCTCCTAGGTTTACCGTCTCTAGGTCCCTGGGTGTGAGATCAGGTGTCTAACCTCCTAGGTTTACCGTCTCTAGGTCCCTGGGTGTGAGATCAGGTGTCTAACCTCCTAGGTTTACCGTCTCTAGGTACCTGGGTGTGAGATCAGGTGTCTAACCTCCTAGGTTTACCGTCTCTAGGTACCTGGGTGTGAGATCAGGTGTCTAACCTCCTAGGTTTACCGTCTCTAGGTCCCTGGGTGTGAGATCAGGTGTCTAACCTCCTAGGTTTACCGTCTCTAGGTACCTGGTTGTGTGATCAGGTGTCTAACCTCCTAGGTTTACCGTCTCTAGGTCCCTGGGTGTGAGATCAGGTGTCTAACCTCCTGGGAAAACTGCGAAAATTATATTTGGTGTACACCCGCACATGTGAGCCGCAATAGCTCAGTCAACTGGACTACAAAGGACTAGAGATCCTGATCAATGGCTTCCGCGTTCACCCAGCCATAAATGATTACCGAAAGTTTTTCTGGAAAAGTAAAGCGGCACGGGCGTAATACCGACCACATTACCCTAAAAACCATGTGCTGAAGGTCTGTACAAATTATGGTAAATAACAAAAAATTCCCTATACGCCACTTGACGTGACGTGGTTCTTTACTTATTTACTTATACACCAAATTTGCTAAAGAGCCTTTGGCAGTTCAACTAGGAACAGAGTATGTCATAAATGGCTGTTGTCTGGGCGAAAATTGTGAATGAAATCGATCCATTCCGAAGCCAGATTATAGTGCAAATAACGCGGATGAGCCGTAAACTAGCGACCTGCTCCCACTTAATGGGTGAACACAGTAAGTCATCATTTTGTGCTCAGGTCACTTTGGTGGGGTAGATAATGCCAGTACAAGCTCTACTGCATCTATTACAGTGTTGGCATGTTATTTTGAGTAATGGACTCTTGAGGATGTTGTTGTTTAATGTATAAATTGCAAAGTAATCGCTTCATGGCAGCGTGATTTCTGTCTTTCTTTTTGTTTTCAAATATTGCAGTCTCGCTTGGTCATGCAAAGAGATTAACAGAATTGTTCTTCTAGGCATTAGGATCGATATAGTGTTTGAGTGGCATCGTTTAATATCATATACCCTCACTCCTACTACCATCTCTCTCACTATACCCTCCTATACCCTCACTCCCAGTACCATCTCTCTCACTATACCATCCTATACCCTCACTCCCACTACCATCTCTCTCACTACACACTCCTATACCTTGACTCCCACTACCATCTCTCTCACTATACCCTCCTATACCCTCAATTCCAGTACCATCTATCTCACTATACCCTCCTATACCCTCACTCCAACTACCATCTCTCTCACTATACCATTTTATACCCGCACTCCTACTACCATCTCTCTCACTATACACCCCTATACCTTGACTCCCACTACCATCCCTCTCACTATACCCTCCTATACCCGCACTCCCAGTACCATCTATCTCACTATACCCTCCTATACCCTCACTCCCAGTACCATCTCTCTCACTATACCCTCACTCCCGCTACCACCTCTCTCACTATACCATCCTATACCCTCACTCCCACTACCATCTCTCTCATTATACCCTCCTATACCTTGACTCCCACTACCATCTCTCTCACTATACCATCCTATACCCTCACTCCCACTACCATCTCTCTCACTATACCCTTCTATACCTTGACTCCCACTACCATCTCTCTCACTATACCCTCCGATACCCTCACTCCCAGTACCATATCTCTCACTATACCCTCCTATACCCTCACTCCCACTACCATCTCTCTCACTATACCCTCCTATACCCTCACTCCCACTACCATATCTCTCACTATACCCTCCTATACCCTCACTCCCACTACCATCTCTCTCACTATACCCTCCTATACCCTCACTCCAAATTCCATCTATCTCACTATACCCTCCTATACCCTCACTCACACTACCTTATCTCTCACTATACCCTCCTATACCCTCACTCCCACTACCATCTCTCTCACTATACCCTCCTATACCCTCACTCCCAGTACCATCTCTCTCACTATACCCTCACTCCCGCTACCACCTCTCTCACTATACCATCCTATACCCTCACTCCCACTACCATCTCTCTCACTATACCCTCCTATACCTTGACTCCCACTACCATCTCTCTCACTATACCATCCTATACCCTCACTCCCACTACCATCTCTCTCACTATACCCTTCTATACCTTGACTCCCACTACCATCTCTCTCACTATACCCTCCGATACCCTCACTCCCAGTACCATATCTCTCACTATACCCTCCTATACCCTCACTCCCACTACCATCTCTCTCACTATACCCTCCTATACCCTCACTCCCACTACCATATCTCTCACTATACCCTCCTATACCCTCACTCCCACTACCATCTCTCTCACTATACCCTCCTATACCCTCACTCCAAATTCCATCTATCTCACTATACCCTCCTATACCCTCACTCACACTACCTTATCTCTCACTATACCCTCCTATACCCTCACTCCCACTACCATCTCTCTCACTATACCCTCCTATACCCTCACTCCAAATTCCATCTATCTCACTATACCCTCCTATACCCTCACTCCAAATTCCATCTATCTCACTATACCCTCCTATACCCTCACCTCCACAAACATCTCTCTCACTATACCCTCCTATACCCTCTTATACCATCATTCCCACTACCATCTCTCTCACTATACCCTCCTATACCCTCACCTCCACAAACATCTCTCTCACTATACCCTCCTATACCCTCTTATACCATCATTCCCACTACCATCTCTCTCACTATACCCTCCTATACCCTCTTATACCATCATTCCCACTACCATCTCTCTCACTATACCCTCCTATACCCTCTTATACCATCATTCCCACTACCATCTCTCTCACTATACCCTCCTATACCTTGACTCCCACTACCATCTCTCTCACTATACCCTCCTATACCCTCACTCCCAGTACCATCTCTCTCACTATACCCTCCTATACCCTCTTATACCATCATTCCCACTACCATCTCTCTCATTATACCCTCCTATACCCTCTTATACCATCATTCCCACTAACATCTCTCTCACTATACCCTCCTATACCCTCTTATACCATCATTCCCACTACCATCTCTCTCACTATACCCTCCTATACCTTGACTCCCACTACCATCTCTCTCACTATACCCTCCTATACCCTCACTCCCAGTACCATCTCTCTCACTATACCCTCCTATACCCTCATTCCCACTACCATATCTCTCACTATACCCTCCTATACCCTCACTCCTACTACCATATTTCTCACTTTACCCTCCTATACCCTCCTATACCCTCACTCCCACTACCATCTCTCTCACTATACCCTCCTATACCCTCACTCCCAGTACCATATCTCTCACTATACCCTCCTATACCCTCACTCCCACTACCATCTCTCTCACTATACCCTCCTATACCCTCACTCCCACTACCATCTCTCTCACTATACCATTTTATACCCTCACTCCTACTACCATCTCTCTCACTATACCCTCCTATACCCTCACTCCTACTACCATCTTTCTCACTTTACCCTCCTATACCCTCCTATACCCTCACTCCCACTACCATCTCTCTCACTATACCCTCCTATACCCTCACTCCCAGTACCATATCTCTCACTATACCCTCCTATACCCTCACTCCCACTACCATCTCTCTCACTATACCCTCCTATACCCTCACTCCCACTACCATCTCTCTCACTATACCATTTTATACCCTCACTCCTACTACCATCTCTCTCACTATACCCTCCTATACCTTGACTCCCACTACCATCTCTCTCACTATACCCTCCTATACCCTCACTCCCAGTACCATATCTCTCACTATACCCTCCTATACCCTCACTCCCACTACCATCTCTCTCACTCCCACCACCACCTCTCTCACTATACCCTCCTATACCCTCACCTCCACAAACATCTCTCTCACTATACCCTCCTATACCCTCTTATACCATCATTCCCACTACCATCTCTCTCACTATACCCTCCTATACCCTCTTATACCATCATTCCCACTACCATCTCTCTCACTATACCCTCCTATACCCTCTTATACCATCATTCCCACTACCATCTCTCTCACTATACCCTCCTATACCTTGACTCCCACTACCATCTCTCTCACTATACCCTCCTATACCCTCACTCCCAGTACCATCTCTCTCACTATACCCTCCTATACCCTCTTATACCATCATTCCCACTACCATCTCTCTCATTATACCCTCCTATACCCTCTTATACCATCATTCCCACTAACATCTCTCTCACTATACCCTCCTATACCCTCTTATACCATCATTCCCACTACCATCTCTCTCACTATACCCTCCTATACCTTGACTCCCACTACCATCTCTCTCACTATACCCTCCTATACCCTCACTCCCAGTACCATCTCTCTCACTATACCCTCCTATACCCTCATTCCCACTACCATATCTCTCACTATACCCTCCTATACCCTCACTCCTACTACCATATTTCTCACTTTACCCTCCTATACCCTCCTATACCCTCACTCCCACTACCATCTCTCTCACTATACCCTCCTATACCCTCACTCCCAGTACCATATCTCTCACTATACCCTCCTATACCCTCACTCCCACTACCATCTCTCTCACTATACCCTCCTATACCCTCACTCCCACTACCATCTCTCTCACTATACCATTTTATACCCTCACTCCTACTACCATCTCTCTCACTATACCCTCCTATACCCTCACTCCTACTACCATCTTTCTCACTTTACCCTCCTATACCCTCCTATACCCTCACTCCCACTACCATCTCTCTCACTATACCCTCCTATACCCTCACTCCCAGTACCATATCTCTCACTATACCCTCCTATACCCTCACTCCCACTACCATCTCTCTCACTATACCCTCCTATACCCTCACTCCCACTACCATCTCTCTCACTATACCATTTTATACCCTCACTCCTACTACCATCTCTCTCACTATACCCTCCTATACCTTGACTCCCACTACCATCTCTCTCACTATACCCTCCTATACCCTCACTCCCAGTACCATATCTCTCACTATACCCTCCTATACCCTCACTCCCACTACCATCTCTCTCACTCCCACCACCACCTCTCTCACTATACCCTCCTATACCCTCTTATACCATCATTCCCACTACCATCTCTCTCATTATACCCTCCAATACCCTCAATTCCACTACCATCTCTCTCACTATATCCTCCTATACCCTCACTCTCTCTACCACCTCTCTCACTATACCCTCACTCCTACTGCCTCCTCTCTCACTATACCCTCATGTCCACTGCCTCCTCTCTCACTATTCCCTCACTCCCACTGCCTCCTCTCTCACTATACCCTCACTCCCAATGTCTTTTCTCTCACTATGCCCTCACTCTCATTACCTCCGCTCTCACTATATTCAAAATCCCACTACCTCCTCTCTCACTATACCCTCACTCTCACTACCACATCTCTCACTGTTTCCTCACTCTCACTACCTCCTCTCTCACTTTACCCTCACTCTCACTACCTCCTCTCTCACTATACCCTCACTCTCACTACCTCATCTCTCACTATGCCCTCATTCTCACTACCTCCTCTCTCACTATACCCTCACTCTCACCACCTCCTCTCTCACTATGCCCTCACTCTCACTACCTCCTCTCTCACTATGCCCTCACTCTCACTACCCCCTCTCTCACTATGCCCTCACTCTCACTACCTCCTCTCTCACTATGCCCTCACTCTCACCACCTCCTCTCTCACTATGCCCTCACTCTCACTACCTCCTCTCTCACTATATCCCAAATCCCACTGCCTCATCTCTCCCTACTCCCTAACTTCAACCACTTCATCTCTCAATATTCCCTCAATCCCAAACTGATAAAAACAACTAATCCCCGCGACATCACTTGTCAACTTCTCGACCGACACAGCAGCAGCTAGCGGGTATCGTGTCCTCATCATAAACACTGGGATTAGCGTGTTTGTTGATTACTTTTTTTTTCCCCCTTTTCAACTGAATAATCCAAAATTCTAACACAGAACTTTAACCAATCAATGACGAGAAAAGTTTAAGTGAAAGCTCTGACAAAAAAGGTATAGATTTGCAAGACAAGCACATTCTAGGTGATAGTATTTGGTAGCAGAAACAAAGGGAAAGTGATACACATGTTCTGACTCAACCTTCATGAGTTATCTTGTGACTGTCACATTTAATTAATTTGTTTCATTTCTTCGATTCCGCCTGTCGATGAAAAAAGTGTGTCTGCGCAAGATTAGGCAGGAAATCTGTACACACACGCAAACAATGACACATGTCATGTGATCAGATCATCGTGTGTCTGCGCAAGATTAGGCAGGAAATCTGTACACACACGCAAACAATGACACATGTCATGTGATCAGATCATCGTGTGTCTGCGCAAGATTTGGCAGGAAATCTGTACACACACGCAAACAATGACACATGTCATGTGATCAGATCATCGTGTGTTTGCGCAAGATTAGGCAGGAAATCTGTACACACACGCAAACAATGACACATTTCATGTGATCAAATCATCGTGTGTCAAGATGTTGTTTCTACCGGCTAAGTGAACAGATCATCGTCTGTCATGATGTTGTTCCTACCGATTAGATGGTCAGATCATCGTGTGTAAAGATGTTGTTTCTACCGGCTAAGTGAACAGATCATCGTCTGTCATGATGTTGTTTCTACCGGCTAAGTGAACAGATCATCGTGTGTAAAGATGTTGTTTCTACCGGCTAAGTGAACAGATCATCGTCTGCCATGATGTTGTTCCTACCCACTAAGTGAACAGATCATCGTGTGTCATGATGTTGTTCCTACCGATTAGATGGTCAGATCATCGTGTGTCATGATGTTGTTCCTACCGATTAGATGACCAGATCATCGTGTGTCTTGATGTTGTTCCTACCGATTAGATGATCAGATCATCGTGTGTCCTGATCACCTACTGCTCCTATGTAAATACATTAATGTGTCATGATGTTGTTCCTACCCACTAAATGATCAGATCATCGTGCGTCATGATGTTGTTCCTACCCACTAAATGATCAGATCATCGTGTGTCATGATCTTGTTCCTACCTATTAGATGACCAGATCATCGAATGTCATGATGTTGTTCCTATCGATTAGAGGACCAGATCATCGTGTGTCATGAAGTGTTCCCACCCACTAAGTGATCAGATCATCGTGTGTCATGATGTTGTTACTACCGATTAGATGACCAGATCATCGTGTGTCCTGATGTTGTTACTACCGATTAGATGACCAGATCATCGTGTGTCATGATGTTGTTGCTACCGATAAGATGATCAGATCATCGTGTGTCATGATGTTGTTACTACCGATTAGATGACCAGATCATCGTGTGTCATGATGTTGTTCCTACCGATTAGATGACCAGATCATCGTGTGTCATGATGTTGTTCCTACCGATTAGATGACCAGATCATCGTGTGTCATGATGTTGTTGCTACCGATAAGATGATCAGATCATCGTGTGTCATGATGTTGTTCCTACCAATTAGATGATCAGATCATCGTGTGTCATGATGTTGTTACTACCGATTAGATGACCAGATCATCGTGTGTCATGATGTTGTTCCTACCGATTAGATGACCAGATCATCGTGTGTCATGATGTTGTTGCTACCGATAAGATGATCAGATCATCGTGTGTCATGATGTTGTTCCTACCGATTAGATGATCAGATCATCGTGTGTCATGATCTTGTTCCTACCGATTAGATGATCAGATCATCGTGTGTCATGATCTTGTTGCTACCGATTAGATGATCAGTTCATCGTGTGTCATGATGTTGTTCCTACCCACTAAATGATCAGATCATCGTGTGTCATGATGTTGTTCCTACCCACTAAGTGATCAGATCATCGTGTGTCATGATGTTGTTCCTACCGATTAGATGACCAGATCATCGTGTGTCCTGATCACCTACTGCTTCTATGTAAAGACATTAATGTGTCATGATGTTGTTCCTACCCACTAAATGATCAGATCATCGTGTGTCATGATGTTGTTCCTACCCACTAAGTGATCAGATCATCGTGTGTCATGATGTTGTTCCTACCGATTAGATGACCAGATCATCGTGTGTCCTGATCACCTACTGCTTCTATGTAAAGACATTAATGTGTCATGATGTTGTTCCTACCCACTAAATGATCAGATCATCGTGTGTCATGATGTTGTTCCTACCGATTAGATGACCAGATCATCGTGTGTCATGATGTTGTTCCTACCGATTAGATGACCAGATCATCGTGTGTCGTGATCACCTACTGCTTCTATGTAAAGCAACATTGAGTACACGTCCCAGATTCTTCCAGGTTCTGGTTTATTTCTTCCTAATGTTCATTGTTTATATTGGTCTCGTCAGGGTGAAAAAGTTAACTATTTAAATGTCGATATCACAACAAGGACAAGTTGTAAACTCAAATATGAAATTATGATATTGTTTATATAAGTGAAAGTCAAGAAACACATGCGCGCTTCACTTTTTGCGTAATGGTTTCAATTATTGCGTAATGGTGGCTCGCTCAAACCTCAACTTTGTCATTAATGTCTCAAAAGTTCGCTTCGTGGAGGACCATTCTATCTTTTGCATTGAAGTACACGCTGTCGTAGGTTGTTCCGACTATCTCATCTCTCACATTGAAGTACACGCTGTCATAGGTTGTTCCGACTATCTCATCTCTCACATTGAAGTACACGCTGTCATAGGTTGTTCCGACTATCTCATCTCTCACATTGAAGTACACGCTGTCGTAGGTTGTTCCGACTATCTCATCTCTCACATTGAAGTACACGCTGTCATAGGTTGTTCCGACTATCTCATCTCTCACATTGAAGTACACGCTGTCATAGGTTGTTCCGACTATCTCATCTCTCACATTGAAGTACACGCTGTCATAGGTTGTTCCGACTATCTCATCTCTCACATTGAAGTACACGCTGTCATAGGTTGTTCCGACTATCTCATCTCTCACATTGAAGTACACGCTATTGTAGGTTGTTCCGACTATCTCATCTCTCACATTGAAGTACACGCTGTCATAGGTTGTTCCGACTATCTCATCTCTCACATTGAAGTACACGCTGTCGTAGGTTGTTCCGACTATCTCATCTCTCACACTGAAGTACACGCTGTCATAGGTTGTTCCGACTATCTCATCTCTCACATTGAAGTACACGCTGTCATAGGTTGTTCCGACTATCTCATCTCTCACATTGAAGTACACGCTGTCATAGGTTGTTCCGACTATCTCATCTCTCACATTGAAGTACACGCTGTCATAGGTTGTTCCGACTATCTCATCTCTCACATTGAAGTACACACTGTCATAGGTTGTTCCGACTATCTCATCTCTCACATTGAAGTACACGCTGTCATAGGTTGTTCCGACTATCTCATCTCTCACATTGAAGTACACGTTGTCGTAGGTTGTTCCGACTATCTCATCTCTCACATTGAAGTACACGTTGTCGTAGGTTGTTCCGACTATCTTAAGATTCTGTAATCCACTTTTAGTCTTCGTGTTCCTCTACTTCGTTAACTTGTCATTTTAATTCAAAGTTGATTTTCAGTAGGCCATGTACAGAAAGTTGATGTTCAATAAGTCAATGTTCAATAAGTTAATGTTCAGTAAGTTAATGTTCAGTAAGTCAATGTTCAATAAGTCAATGTTCAATAAGTCAATGTTCAGTAAGTCAATGTTCAATAAGTTAATGTTCAATAAGTTAATGTTCAGTAAGTCAATGTTCAATAAGTTAATGTTCAATAAATTAATGTTCAATAAGTTAATGTTCAATAAGTTAATGTTCAATAAGTTAATGTTCAATAAGTTAATGTTCAATAAGTTAATGTTCATTAAGTCAATGTTCAATAAGTTAATGTTCAATAAGTTAATGTTCAGTAAGTCAATGTTCAATAAGTTAATGTTCAATAAGTCAATGTTCAATAAGTTAATGTTCAATAAGTTAATGTTCAATAAGTTAATGTTCAGTAGTCTGATGCTCAGTAAGTTAATGTTCAGGAAGTTGATGTACAATAACATAATGTTCAATAGGCTGATGTTCAGTTCATTGATGTTCAGTAGACCGATGTTCAGAAAGTTGATATTCAGATAGTTGATGATTAGTTGACTGATGTTAAGAAAATTGATGTTCAGTAGCTTCCCGCTTCAACTTCTACACCCTTCGCCAGAATACGCGATGGAGTACTACTGGGGGAAGGATCTTAATCCGTTATTGCTGCTGATCCTGACACAAACAGTCAGCTATGAGTCGCTGACCGCTTTCAGCCCAGGTGCTAGTGGTGGTTTTGACGCCTCCCTTTCCCGTTTTACATTGTAAAACTTAAAGAAAAAACCAGACTCAATATTTTATAAATAAAAGCTAATCTCTTAAAGATATATATATATATATATATATATATATATATATATATATATATATATATATATATATATCAGCAACACAAATATTGTTTAAAAGGCTGCAACGCAAGATAAACTTTCAATGGAAACAAGTACACACAACGACATATCATAAATAACAACTGCTACTTCTTGTGGCAAAATAACCAGGCCAGCAACTCTAATCTCCGAACAATGTTACAGATGACTGTAATATGATGAGGAAGCTTGTCATTGACCCGATGTGGTTCCCTTGTCCTCAAGTCAACAAAGCCAGAAACAGGAGAACAATCTGTAAAAGTCTCGATGCGAAACGACACGCACTAATCCTTGCGACATCACTTGTCAAATTGTCGACTGGCTGAACCATAGATGGTTGGAATCGTGTGAGCATGACAACCCACGGGATTAGCTTGTTTTTTTGGGATTCATTTGTTTTAAATTGGACACTGCTGGAAAGATTTAAGGAGGTTTATACTGTTTGTGGGAGCCGCGATAACTCAGTGGTTAGTGAACTGGACTACAAATGGACAAGAAGTCAGGTCGATCCTAATCAATTGCATCCGGTTTCACCCAACCTTAAATGGTTAGTGGATTTTTTCTGGGAATGTAAATCGGCACGACTGTAAAAATACCGACCACATTACCCCAAATCATGTGCAGAAGGTCTGTAAAAATTATGGTCTCTAACACCGTATCCCCTAGACGCCACTTAGCGTGACGGGGGCTCTTTACTTTAATTTGTTTACTATACAGTTTGTGTTCGGTCACATAAAACATTCTTCATTGTACTCTGACTGTGTATATTTATAGGAGTGTGGCAGTTCCTTCATTGCACTCTGACTGTGTATATTTATAGATAGGAGTGTGGTAGTTCCTTCATTGTACCTTGACTGTGTCTATTTGGAGGTTTGTGGCAGTTCCTTCATTGTACTCTGTGTCTATTTGGAGGAGTGTGGCAGTTCCTTCATTGTACCTTGACTGTGTCTATTTGGAGGTTTGTGGCAGTTCCTTCATTGTACTCTGACTGTGTCTATTTGGAGGTCTTTGGCAGTTCCTTCATTGTACTCAGACTGTGTCTATTTGGAGGAGTGTGGCAGTTCCTTCATTGTACCTTGACTGTGTCTATTTGGAGGTTTGTGGCAGTTCCTTCATTGTACTCTGACTGTGTCTATTTGGAGGTTTGTGGCAGTTCCTTCATTGTACCTTGACTGTGTCTATTTGGAGAAGTGTGGCAGTTCCTTCATTGTACTCTGACTGTGTCTATTTGGAAGTTTGTGGCAGTTCCTTCATTGTATCTTGACTGTGTCTAGTTGGAGGTTTGTGGCAGTTCCTTCATTGTACTCTGACTGTGTCTATTTGGAGAAGTGTGGCAGTTCCTTCATTGTACTTTGACTGTGTCTATTTGGAGGTTTCTGGCAGTTCCTTCATTGTACTCTGACTGTGTCTAGTTGGAAGTTTGTGGCAGTTCCTTCATTGTACTTGACTGTGTCTATTTGGAGAAGTGTGGCAGTTCCTTCATTGTACTCTGACTGTGTCTATTTGGAGAAGTTTGTGGCAGTTCCTTCATTGTACTCTGACTGTGTCTATTTGGAGGTTTGTGGCAGTTCCTTCATTGTACTCTGACTGTGTCTATTTGGAGGTGTGGCAGTTCCTTCATTGTACTCTGACTGTGTCTATTTGGAGGTTTGTGGCAGTTCCTTCATTGTACTCTGACTGTGTCTATTTGGAGAAGTGTGGCAGTTCCTTCATTGTACTCTGACTGTGTCTATTTGGAGAAGTGTGGCAGTTCCTTCATTGTACTCTGACTGTGTCTATTTGGAGAAGTGTGGCAGTTCCTTCATTGTACTCTGACTGTGTCTATTTGGAGAAGTGTGGCAGTTCCTTCATTGTACTCTGACTGTGTCTATTTGGAGAAGTGTGGCAGTTCCTTCATTGTACTCTGACTGTGTCTATTTGGAGGTTTCTGGCAGTTCCTTCATTGTACTCTGACTGTGTCTATTTGGAGGTTTGTGGCAGTTCCTTCATTGTACTCTAACTGTGTCTATTTGGAGAAGTGTGGCAGTTCCTTCATTGTACTCTGACTGTGTCTATTTGGAGAAGTGTGGCAGTTCCTTCATTGTACTCTGACTGTGTCTATTTGGAGAAGTGTGGCAGTTCCTTCATTGTACTCTGACTGTGTCTATTTGGAGAAGTGTGGCAGTTCCTTCATTGTACTCTGACTGTGTCTATTTGGAGAAGTGTGGCAGTTCCTTCATTGTACTCTGACTGTGTCTATTTGGAGGTTTCTGGCAGTTCCTTCATTGTACTCTGACTGTGTCTATTTGGAGGTTTGTGGCAGTTCCTTCATTGTACTCTGACTGTGTCTATTTGGAGAAGTGTGGCAGTTCCTTCATTGTACTCTGACTGTGTCTATTTGGAGAAGTGTGGCAGTTCCTTCATTGTACTCTGACTGTGTCTATTTGGAGAAGTGTGGCAGTTCCTTCATTGTACTCTGACTGTGTCTATTTGGAGGTTTCTGGCGGTTCCTTCATGGTACCTTGACTGCGTCTATTTGGAGGTTTGTGGCAGTCCCTTCATTGTACCTTGACTGT
This sequence comes from Megaustenia siamemsis, assembly GCA_032433765.1. NCBI lineage: Eukaryota > Metazoa > Mollusca > Gastropoda > Stylommatophora > Ariophantidae > Megaustenia > Megaustenia siamemsis. Next base: position 52,735,614 of record JAVIAB010000126.1, read on the forward strand.
GGCTATTTGTAGTAGTGTAACACTTGCTTTCCTCATTGTTAATACCTTCCCCGACTTTGTAGTCCTGGTCAATGTTTTCCAGTTAAGTCAATGGGAGAACTATCCCACGTTTGAACTCATTTCATTTTATCTTCAAGCGAACGCTCTAATTAATGCGACACAAATCATATCTCTACTGGTAACAATATTCACATTATCAGCACGTGGTTGTAGGATTATTGAAAGATGGGAAAATAAGGAATGAAAGAAACGATAAAGAACTCAGACAGAAACACAGATTAAAGACTAGACAATGTAACAGGAATTGAAGGAATACAACAAAGAACTCCAATATTCATAACACGATTGTGTCAAAAAATGAAGTTACATAATTGATGTCACATAGAACAAGAGCATTACAGTAGCACACTCTCAAAAACTGAAATAAATGCTGCCAAGGGGATTAATTTATGGAAGACAGAATTAAAGAATATAGATGGGAATTAACAGAGAAAATTATGGCATAAAAAAAAAATATGTTTAATAAATAAATTTGCGAAGAACATACAACTAGAAGATGATAAATTGTGCAAGCAACATACGAGGATGGCTTTATCAAATAATGAGAACGGTTTCTCCTGATGATGATTTGTAAATCATGAGCCGTCTCCGCATGCAACGTCACCCTTAAAATTGAAGGGTAGCTATCGGTCAATCTCGTGATGAAGTTGGAGATTGAACAGTGTAGCTTTGTCTAGACGCTTTCATCACATAAACTAACTCTTAAACAAGACATCTCCTGTCTATGTGTTCCGTAAAGAGTTGTGGGAAGCTGCAGTTCTGTGTCTTTAGCCAAGTCTATTTAACTTCTACCACTGATTGGCTTTTTTGTTCTTCGTTTACTTTTGAGCTAATGTGATGGAATATTTCATTGCACCGCGATTGATGATTCCGTATTTTTGGTATCACCTGGAAATATAAAATGACAAACGTGGAGGTCATGACTCGCACAGGCCTCCCGAACATCTACACACTGCTCAATCGACGTAGGTTACGCTGGCTTGGCTTGTATCACACTTGTCAGGAAGATTGTCGCGTATCAAAAGATACTTTATGTACACCTAACAGGTGGTAAAAGAAGTAGGGGGCGCCCAAAACTACGATTTATAGACGTGTGTAAACGTGACATGAAGACTGAACATAAACCCTGCAGCATAGGAAGAAATAGCTGCAGACCGCAATCTTAGGAAACACACTCTAAAGCTGCAGCTCAAAACAAGAAACAGATTCCTAGAAAAAGAGAATACACGACGAAAGAAAAGAAAAAACATATATAGGGGAGCTAAAATATCCATAGTTAACTATGATTGACGGAGGCTACTATACTATAGATTGATTATTACAATTCAATTAAATCATTGAGTGCCGTCTCCACATCGAAGGATGACAAACTAGAGCCCCATTATACTCTGTCCTTTGATTTGATAAAACATTGACATAGGTTCAACTGTCCATCTGTTGATGTTCTCAGTTCATATCAGACTTGTTCTGTGAGTTTGTCTTCTACTATTTCCTTCCAAAATGACTTGTTGTATTGTATCTATTAAAATATCCCAACATTGTCTTGTTTGAGTTGTGTTCGAATTGTACTTAATTGTATTAAGTAGTAAAGTAAAGTAAAGTACCCCCGTCACGCCAAGTGGCGTATAGGGAATATGGTGTTAGTGACCATACATTTTACAGACCTTCAGCACATGATTTTTGGGGTAATGTGGTCGGTATTACGCCCGTGCCTCTTTACTTTTCCAGAAAAAAATCCGGTACCCATTAAAGGCTGGGTGAATCGGAAGCCGTCGGTTGGGATAAACCCCTACCTCTTGTCCTTTATAGTAATGAAGATGTTCTGAGAGAGGTCAAAGCAAAAAGAGAGCTAATTTCCAATATTAAGAAGAAACAATCATCATTTTATGGCCATGTAATGAGAAGAATGAACCCATAAGAAAAATGGTAGGAACAAAACCCTGCCAAGAATATATAGAACAACAACTTAAATGGTTTGGCCATCTGGTCAGAATGAATCCTCACCAATCACCATCAAGGGCGTTCTTCTCGAGAATGCATGGAAAAAGACCAAGAGGAAGACCCAGAAGAAGATGGATAGATGCAGTGACAGAGACATGTAACAACAAAGGAAAATCACTAATTCAGACAATTCGAGCAGCACAAGGACAAATGATATAAACCACGACACCTTTTAGGTATCAGTGAAAACAGAAAAGAAGAAGAAAGAATGAGAAGAGAGCAACTGGAATATATTGCAACGACTGGAAAAATTGAGGGACGAAGAGATAGAGGAAAGCAAAGAGAAAAAATGCCAGAGAGCTTAAGAGAATGGCTTGGCAGAAGGTCAACAACAGAAATGATAAATAATACATGAACACCTACGCCAGCAGGCCCGGTACTAAATGATGATGATGAATATATAGATATTTGTTCTTAGTCAAAGCTTTTCTAATTTTAATTTGACAAATTTATACAAAACCTCAATAAATATTTATCGGACAAAAGCAAAAACAAATATTTAAGATAATATGGGAGAGAGTCAGTGGTGTAGTTGTAGCGTTCTAACAAGACAATACAATGGGCGGCGATTTCAACAACGGCTGGCGCTTTCTGGTCGACCTTTGTGAAAATAATGGACACCTTGTTCAATGAGTTGCGACAGGTAACCAGGTAATAAGGAAGGCTACTAGCATTCTCATCTCTAAATGATAGTGATATTAAGGTGAAGTTCACCACAACACCGTCGGACAAACGTTATGACACGGGAATCTGTACTTTTAATTAGGTCAATAACTTTCCCCGATCAAAACACAACACAACGAGCCTTCAACAACCGTTGTGAGAACACCAGTCGCAGTGGTCGACCACGTAAAAGATGGATCGATGGAATATTAGAAGCACTAGGAAACATAACAGCAGCAGAGGCGAACAGAAGAGCAAAAGACCGCAAATTATATCTCCACTCGACGCTGAAAGGCAGATGCGGTAGGAAAGAAGCAGAAGAGAACGAATATCTTTCGCCACAAGCATTGGCATCTATATTGAATGCTTGTCCGTTACGGGGTGGACCACCCAAAGGTTGTGACGTTTAGAACATCGCCAGCTGGAGCGGTGATGAGTAAAATGACGTCAGCCTTCTATAGCTAACATAGATGATGACGTCAGCCTTCTATAGCTAACATAGAAGATGACGTCACTAGCTTGGGGTGCTTTCGGGAAAATCCTCTCAGCCCTTCAGCTTTCAATAAAGGTGGCAATGTCCACAAGTCGATGTGCTACCCTCTATTTCCAGTTATAATATTTTTCTTTGCATCGTTTGCATTCAGTTTTTCCTTTCTTTCCATAACACATTTTTATTTCTACAATATAATTTTTTTTCTTCTCAGTCTGTTTCATTTTTAGCTTGTGTTTCATCTTTGAAACTTTGTGTCAAGTGTGAACTTGTATGTTTCAATTAAATAATGGACACATTATGTGTGTGTATTTGTGTGTGTGTGCGTGTGTCAACTTGCACTTTTCAATTAAATAATGGACAAATTATGTGTGTGTGTGTGTGTGTGTGTGTGTGTGTGTGTGTGTGTGTGTGAACTTGCACGTTTCAATTAAATAATAGACAAATTATGTGCGAAAGGATAGCAAGAACAGGCTAACGGGAAAAAAAATTAAATGGAAAATAGTTGAAAAGACCTGAGCATAGAGAAGACAACTTGGTAGACAGCGAGAGAGTGATAGAGAGAAAAAAAAGAGAGAAAGAGAAGATAGAAATATATATATATATATATATATCAATTTTGCGTCCAGCCCTATTACTGCTAATAGGAGCTGGGACAAACAGGGTAGAGGAATTGAATCATATCCCAGAGCAAATAAATCATTTAGGGAGAAAGGTGATCATACAGCTGTAAGAAGACAGAACGAAATCAAAGCCACAAACAGGAAATCAAACGGACAGGCCAGCAAACAGTGAACAATTACAGTTTCTGAAAGCATGGAATAATATGCAAAGGCTTCAATATTGCACGCATCTGTTCAACCTTCAGCAAATAATTCTTATATTTCAATTGCATTTAATGAACTACTTTTATAATTTGAAACACTTCTTTCCCGGAAATTTTCTTTAAATCTTTATTTTTTTCTGTTTATATTTTTTATATTGTTTCAATTCTTCTTTCCAATTTCAGTTTTTTTTTTATTTTTTTTTTGGCTGATTAATAGCAGGCTTCAGATTTCAGCGTATTCAGCCCACTCCTGTTTTAGTGAACCCCCACCCAAGAAAGAAACTTCAGTTCAGTTGAATATTCTAGTTGACCTTCTAATGGTCCAATTCAACTTTGCTAAAATAATAATCTCTCAATACATGTTGTGGTTGTCAGTCGCTGTTTATACATGAACTACATGTGTTAGCCAACCCATCGGAGATAGAGAGAAGATTAATGAACTTGTATTTGCAGTCGATTTAGACACTAATACGTGGCAACATAGAAAACCTAGAGGATGATTTAAATAGGTTTAATACAACATACACTCAATACAACATGAAGATCAACATAAACAAAACCTAAATAATGACAATAGCGAGGAAGAAAGAAAAACTAAACATCATAATAAATAATAAAACTCTGAAGCAAGCAGACAATTTTAAGTATCTGAGTAGCGCGTTAACACAAGACAAGAAGTCTTGATCAATAAGTCAAGATAATAAACCAAGAGACAGAGATAGATATAAGGTGTAACAAAGCATGCCAAGTTATAGGCCAAGTATCAACACTATTGAAAAACAAAGCAATAACTACGGAAGCAAAAAGGGCAATATACAAATCAATTTTTCTACCAACTCTGTGCTATCACTGCCAGAATTGGATGCTGGACTCTAGAACAATAAGAAAGATAACGACCACCGTAATTAAATGTGTCAGAAGAATGACAGGAAACAGCTTAAGGGACAGAGTAAGAAACACCGACCTGAGGAAGAAACTCGAAATTGAACCAGCCATCGAATACATAAAGAAACAACAGATAAATTGGTTCGGCTACATAACAAGACAAAAAGAACTAACAATGACTCAAAGAGCCATAAACAAACGCTACGAAAACGCCAGATTAAGAGGAAGACCGTGAAAGAGATGGATAAAAAGAATAATAGAGTCACTAGGAGGGATAACACCAGAAGAGGTCAATAGAAGAGCAAAGAATCGCAGATTGTATCTCCCCTCGACGCCAACGGCAATGGAGGAAGGATAGAAGTAGAAGAAGAAAAAAGTGGTCATTTTTATTCTTGTTCTTTCATCTAGGGTCCCGGTCTGGCATTGCTAACACAACTTTGGGATGAAGATTGTATAGTAGAGTGCCCGCTTTGCCTCTAGAGTTATTTCCTTGTTGGACAATAGTGGTGGTATCTGCTTGATGATTTGACAAGCTTTGTTTCATCTTGAGCCTATGTCTACATTTTGTGAATTGTCGTTTGTCACTAGACTTCCTAGTTATTTAAATTCCACTACTTCATTTCGTTGTCTGCCGTCTGTCGTTATGTTGATGTTCTGATTCTCTTTTGCGATTTTCTGTTGTTGATTTTCATGTTGTATTGAGTGTATGTGGTATTAAGCCTATTTAAATGTTCCTCTAGGTCTTCTATGTTGCCAAGTATTAGTGCCTAATCGACTGCAAATAAAAGTTTATTAATCTTCTCTCTATCTCCGATGAGTTGGCTAACTAACATATGTAGTTCATGTATGTTATAAACAGTAGAGGAGATAGTACGCATCCCTGCCTTACTCCTGATCTAATTTCGAAGTGGTCTGTGTAGCCTGCTGCTGTTCAGACCCTGCAGCTGCTGTTGATGTAGAGACTTTTAGAGGTTGGTTAAATGATGATTAACTCCGTATATAGTTAGTATCTCCCACAGTTATTCTCTGTTTACTCGGTCGAATACTTGTTTTTGGTTAATGGAAACTATGAACACATTTTGATTGTGTTTTGTTGTCTTTTCTGCAAGCTGGTTGAGGGTGAATAGAGCGTCAGTACATCCTCTGTTTTTTCGGAACCCCATTTGAGAATCGCTTAACTGTAGTTCTATTATTTGTCTCAGCCTTTTTTCCATAATTTAGCATATAACGTTCCTACTTGGCTGAAAATAGATATACATCTATATTGATTGCAGTCTCTTTTACTACCTTTCTCTTTCCATATTGGTACGATGATTGCCTGTTGCCAGTCTTCTGGGGCTTTATTTTGGTGGCATGCTGCATTGAATATTTAGTACCGCAATTCAACTCCTGTTTCTCATACAGCTGCTATTATTTCTACTAGTATGTTGTTTATCACCGGTGCTTTATTTCTTGGAATATATTTAATTACTTCTTCTATTTCCTATTTCATGATGTTGAAATAAGAGTGCGCAATTAAAATATTTGGACACAACCTTGAGTTCTGTGTAAGAAGGGAAATCTGATCATCAGAAGTCAAACCCATATGTTTGATGAATTACCTTTTTGGCACTGAAGGACGCGTGACGCCACGCGTCATGTCTCCTATTTGTCATTCTCCAATTTAATTCTGGTCTGAAAAGCTGACAGAACACACCGAAGGACTCGATAAGAGAGAGAATATGGACTTGAGGACAGAAGAAGAACCAAAAGAATTTGAAGCTGCGACCAACCGAACTTTTGTTACATTTTTTTCTTGTCATCATTTTCAAGAACAATAAGGTAGAGGAGAAACGCATGTAACGTCAGCTGCAGCTCACCATAATCGCTTCCCTTACATTTCAGAAAATACTATATGCCCTGTAGGTATCGTCATATCCTGAGGACCATATTAATTGCTACCATTTGGAGAAGTTGTAAAGTGATACAATCATCAACAGCACTATTTTGGAGAAGTTGTAAAGTGATACAATCATCATCAGCACTATTTTGGAGAAGTTGTAAAGTGACACAATCACCATCAGCACTATTTTGGAGAAGTTGTAAAGTGACACAATCACAATCAGCACTATTTTGAGAAGTTGTAAAGTGACACAATCACCATCAGCACTATTTTAGAGAAGTTGTAAAGTGACACAATCACCATCAACACTATTTTAGAGAAGTTGTAAAGTGACACAATCACCATCAACACTATTTTGGAGAAGTTGTAAAGTGACACAATCACAATCAGCACTATTTTCATCTCCTGAACTGTTTCTACATTGAGATCAGTGTATCCCGCCTTCTATCATTCCCGTTGTTGTGTTTCTGCGGAATCAACCTTCTCTTTACTCCCATAATGCGTCATTCCTTGAGTCAGCTGTGACAGATGGCGTCACAAACATTTCCTAGCTCCATGTTTAATAATTTGAAGCGCTTCTCTAGGGTTTTAGGCAAGGACTGCTCCAATCTGCCCTCGACCCTCATGGGTCTCCAACTTTCCAACCGTCAACAAGAATCAGCTGAGTCCATTGATACCGGAAATAGTGAATCATGAGAACAAACTTGGTCACGTTAATGACGTCATTGACAACCCGAGTTGCCCTTCCGTCTTGCATGCTAACACGACATCTCTAAACAAGTAAAAATGTACATTTCTTGATTTCTCTCTGTGTGTGTAAGTGTGTGTGTGTGTGTAAGTGTATGTGTATATGTGTGTGTGTGTTGTGTGTGTGTGTGTTGTTTGTGTTGTGTGTGTGTATGTGTGTGTGTGTTGTGTGTGTAAGTGTGTGTGTATGTGTGTGTAAGTGTGTATGTGTGTATATATGTGTGTGTATATGTGTGTGTATATGTGTGTGTGTATGTGTGTGCATGTGTGTATGTGTGTGTATGTGTGTATGTGTGTTTGTATGTGTGTGTACGTGTATGTGTGTGTATATGTGTGTATGTGTGTGTGTGTTGTTTGTGTGTGTGTGTGTATGTGTGTATGTGTGTGTGTGTGTTGTGTGTGTGTAAGTGTGTGTGTATGTGTGTAAGTGTGTATGTGTGTATATATGTGTGTGTATATGTGTGTGTATATGTGTGTGTGTATGTGTGTGCATGTGTTTGTATGTGTGTATGTGTGTATGTATGTGTGTGTGTGTGTGTGTGATATTTTCTAATCTATAATTCATTCTAATTTCTTTTCTCTTGCTTATCTTGTTTTGCAGATTTTGTTTCCTTTTTTTTTCTTCTTTTTTTTGGGTGCCAGGAAGAAAAGATTAAGAAACAAATTATTCCAACTTCTACTTGTTGATTACACACACTAAATTGAAAAATCAGATCATTAACATCCCGAATACGATTCTGAAACAAGTAGACAATTTTAAATATCTGGGTAGCACGTTAACACAAGACAATAACCAAGTGACAGAAATAGATATAAGGTGTAACAAAGCATGTCAAGTTATAGGCCAAGTAGCAACACTTTTGGAAAACAAAGCAATAACTACGGAAGATAAAAGGGGCAATATACAAATCAATTTTTCTACCAACTCTGTGCTATCAGTGCCAGAATTGGACGCTGGACTCTAGAACAATAAGAAAGATAACGACCACCGAAATGAAATGTGTCAGAAGAATGACAGGAAACAGCTTGAGGGACAGAGTAAGAAACAACGACCTGAGGAAGAAACTCGAAATTGAACCGGCCATCAAATACATAAAGAAACAACAGATAAATTGGTTCGGCCGCATAACAGGACAAAAAGAACCAACAATGACTCAAAGAGCCTTACACAAACGTCAAATTAAGAGGAAGACCGAGAAAGAGATGGATTAAGGGAATACTAGAGTCACAAGGAGGGATAACACCAGAAGAGGCCAACAGAAGAGCAAAGAATCGCAGATTGTATCTCCCCTGGATGCCAACGGCAATGGAGGAAAGATAGAAGTAGAAGAAGATCATTAACACTGCTTTGTGATTAAATTGGTCAAGCGGCCTTTATTCTCCGGTGTTATAAATTCACTCGGCTCCCCACCTCCCAAAGCAGTCCTCAGAAATAAAGCCCTAAGTGATTGTATTTTGGTTGTAAATTATTATCATATGTTCAGAGCATTCATTATGCGTGCAGAAAAACAAATCAATATTTCACTACGGTTTTATTTATGACAATCGCTGCATACATAGACACACGCCAATGAGGGAACAACGATGTGCTTGCTGTTTATATAACACGGGCTCAGAAGGCATTTGAAGAGACTCACACACGCCAATGAGGGAACAACGATGTGCTTGTTGTTTATATAACACGGGCTCAGAAGGCAGGAGACTCAGCTAAGTGGTGGAACAAAAAGAGGAACATTAATTGTCCCTACAATAAAATTATTAATTAATGAAGGATCAGTAAGACTACACAATAAACAACAACTATTCAACACCAGCAAAAAGAACAATTATCTCAGCTATTTTAGACGTACATGGTTGTACTGCATAGCATGATAATACAGCCGAAAATAGCAATGTAGTTTCACGTTTTTGTTATGTTTTAGTTTCACTGTGTAAAACGATTGGCAATAAGATCAATTGTAGTCGCTTAATAATAAATAGGAAAGCAATAGTTCCGAACGTCGGAGAAACTGAGGGCAGATTCCGATCATAAAAAAATGTCTTTATCCAGACGAAGGAGGAAGGATCTGGGATGAAGAAGGTCAGAAAAATAAAAGAACATACGACAATACGTAAAGAAACAAAACATAATGGATGAGATTAAACTAAACATTTCTATTCCTTAATCTCTGACTTCTAATTCTTCTTCGTTGACTGAAAGCGTGTGTACGATGTCGCGAAGTTGAAAGTCAAGTATTAGCATATGTGCTACTTAATGTCATATATTATGTGGCGGTTAACATCGATAAGATTGTTAACGATATGTAATAACGTTCATTTGTTTGTCCACTGTTGAACACGATTAAGTCGAAACATTGGTTTGTACAGTCTTGCCCCAAGCACAAAATCAGATAGTTATAATTGTATTTATTTAACTTATCTTCACACTCGAACCTTGTCAAAGCAAATATTTAAAAGCAGTTCCGTCTGTGAATGATCACTTGATTCAGTTATGCCTATTCTGTTTCCAGGAACCGAGCGTAAAAAAAAAAAAGTAAAGTAAAGTACCCTCGTCACGCCAAGTGGCGTATAGGGAATATGGTGTTAGTGACCATAAATTTTATAGACCTTCGGCACATGATTTGTGGGGTAATGTGATCGGTATTACGCCCGTGCCGCTTTACTTACCCAGAAAAATGTCCGGTACCCATTTAAGGCTGGGCGAACCCGGAAGCCGTTGGTTGGGATCGAACCCTACCCTTTGTCCGTTGTAGTCCTTTTGCTATTCATATGTAATCCTTAGTTCTCTCCATTGCTTTCTCTGGAAAGGTACGTGATGAAGCTCCCATCTCCTTCACGGTGGACATTCACGTTCGTCTTTCGTTTCGTGTACACCCCGAAAACATACAAACTCACGTTAAACTAGCAAAATACATAAGAGGCATTATTGTAGACTAATGTCGGATCCGGTAGCTGATGGGACATACATTCACAGCCGTCGATTGTCTTGACTATCCATTGATGTTTCCAAAGTTGTGTTTTAGGCTGTCAACATCGTCATCGCTGTCATTATTCACGAAGATGTGTCCACTGACAGGCCAAACAAATAAGTTTGTCTAATTTTATCGTTAAGCTTGTGGCAGACAAAGTAAAACAAGTAGAGGATTTTAAATACGTAGGAGTTCTATCTACAAGCAACAATTCACAAACATCAGATATAGACTCAAGATGCAGCAAAGTTTGTCAAATCATTGGAGAGCTATCACCACTATTGTCCGACAAGGAAATAACTCTAGAGGCAAAACGGACACTCTACAATGCAATCTTCCTCCCAACGTTAAGCTACCAATGCCAGACCTGGACCCTAAATGCAAGAGCAATAAGAAAAATAACCTCTAGATGAAATGGTTTGGCGGCGTGATATGGCAAAAGATCAAAACACAACACATCGAGCCTTCAATTAACGTTGTAACACCAGACCCAAATGCCAATCACGAAAAAGATGGATTGTTTGAATATTAGAAACGCTAGGAAATATAACAGTAGAAGAGGCAAACAAAGGAGCAAAAGATGGATTGTTTGAATATTAGAAACGCTAGGAAACATAACAGCAGAAGAGGCAAACAGAAGAGCAAAAGATGAATTGTTTGAATATTAGAAACGCTAGGAAACATAACAGCAGAAGAGGCAAACAGAAGAGCAAAAGATGAATTGTTTAAATATTAGATACGCTAGGAAACATAACAGCAGAAGAGGCAAACAGAAGAGCAAAAGATGAATTGTTTAAATATTAGATACACTAGGAAACATAACAGCAGAAGAGGCAAACAGAAGAGCAAAAGATGAATTGTTTGAATATTAGAAACGCTAGGAAACATAACAGCAGAAGAGGCAAACAGAAGAACATAATACCGTAAATTGTATCTCCCCTCAACGCTGAAAGGCAAATGAGGAAGGGAAGAGGAAGAATATCTATATATCTAAGGATGCTACATAAGTGTGAGTGACAATATTATGATGATAGTGTTAAAGGTAACAGGAATGTTTTACAAGAAAAACAATAACAGAGAAACGAGGTTAGTTAACTCGCGCTACCATTAGGCAGAAGGTCAACAAACAGAAATGTTAAACAACTGTCGAGATCGAAAGTTGTGGAGAGACATCATCACCTACGCCAGCCGGCATGTTACTTGATGATGATGATTATCAGTTCGTTGGAATTTCACTCTCTTGCTGACTATACACATATATAGCTTGTCCTTGTTATTCATCCCGTCTTATTTGCATGCGCTTAACTCTCTCTTTCTGCAGTCACACTTGTCTCCCTTCATCAATCCCCAATTCTCTCCAATAATTGATCAATGACAGCCGTCATCAATCCCCGATTCTCCCCAATAATTGATCAATGACAGCCTTCATCAATCCCCAATTCTCCCCAACAATTGAACAATGACAGTCTTCATCAATCACCAATTCTCCCCAAAAATTGATCAATGACAGCCTTCATCAATCCCCAATTCTCCCCAACAATTGATCAATGACAGCCTTCATCAATCCCCAATTCTCCCCAACCATTGATCAATGACAGCCTTCATCAATCACCAATTCTCCCCAATAAATGATCAATGACAGCCTTCATCAATCACCAATTCTCCCCAATAATTGATCAATGACAGCCTTCATCAATCACCAATTCTCCACAATAATTGACAAATGACAGCCTTCATCAATCACCAATTCTCCCCAATAATTGATCAATGTCAGCCTTAACCAATCACCAATTCTCCACAATAATTGATCAATGTCAGCCTTCATCAATCACCAATTCTCCACAATAATTGATCAACGACAGCCTTCATCAATCACCAATTCTCCACAATAATTGATCAACGACAGCCTTCATCAATCACCAATTCTCCCCAATAATTGATCAATGACAACCTTCATCAATCCCCAATTCTCCCCAATAATTGATCAATGTCAGCTTTCATCAATCACCAATTCTCCCCAATAATTGATCAATGACAGCCTTCATCAATCACCAATTCTCCCCAATAATTGATCAATGTCAGCCTTCATCAATCACCAATTCTCCCCAATAATTGATCAATGTCAGCTTTCATCAATCACCAATTCTCCCCAATAATTGATCAATGTCAGCCTTCATCAATCACCAATTCTCCCCAATAATTGATCAATGTCAACCGTCATCAATCACCAATTCTCCCCAATAATTGATCAATGACAGCCTTCATCAATCACCAATTCTCCCCAATAATTGATCAATGACAGCCTTCATCAATCACCAATTCTCCACAATAATTGATCAATGACAGCCTTCATCAATCACCAATTCTCCCCAATAATTGATCAATGACAACCTTCAATCAAGCTCCAACGCTGCCTCTACATGTGCCCAGGAAGCAAATCATTGGCAGCTTGGACCAGACATTCTACCTCACGCTTTCTGTATGTGTCTTATTCATAGTCTTAGCTTTAGTATTTTTCTTGTTAGTCATAGCTCTTATTATTTTATCATTTTATTTCACTTTTTATTTCTCATTAATAGTAAAAAGTAAAGAGCCCCCGTCACGCCAAGTGGTGTATAGGGAATATGGTGTTAGTGACCATAAATTTTACAGACCTTCAGCACATGGTTTTTGAGGTAATGTGGTCGGTATTACGCCCGTGCCGTTTTTACTTTCCCAGAAAAAAATTCGGTACACACTAAAGATTAGGTGAACCCGGAAGCTATCGGTTGGGATCGAACCCTACCCCCTTGTCCTTTGTAGTCCAGTTCACTAACCACTGAGTTATCGCGGCTCCCAATTCTCATTAATCATTAACATTTTTTGGGTCTACATTTTCTTCCTCTTTCTTTCACTGTTTCTCTCATTCTCTAAATCACATTATTTCATAATCTCTCTCTGTCTCTATTTCTCTTCCATCTAATTCTTACATATTTACTTCTCTAATTCAGTCGTACACTCTAGTCCCTGCCTCCCATTGCATCATCATCATCTAGCGCTCGTCGCATTGACCTCATTACTGTATTCTACATCCACCTTCACATCCATGGAATAATTATTTTTTAAAAAAAAACGTCTCTTATCTTTCTCTATTTATTGACCTTTCGAGCCGTAGCCGGCCCATAGGGCGTAGACCATGATACTCCCTCTCTTATCTAAATTTTTATTCTAGCAGTTTTCAATTCTTTTAAAGATATTTTATCAAGTCTCGCCATTTGTCTCTGTTCTGTGCAAGCAGCTCTATCTCATTGAGGGAGCCGATTCCTACTGATCTTGCCTCTCTCATCAATGTTCTTCTCAGTGTCTCTCTGGGTCTTCCTCTTTTCCTCTTACCTGTTGTTTCCCACATGAGGGCTTGCTTTGTTATTCGGTTATTATCTCTTCTCATCACATGCCCAACATATGACCATTGTCTTTTCTTGATTACTGAAGATATTAGTGGTTGATTGGCGATTTCTCTAATTTCCTGATTTCGTTACACACTATACCAAGTATTTTCCTTAGACGTTTATTTCATTTTGTTAATGAAACGTCTCTTATAGCAGCTTCAATTTGATCTTTCTCTCAACTTTATTTAACATCAATGACAACATACCACGCAAATCGAACGGCTCAGTTATAGGATCAGCCAAATAGTTCTCACGGACCGTGGCAAGTAATCCTTAGCTAACATCTCACTCTAGTAAGAGTCTTAACTCGGCCAACATAGCGACAAAGTCTATTTGTTCATTCCTAGAGAATCTTTGACAGAAGCCGTGCTACTGTAAACATTGTCTTTTTTTCAGTTTACGAAAAATGTTTAGTTGCTGGAAATTATGCTGCATTTTTTTCGAATTTTTATCGAACGATTTTATGTTCGTTTGAAATGTACTGGAGTGGCCTCTAACAAGTGCATTCATTTATTTCCACGCGTTTTTAACCCTTAGTAGACACAGCTTAACACGCAGAGCGGCACTCTTTGGACACACCTATTTTTTAACACAATTAAAAATATATAACAGTTTCAGAAAATGTATCGATGTGTCTGCTGTTTGATATTGTTTGGTCAAGTAGCAAATATCGAAATTTTCAGGAAAAGTTGTTCTATTCATTTCTCTCTCTTCTACCTTTCAACTCCCTGTGGAGCAAAGGTCTTCAACAAACACTTTCCAAGTCGTTCCGTTTCTCGCCATTTTTTTTCAGATCATTCCATGTCTTCCCCATCATCTTCGTCTCTGCTTCAGCCTGTCTTCTCCAATAATTTCCTTGTCATCCACTTTGTATTTTCCCCTGGGGATTCCAAAAAAGGGTCTGTTGTGTAATACTCTCAGTTGGCTTCCGCAGTGTGTGCCCTATCAACCGCCATCGGCTTTGTTGTATCTCTTTATCCACGGGTATTTGACTGGTACATTTCCATAATTCTATGTTAGTGATTTTATCCTGCCTATTCAATCCCTTTATTCTGCGTAAGCATTCATTAATGAAAGTCTGTATCTCAATGATTGTCAATTGTGCTGTTCTCAAATTTCACAGCCATATAATAGGACTGACTTCCAGTCTACATGATATGGTTGAGTGGTTATCATATGGCTGAGTGGTTATCATGAGTGGTTATCATGTGTGGTTATCATGTGTGGTTATCATGTGGCTGAGTGGTTATTATGAGGCTGAGTGTTTATCATGTGGCTGAGTGGTTATTATGTGGCTAAGTGGTTATCATGTGGCTGAGTGGTTATTATGTGGCTGAGTGTTTATCATGATGCTGAGTGGTTATTATGTGGCTAAGTGGTTATCATATGGGTGAGTGTTTATTATATTGCTAAGTGGTTATCATGTGGCTGAGTTGTTATTATGTGGCTGAATGGTTATCATGGGTTCACCCAGCCTTAAATGGCTACCGGATTTTTTTCTGGGAAAGTAAAGCTGCACGGGCGTAATACCGACCACATTACCCCAAAATTCATGTCCCGAAGGTCCATAAAAATTATGGTCATTAACACCATATTTCCCTATACGACAATTGGCGGGACGGGGCTCTTTCCCTATTCTTTTTACTGCGATAGACCAGGTTGTATCGTTGCTGGTCTAGATGTCAGTGCGCCGCATTTTAACACACCCCATTTCGAAGTAAAAAAAACCGTAGAGATGAAATTAAGAAAGAAGGTGGTGATATTGATGACAAGAAAAGAAGTTATGTAAAGAAACCAAAAGGCACCGTGCTGCGTGTCCTCAGGGTCGATTGTAAACAGCTCATGTCTCATAAGCTTATCTCATAAGTGAAAATCATCATATGCATCATGATAACAAACACAGCATCATTGCCTCAAGTCTCATTTAGGAGGATTCCCCTCCAGTGTCAAGGGAAAGAGTCGGCTCAAGCTTGCAGGTTATTTTCATGACAATAATCTTCTCCAACAGCCTGTCTATTCTTAATGGTTTATGGACATGTACGGATCGCTGTGATGATAAGCCACAAATGACTCAATAAAGTAAGGAATGAATAATTGAATGACTCAATAATTCAATGATGCAATAAATCAATGATGCAATAAATCAATGACTCAATGACTCAATAATTCAATGATGCAATGACTCAATGATGCAATAAATCAATGATGCAATAAATCAATGACTCAATGACTCAATAATTCAATGATGCAATGACTCAATGATGCAATAAATCAATGACTCAATGACTCAATAATTCAATGATGCAATGACTCAATGATTCAATAATTCAATGTCTCAATTCTTAATGGTAATTATTTGATAACCTGAATGTATTCGTGATTCTTGCCCGTCATTGGTAGAGATAAAGTAAAGGTCAAGGTCAAGTACGAGACTTGAACCGGCGTCTTAGCACGCGAGTTTACATCCATATGTGCTCGGCCGCCTATCCTGAAATGTTCGGAGATTTCTGGATAGTGTCGCCTCAAGCATCGAAACTCACGATGCGAGGGAACATTCATCACCTTCCCAGGGTAATACCCTGGTACCCATTTCTGCCAACGGCTGGGTCGACCGTGGGGGTATTTGTTTTTCCAACCACGAGTACAATTCACACTGCTCCCAGCGGGAGTCGAACACGGGTTGTCCGAGCGTCGGTAGCACAGTCGGGTGGTTTTCCCAATTAGGCTACCGAGGCCGCCTTTGGTGGAGATATCAAATAACTATGCAATCTCTCTTCATTGATTTAACAGTCTCAATGTTTTTTGTTGTAGACGTCTACTAGTTTCTCGAAATCTCCATCAACCATCTAACTAAAGTATGTGCTATGTGATATGTTTTTGTTGTAGACGTATCTAACTTCTCCATCAACCATCTGACTAAAGTATGTGCTATGTGACATGTTTTTGTTGTAGACGTATCTAGCTTCTTCATCAACCATCTGACTAAATTCTGTGCTATGTGATATGTTTTTGTTGTAGACGTATCTAACTTCTCCATCAACCATCTGACTAAAGTCTGTGCTATGTGACATGTTTTTGTTGTAGACGTATCTAACTTCTCCATCTACCATCTGACTAAAGTCTGTGCTATGTGACATGTTTTTGTTGTAGACGTCCACTAGTTTCTCGAAATCTTCATCAACCATCTGACTAACGTCTGTGCTATGTGACATGTTTTTGATCGTGGCAACCAGCCTTGACCTCTTTCGTTCTAATATAATCGTCTTCTTCTATTTTCTAGGCCCCGCACAATTCACATATTATTTTCTTTACGTTAAGTTTGCGTCCAGTCGTATCTTTCTGATCACTTTGTTCTAAATCAGTGGTGGCCAACTTGAGGTTGCCCGAGGGCCGGATTAAAGCCAAGGCCAAGACCCGCGGGCCACACTTAAGAATATCGTCAAAAATGACAGTAGGGACCTATGCGATATAGTAATATATAAATAATGCTTGCACTTTGACTACATATTTGATTTGTAACAAATCCATTAATTATTCATTTTAAAATTACCTTTAATGTCTCAGTGCGACGATTGTGACTTGTCACAGCTTTCCACCAAAGATTTGAAGTCCACTTCCATTTTTGACGTGGCGATTCGGAGAGTATGGGACAATGTCGTATCGGTCATTCTGTTCCTGGTCTTAGATTTAATTAACTTCATGGAAGAGAATGTTGTCTCGCAGAGATATGTGCTGTCGAATATAGAGCACATCTTTAGTGCCCATTTTCTCAGACACGGGTAACGTTCATTTGGTAGCAATTTCCAGAAGTCAGCTCCTAATGCCTTTACAGTACTGAGGAAGGGGTCACACTGAAGGTCACACAACTCTAGTTGAAGATCTGATGGCTGGCACTCCACTGTGCACTTAATTGGGTTATTAAAAAGTTCCGTTTGCGGACGAAACATTTCAAAATCTTGAAATCGTCGATCAAATTCACAAATCAAATGTTCAATGTCAGCTGCGTACTTACTGAAGTTTGCACTTTCTATCTCTGACAACAACTGCTTACAACTTGAAAAATGGAACAGATCATTTTTTTGCAAAGAAAGTCTAAATAGATTCAGCTTCTTTTTAAAACCATCAACATATCCCATCAATTGAAAAATGGTTTGCTTTTCCCCTTGTAGCTGCAAATTCAATATGTTCAAATGTTGTGTGATGTCTGTGAGATATGCCAGATTATGAAGGAAATTAATGTCTTTGAGTGCATGTTGAAGATCAATGGAGCATGGTAAGTTCTCTCGCAGGAAGTCATAAATGTCATTCTTCAGTTCAAAAAATATTATTAAACATTTCCCTCGACTAAGCCATCTTACTTCTGTATAAAGCAGGAGATCACCGTAGCTAGAATCTACTTCCTCTAAAAATGATAAAAACTTCCTGTGATTTAAAGACTGGTGTCCTCCTCTTATCAAATTTGTTATTTTCACAACAGTAGCCATGGTGTCTTTTAGATTTATGGACTTTGCACAAAGGGCCTCTTGATGAATTATGCAATGCAATGTAGGTACGATAATTTTGTTTTGCTTTAGAAGTCCAACAAAACCAGTATTTGAACCAATAAAAGCTTTGCAACCATCAGTACACACTGCAGACAACTTTCCAAAACCACCTACTTCATCTACGGCACTATGAACTGCAGAAAATGTCTGTCCCTCTACAAGTGTCATGCAAAGAGCAAACTTTCAACAATTCTTCAATAACAGTAAAATCCTCCTGGATAACTTTAACAAAAATAAGAAGCTGGCAAGTGTCAGTGATGTCAGTACTTTCATCAATCGCGAGCGAAAAATATGAGCAGTTTTCAATACAAGATTTTAAACTTTGAGACAGTTGCAGACTGATGTCTTCTGTTCTTCTGGCTACAGTTTGTTTTGAAAGAGGCACAGATTCAAATTCTTTGGCTATTTTTTCTTGACCGAATGCCTTTGCCATTTGAATCGCACATTTCTTCACAAAATTTCCGTCAGTAAAGGGTTTTTTAGATTTTGCAAGCTCATAGGTAACTGTATATGATGCAATGATCGATGACTCTTTAATTTTATTGCCCTTTGTATACATACTTTGCTGTTGATTCAACTTTGTCTTCAGCTGTTCAACCAAAAGCTTCCTAGCTTCAATGCTATGTTTCTCATACATGTTTTGATGATGTGTGGCATAGTGCCGTTTTAAATTATATTCCTTCAAAACGGCTAACACTTGAACGCAAATTAAGCACTGAGGTTTACTATCCTTATTGAAGATGAACAAATAATCTAATTCCCATTCAGGTTTAAATATGCGATTTTCACAATCAACTTTTCTACGTTTTAACATGATTTAATACAAAATCTCACATCAAAGTTAAAAGTCACAGAATGTTGGTCCACTATCGAAAATAAGTCCAGATTTGACAGTTATACACAGACTTGTGTTTGACAATGAAATCAAAAGATTGTGACCAAATAAACACGTTGCAGTCATTTTATGGACAAGACAAGACGATGGGATCAAAGGGAATGAAGGCGAACAGTGAAACATTTTGAATGTAACTTCAAAGACAGAATTAGAGCTACGAAGTCCCCTCACCCCTGTCCCTCCCAACCTCATTAACCCCTTACCGCGAAATGAAAGAGCCACCACAAGTCCAGACGACAAATGTTGAGCCAAAGATCTGACGCTATCACCGCACTGACAATAAAGCAACTTTGCGGTACCAACTCGAAGCAAAGACTTTGAATATTGTCGGCACCATTAGTTGTGCAGTGTGTGTGTGTGTGTGTGTGTTGTGTGAGTGTGTGTGTGTGTGTGTGTGTGTGTGTGTGTGTGTGTGTGTGTGTGTGTTATTTGAAATTATGTTGCCAATCTAGCTGTTGCGAGAAATTGACAGAGATTTTCAAATTGTGTATTCTTGAACGATAGAAGAGTTAACTCCGACACGGATTAAAACCAGGAGAAATCCGCTATTAGGGGTAAAAAATGAAGTAAGTCCGTGGAGCTTCGCGGGCCAAGAAAACTAGGCTGGCGGGCCGGATCCGGCCCGCGTGCCGCCATTTGGCCACCCCTGTTCTAAATAATGAGACAGCAGCGTACTAAACCTGTCTTCATCTGTTTTCTCCTAGAAGAGATCTACCCCTGAAAGTCTGGGATCTGTTTACTCTTGACTGTAACATTCATGCAGGCGCCAGAACAAGTTCAGTGGTTTACCCATCCTTCCACAGAATTGTGTCCCTTGTTAGCTTACTTTCCCAGCGCTTGAAAACAAGCAACGGTTATATCCGTATCTTGTTTGAGACGCAAAACCTGGTCAGACTGGTTGATCTTGCTCTATTTGTCACATTTTAGCTGCTTCATTTATTGATTAGGACTTCCCCAGTTCATCGTTGCACTTGTCCCTTCTACCAATGTGAGTTTTGCGCTTATCTCCCCTTATCATAATAACAATGTTGTGTCAGTTCACACTTGAAAGATTGTGTTTTGTGAATGTACCTTTCTCCACTACAGGGGCGGGGGGGGGGGGGGTGTGAAGAAGGGGAGGGGGGAGGGATCATCTCTGCCATACTTTCCTAGACATCCCACCTACTTGCTGGAGATAGTTTAGTGCCAGAATAATACAATTTTATTGTTCCCTGGTTGGCAGAATGTCATCAACAGAATTGATAAGTAACTGTCGAGATCGAAAATCGTGGAGAGACATGATCACCTACGCCAGCAGGCCCGGTACTTGATGATGATTGTTCCCTGGACGACATGCCATGCCATTCTGGTTGTAGCAAACAAGATCCGTGTCCTGGGATGTATCTTTCTTCTAGCAATAAAGTGTAGAGCATGAACATGCACTCGGAGATTTCTTAGTAAAGAGCACAACGTTTTGTACGACCTCATTCCATCCACTAATCAATAAATACTAATCAATACCCAATATATACTAATCAATATCCTATAAACAATAACCAATATCCTATTAATAATAAACAATATCCAATAAATGCTAATCAAGGATCAATAAATGCAATCAACATCTAACAAATACTAATAAATATACAATAAATATTAATAGGTATCCAATATACTAATAAATATATGAATCAAATACTAATCGATGTCCAATAAAATATATCAGTATCCAATAAATAATAATAATTATCAAATAAATACTAATCAATAACCAATAAATACTCATCAATAACTAATACATACTAATCAATAACCAATAAATACTCATCAATAACTAATACATACTAATCAATAACCAATAAATACTCATCAATAACCAATAAATATTAATCAATAACAAAAAATAATTATCAATAACCAATAAATACTAATCAATAACTTATAAATACTAATCAGTAGCCAATAAATAAAAACCAATAACTAATAAATAGTAATCAATAACTAATAAATACTAATCAATAACCAATAAATACTAATCAATAACCAATAAATACTCATCAATAACAATAAATAGTAATTAATAACTAATAAATACTAATCAATAACTAATAAATACTAATCAATAACCAATAAATACTAATTAATAACTAATAAATACTAATCAATAACCAATAAATACTAATTAATAAATAATAAATACTAATCAATAACCAAAAAATACTAATCAATAACAATAAATACTCATCAATAACCAATAAATAGTAATTAATAACGAATAAATACTAATCAATAACCAATAAATAGTAATCAATAACCAATAAATACTAATCAATAACCAATAAATACTAATCAATAACCAATAAATACTAATCAATTACCAATAAATACTAATCAATAACCAATAAATAGTAATCAATGACCAATAAATACTAATCAATTACCAATAAATACTAATCATCTACTGCAAGCCAGGCCAGTTAGTTTAGTTGTCAAATCATCTTCACTGACGAGATTAAACGGATAACTCCATATTGCTCGAGTCCCCACCTCAACACGGTCCCAGAATGAAGCACAACTGTCGTACACAAGCGAAGGCACTGAAGATGGCTTCAACTCAAATGTAGGAACCCTGTAGCGTCAAAAGAGACCTTAACCTAAATCTCCTTAAACTCCTCTGACACCACAAGTCACGTGACAGTGTCTTCCATTCTCTCCTGGCCAAGGTCTGGGACCCGGTTGCAACAATGCCAACAGTTTACATTCATTCTTTTCTTTTTTTTATTTTCTTTCTTTCTTTCTTTCCTTCTTTTTTCTTTCTTTACTTCTTTTTCTTTTTACATTGCCCTTTTTCTTGTACCCTTTCAGGTGTCGAGGGAGGTACACAGTTCTGGTTATTGCCCTTTTGGAGGCTTCACTCATTGTCAACTTAATTGTAGCGTTTCTTTGATGTTGTCTGACCATCTTACTTTGGGCCTGCCTCTTGCTCTTCTCCCTTCTTCTCTTGTAAAATATGTGTTGTATGGTAAGGAAGCACACGACATTGTTTCTAGATCGACAAACCAGATTATTTGTTTCTTTCTGTGTGTAGCTTAGGATTGGTTCAATGCTCACCCGTTCTCTTATAGGTCAACTAAGTAAGAAAGTCTCTATCGAACAAGGTGACCCTCAAGGCGGGGTCTTGTCCCCAACACTCTTTTTAATTTTCATAAATAACATCGTAATGGACATTCCACCCAGAATATACTCAGCAATATACGCAGATGATCTGGCGTTATGGGCTCGCGAGGAAAGTATGTCGGTGGCTGGACCCAGGATGCAAGATGCCCTGCGTGAACTTGAAAACATTGGATGAACACCTGGTTCTTACCAATCATCGAAAAAAAAACTACTTATACAATTTTCAGCCTATCAAGAAACACACTCTCTGCAAACTTGAAGATAAAAGACCATACACTCCCTATTGAACAAAACCCTACATATCTTGGCGTCACCATGAATCGCAGAATGACTTGGAAAAATCAGATAGACAGAGCAAGGAAAAAAGCCAGAAAACGAAAAAATATTATGAAGAAATTGGCAGGAACGGACTGGGGGGCAAACATCAATATTTTGAAAAGACTATACGTAGGAAGAGTCAGACCAGTTCTAGAGTATGGAGTCACAGCCTAGGCTATGGCTTCCAAATCACACCTTAGCAAAATTAACACAGAACCAAGCTGCCCGTATCATCACTGGTGCTATGAAATCTACACCTATCAAGACTCTAGAAACATTAACAGGTTTACAACTCTTATATGACAGACGGGTCACTAAAGTATTGCAACAAGCTGAGAAATATAGAAGGCTGCTTAGCCACCACATGCACCAAAGAATAACTGGTTCCGGAATTGTACGACTAAAGAAGAGCAACTTCGCTGCAATTGCCAATGAACTAACTACTGGAGACCCAGTACTTTCCCAAACAATATCGAAACCCTTGGGCCCATCTGATATGTCTGCTCATGGAAAGCATAAAATACCAGAACTTAATGAAAATATAACAGGAATCATGAAAAAAGGCACCCAATCAGACACAGAAAGAAAACACGTAGCAGAAAAACACATACACGATGCCTACCCACAGGACTCTTGGTCCCACATATACACAGATGGCTCTGCTACAAATGCCACCAGAAATGGAGGGGAAGGTGTGTTCTTGACGCTGAATAATCAGGACGAGATCACCAAGTCAATAGCTACTGGAAAATTCTCAAACAACTTTCAAGCAGAAGCTGAGGCCATCAGAGATGCTATAACACTGGCTACTCAACACAAAAATAACATGCACAATAAATTGGTGATTCTGACTGATGCACTGTCAGTACTATCAGCTCTAAAAAGCAACAAGAACAATGAACTAGATGACTTGAGAACATCCCTGGACCAACTATGCAATAGCTTCCAGAGATTAGTCATTCAGTGGATACCATCACACTGTAATATACACGGGAACGAACGCGCAGACAAATTAGCTAAAGAGGGAGGGAGATTACCACAAGAGAACCATCCGCTCAGTTATGATGAAGCCAAATCCATCCTCAAGGGTCAGTTCCATGAAAAATGGAAACGAGAACACCCAAAGCATACCGAGAGTGACGGATACCACCAACTCTCAAGGAGGGATCAAGTCATCATACTTCGCCTACGCATTGGCCACAATAGAATGAGAAATCACATGTTCACCAAATTCAAAATAGGTACAACCAGCCTATGCCACTGTACACTGGACAATATGACTACAAAATATGTTCTACAGGATTGCCCCCAGTACACAGACCTGAGAAGAGCAATGTGGTCCACGCCCACCTCCCTGGAAGAAAAACTATATAGGACAATCGAATCACTTAAACAGACAGCTGAATTCATGAGAGAGTCTGGAATCCCACTCTGATTGAGTCTTGATCGTAGAGTGAGAGAGAGAGAGATCACATTACTAATTTTGCCTTTTCTGGTCACTTCAAGCGCTTATCTCAGACATCTCATATCTATGGTGACAAGCTTTCTTTTATGTTTAGACGTAAGTGACCATGTTTGGCATTGGTAGAACAATATTGGAATGCATAAAGTTTGTATAAAATGTTTCTTGGTGGTAATAGATATTGCGTTGTATTCAGTTATAGGTGATAGCTGTCCCACTATTTGGTTTGCCTTGTTGCATTGTATGTCTACTTCGTTATCGATGTTAACATCTTCAGAGAATGTTGTTCCCAGTTATTTAAAGTTTCCTACTTGTTTTATAACTTGATGT
Organism: Megaustenia siamemsis; assembly: GCA_032433765.1. Lineage (NCBI taxonomy): Eukaryota > Metazoa > Mollusca > Gastropoda > Stylommatophora > Ariophantidae > Megaustenia > Megaustenia siamemsis. Next base: position 52,760,270 of record JAVIAB010000126.1, read on the forward strand.
TCTATAGTTATGTTTTATAACTTGATGTTCTATAGTTATGTTTAATAATTGCCGCTTGCAGAAATGGGTACCAAGGTAGTACTCTGGAAAGGTGAGGATTGCCGCCTCGCATCGTGAGTTTCGATGCTTGAAGCTACCCTATCCAGAAGTCTCCGAACACTTCTAGTTAGACGACCGAGGACATTTGGGTGAAAAACTCGCGTGCTAAAAAGCCCATTCAAGTCTCGTACTTTATCTTTACTTTTACTATGTCCCATAGTTATGTTTAGTGTCTTCTTTTATCTTCCTATTGATACAACTTATGTTTTTTTTCAGTACATATTTTCATGTTATTCATTTTACATTCTTTCTTCAAGGACAGGAGATGTTGTTGAAGATCTGTTTCTACGAAAACTGTTAGGGCCTGGTCGTCAGCAAGACGTCGTTCATTGATATCTTCACACTGTATGGTTTGTTTGAACACCCGATAATAAGAAAAGACTCGTCAAAGTCAACATTGCATTGAGCTGAATCAAGGTTATTTTGAGAACGCCATGTTTTCTTACATTCGATCACCGCTTAGCTCCCCTACCTGATTGCACTCACAGTAATTGATTCTCCAGGTCACTGCTTACGTTATTGATCTCTTTTAACTTTCCCTTTCTCTGATTATTTCACACGCGAGATGATTTTATGTATATTTTATATATCTTATATTAATAACGAAATTAATACATATCTCTTGCTAGAGTTGATTCTTTTTTTTTAAATTATTTAATTACACTTCAACAATTTATTATTTGGTTATTTTCGCACCAAAACCTGCCAATTTTTTTTTTTTTAGAGACAAATGAACATTCTAACAGCATAAATGTATAAGGATTCAGTTTGATTTTCTGCGGCATTAATTAGTTATATTTAATAAGCTCATTACTGGCCACACAAAGGAAGTGAACCCTAGCGGTAGATCTCATAATGTGCTGGATGAAACTTGTTGATGTCAGAGGCTATGATCTCATAATGTGCTGGATGAAAGCTTCTTCATGTCAGGGAATATGATCACATAATGTGCTGGATGAAAGCTTCTTGATGTCAGGGACTATGATCTCATAATGTGCTGGATGAAAGCTTGTTGATGTCAGGGACTATGATCTCATAATGTGCTGGATGAAAGCTTGTTGATGTCAGGGACTATGATCACATAATGTGCTGGATGAAAGCTTCTTGATGTCAGGGACTATGATCACATAATGTGCTGCATGAAAGCTTCTTGATGTCAGGGACTATGATCTCATAATGTGCTGGATGAAAGCTTGTTGATGTAAGGGACTATGATCACATAATGTGCTTGATGAAAGCTTCTTGATGTCAGGGACTATGATCAAATAATGTGCTGGATGAAAGCTTCTTGATGTCAGGGAATATGATCACATAATGTGCTGGATGAAAGCTTCTTGATGTCAGGGACTATGATCTCATAATGTGCTGGATGAAAGCTTGTTGATGTAAGGGACTATGATCACATAATGTGCTGGATGAAAGCTTCTTGATGTCAGGGACTATGATCACATAATGTGCTGCATGAAAGCTTCATGATGTCGGGGAATATGATCTCATAATGTGCTGGATGAAAGCTTGTTGATGTCAGGGACTATGATCTCATAATGTGCAGAATGAAAGCTTGTTGATGTCAGGGACTATGATCTCGTAATTTGCTGAATGAAAGCTTCTTGATGTCAGGGACTATGATCTCATAATGTGCAGAATGAAAGCTTGTTGATGTCAGGGACTATGATCTCGTAATGTGCTGAATGAAAGCTTGTTGATGTCAGGCACTATGATCTCGTAATGTGCTGGATGAAAGCTTGTTGATGTCAGGGGCTATGATGTCATAATGTGCTGGATGAAAGCGTGTATATGTAAGGGGCTATGATCTCATAACGTGCTGGATGAAAGCTTCTTGATGTCAGGGACTATGATCTCATAATGTGCTGGATGAAAGCTTGAATATGTAAGGGGCTATGATCTCATAATGTGCTGGATGAAAGCTTGTTGATGTCAGGGACTATGATCTCATAATGTGCTGGATGAAAGCTTGAATATGTAAGGGGCTATGATCTCATAATGCGCAGGATGAAAGCTTCTTGATGTCAGGGACTATGATCTCATAATGCGCAGGATGAATGCTTCTTCATGTCAGTGACTATGATCTCATAACATCCTGGATGAAAGCTTGTTGATGTCAGGGGTTATGATCTCAAAATGTGCTGGATGAAAGCTTGTTGATGTCAGGGGCTATGATCTCAAAATGTGCTGGATGAAAGCTTGTTGATGTCAGGGGCTATGATCTCACAATTATTTCAGAGGAGGACGTATGTTTAAAACGCGTGGAAAAAAAAGAAAAATAATGAACAACAGAAAAAAAAACAAAGAGTAATATATGGTCCGAAGCAGGATTGAACCCTCGTCCCATGGCACATCGCCTTGCCACGAAAAACGAAACGCTAGAGCACACTGCCAACTCAGCTAACTAAAAAAATATTTAATTGGCGATGTCTTTCACGCAGGTGTTCTTATGACTATATTATAGAGTTGCGATCACAGCTCGAGAATAAATAATGTATCTGTATTGTTCCTATTGTTGTTGGGAAACAACAGGTAAAAGAAAAAGAGGAAGACCCAGGGAGACACTGAGAAGAACATTGATGAGAGAGGCAAGAGCAGCAGGAATCGGCTCCCTCAATGAGATAGAACTGCTTGCACAGAACAGAGACAGATGGCGAGATTTGATAAAATATCTTTAAAAGAAAACTGCTAGAACAAAAATTCATATAGGTGAAGGTGTATCTTGGTCTACGCCCTATGGGCCGGTTACGGCTCGAAAGGTCAATAGATAGATAGATAGATTGTTCCTATTAGGACAAGTATCTCCCGGTTAATGTAGGGCTAAATACTTGCGTTGCAGACAAAGCGTTATAGAACGAAACAGCACGAATAGCAGTTTCCAGTGGTTTATACTGGAGACAAATAATAATAAATGAATATTATTATAGAGGGAAACTTCAGAGGCGATAATTCAGCGAATCATAGGAGGAGGAGCTGTGTTTACAGCACTCGAAATAAATGACAAATAATCAACAACAGGAAAAAAACACTATATGGTCCGAAGCAGGATCGAATCCAAACACATTGCCACAGCGCCTTGTCACGAGAAACCAAACGATAGGGCACACGGCCAACTCAGTTAACTAAACGCTAGCAGCGGTTTGGCTCAATGAGACTGTTGTTTGCCTAATCTAATGCAGCTACTATTTCGTTTATAAGATTCTTATTACTTGATTGTCTAGTCTAATATTATCTATTTTGTATCAAATCAACATGAAATATCTCTCTCTTCACTACCTCTTCTACCCTTTATGGGTGTTGAGGGAGATACAAAGTTCTAGACTTGCTATTCTGGTAGCCTCAACCATTGATGTTGCTGTAGAGTTTCTTGAATGCTGTCAGCCCATCTTACTCTGGGTCTACAATGGACTCCTCTTTCATTTTCTCTTTTATGATGTGTTTTTTATGATATGTATGCACAACCATCATTTTTTTGGCCATGTAATGAGAAGAGAACAACTGGAATATATTGTAACAACTGGGACAATTGAGGAACGAAGAGACAGAGGAAAGCAGAGAGAAAAAATACCAGACAGCTTAAGAGAATGGCTTGGCAGAAGGTCAACAACAGAAATGATAAATAACTGTCGAGATCGAAAATTGTGGGGAGACATGATCACCTACGCCAGCAGGCAGGCCCGGTACTTGATGATGATGATGGTATGTAACCGTATGACTATAATTTCTAGATGGGCAAACTATTTGGTCTGTTGTCTCTGTATTTCAGAATTGACTTACATGAAATAGCACTGGAATAAATTCGCCTTTTTCCATTTTGTTGGGGTCTCTTGATTATGTTTGTTATTATTTGTTTATGGGGACGAGATTGGAGTAATGGACAGCGCCCTGAATTAGCGATCAGTTGAGCGGAACATGAGTCACATCTCAGCCCGACTCTCTTGTTGGGCCAGGTGTGAAAAATCAATTACCTGACTCATTGAGCTTTGGGAAGTATTAACAGAGAGTAACATCTCTGGTTTTCCCATCTTCAAAACGTTTTAACTCATAGCAGCCCACTAGAACATGCTGTAGGACATCTTGTTTCCACTATTTTGATACATTCGCCTTTCTTTCAACGTATATACCCAGTCTCGTCAATGTGTTTTTTATGTCTTAATTATTATATTTATCATCATAATTATCATCATGTGTCGTGCCTGTTGGGCGATCATGTCCTTCAACAATTCTTTGTGCATTGTGCATCGTATCAATTCTTTTGCTGTTTTAAATAGCACTCTATTTTCCTATCATTTTATACTAGCGATCGTTATTACCCAGAAAGACTCTGCCTCAATTGCCGGATGGGACGAACTTTGATCTTGGACTGATACGGTTTCCTGGTTCACGCACTTTCTGAAAACGATTACAGCAGTTTGTTTTTATCTAGCACAAAATGTGGTCTTTTAATGATGAGAAAACATGGGCCGTTATTTGTTCAAATAACAGTACAGGCGATAGTGATCATTGTATCTGGTTACATGGCTGTCTGACCTCATTCTTTTTCACCCATAGAAATACAAGAAATCACTTCGGACGAGCAAGTGAATGTAAGAATGTAAGTGAATGCATGAATGTAAGTGAATGCAAGAATGGATAAGAAAACTGTTACATTAGGCAGACTCCTCACTAAAGCCATAGAACAGACGCAGCAGCAACACATATTAAACACTTGCTCTATAGCTCTCCTCTCTAAGAGATGTCTACAATATATGCTACTCTACGTATGTAGTTGGCAAACTTGAATAGTTTACACTCGCCAACTCATGAATCTGAACTGTTTCCATATGCGCTGTTGAAAGAGACTGCACAAAAGTAACGCAAGCTAGAATGAACGTCTACAAAAACAGAAGGCTCTTCTTTTATTGTGAACTGCAAGATGGCAAAATACCTCAGGGTGGATGAGCGTATAAATACACATATTTGTGTAATCCTGCAGGTCAGCATTAAAGCTGATCTTAGGTAAAGAAACGAATTCGCATATAAATTGTATGTTACATCTTTACGTACGGATGATAAGGCTACACACCAATGTTTCTACCCGTGGCGTGTTTATAAGGCGACAAACACAAAACTACATAACTGAGCACCGAAGGGTTGCTTTTATAATACTTGATTGTAAGGAATCTTAAACCATGACCGTCACTTTGATTAGCCCATTTTCAGATAAGTAGCAAGTCGTCTTTCATTCTAATTTACATATCCGGTTTGCTGTGTTTGTCATGATCCCCGATGTGTCGAAATGTTGTTATGTAGATCACAAGGTGGGCTGTCATAAACAAAAAATAACTTTAACTGAAATCATCATCATCGAGTGCCGTCTCCTCATCGAAGGTTGGCTACCATGGAGCGCCATTCTGCTTTGTCTCTTGCTTTGATGCTGCAGGTTGTCATAGGCGGGTCTGTCCATCTTTTGATATTACTCGTCTATGTTAGTCTTGGTCTGTCTCTCCCTCTTTTACCTTGTATTTTCCCCTCCAGGATTACTTTTAGTAGGCTGTTGTATCTTTTAACATGGCCCAAAAATCGCATTTGTCTTGTTTGAATTGTGTTTAGTAATTCTCTTTTCATTTTTAGTTGTTTTAAGAACTTCATCATTTGTTTTCTTTTCCTTCCATCCAATTCTACTTATTCTTCTTTATATATACACATTTTATCATCATCATCGAGTGCCTTCTCCGCAACGAAGGTTGGCTACCATGGATTGCCATTCTACTCTGTTTCTTGCTTTGATGGTGCAGGCTGTCATAGATTGACTTGTCCATCTTTTGATGTTACTCGTCCATGTTAGTCTTGGTCTGCCTCCGCCTCTTTTACCGTGTATTTTCCCTTCCAATATTACTTTTAGTAGGCTGTTGTGTCTTTTAACTTACCCCAAAAATTTCATTTGTCTTGTCTTAATTGTATTTAGTAGTTCTCATTTTATTTTCAGTTGTTTTAAAACTTCATCGTTTGTTATCTTTTCTTTCCATCCAATTCTATCTATTCTTCTATAAATCCACATTTCAAAGGCTTCAATTTTCTGTTCTGTTTTCTTGTCTAATGTCCATGTTTCTGCACTATATAGGAATATTGAGAAGACATAACATTTTGTTTTTCTTAGTTTTAGCCCTTGTGTTATTTGTTTTGATGTTAATATGTTCTATGTCAGGTCGGGTAATTTTACCTGCTACTGTATGCAGTAAACAGTACAACCGTGGCTGCCCTGCTGCCTTGCAGGTGAGCTCGGGAGAGTAAAAATCTAAGGGAGGGTACCCCGAAGTAAAACAACCCCATTTCCTTGTGGGTGAGACTTTTTAGTCAAAGGCTAGCGGAGCCAACCGTAAACAAACCGACGGAAGGCAACAGAAAACCACCGTCGTAACTTCTTTGTACAATCATGAATCGCCACAACAGCTTTCCAAACAATGAGAAAGATACTATGCAATCCATTTTTGACAATAGCAACAAGAAAAAGAGTTCTTAAATGTTATGTAGAGCCAGTCTTAGCATATGGATGGGAATCATGGACAATAGGACAACAGACAAGAAAATCACTGGAGTCTGTAGAAATGTGGTTTTGCATAAGAATGTTGAGAATACCATGGACAGCTAAGAAGAGTAATGAATATGTTCTGAGAGAGGTCAAAGCAAAAGTGGAGCTAATTTCCAATATTAGGAAGAAATAATCATCATTTTTTTGGCCATGTAATGAGAAGAGAACAACTGGAATATATTGTAACAACTGGAAAAATTGAGGGACGAAGAGATAGAGGGAAGCAAAGAGAAAACATACCAGACAGTTTAAGAGAATGGCTTGGCAGAAGGTCAACAACAGAAATGATAAATAACTGTCCAGATCGAAAGTTGTGGAGAGACATGATCACCTACGCTAGCAGGCCCGGTACTTGATGATGATGTTCTTCATGACATTAAAATGACTTTCTGTCATTCCTATTCTTTTGTTTATTTCAGTTGTACATTTTCCATCACTGAAATACAAAGTAACAATTCGTGTGCTGATGAAAACGTTGCTGGTAATCGATCAGCACGAGTGAGTATGGTTGCCGATGTTGCGATGATCGATAAGTGGGAACAGGAACAAACACAAACGTACTGAAGCGATCACTTTGCACACCAAATGTCTACTAAATCATCCTCCTCTTCTACAGGTCAACAGCCAACACATATGTGTGTCTTCATTACAGAAAATAACTGTCCTAGTCTCGCGTTAACCTAATCAGCCATCTGAGAGCCACTTAAAGTAGTTGACGGTGGCATCATGGCTTCATGAATAACATAGACAAAGAGAACAAAATGCCTATTTCATGTCATTAATGATATCAGAATCCACATGTTTCATAAAACTCGACAGAAAGAAGAACAAAACCTTTATATAAATATATAAATATACAAATAGACAAAATAATGTCCACAACGAAAAAAAAAGACAAACAATAATCATCATCAACAGTGAAGAACTTGAAACTGTTGCAAACTGTAGATATCTGGCATCTGTAGTAACTAACAATGTCGCAAAGATAGAAAGAGATAACAAGAAGATTAGCAAGAGCAACACACAAAATAAATGTCGTGAAGAAATGTGACAAAATAACAGTTAAGCTGTAACGATAATGAGGACATGTGTTTTTTCTATAGTGATAAGCGGTTGTGAATCATGGACAGTTTTGTAAATAGCAGTGGAGAAAATTGGTTCATTCGAAACTAAATGTTACAGGAAAATCCTTAGGATACCGTGAATGTTGGAAAAGAGAAATAAAGACACATTGAAGTGAACTGGCTTATAAACATCTTTCAAATTAAATAAATAAAGATGTCGCAACATCAAATGAAGCAGATGGCTGAAAATAACAATCATGAAAGGCATGGTTCCAGGGAACGAGACAGGGACACATCAAGAAGAACGTGGTTTCAAGACATCAAAGAGACCTTAAACATGACAACAAAAGAAGAGGGAACCTGGCGAGGAATAGAGATTCTATCAGACGGGCTGTGGTGAGTGAAGCGTTTTATCAGACGGGCTGTGGTGAGTGAAGCGTTCTATCAGACGGGCTGTGGTGAGTGAAGCGTTCTATCAGACGGGCTGTGGTGAGTGAAGCGTTCTATCAGACGGGCTGTGGTGAGTGAAGCGTTCTATCAGACGGGCTGTGGTGAGTGAAGCGTTCTATCAGACGGGCTGTGGTGAGTGAAGCGTTCTATCAAGTGTAAAGGACAAGCAATTCAAAGATGAACCTGACTTGAATTTCTGAACTACACAATTTCCTTGAGTCTAAATTGTGTATACTTTTTGTTTAACAGAATTAATTTATTTTAAATTGTAAATAAAAATGAATAGGAAAATTTGCAGAATATAAAAATCCTACTCGTGAATTCTACTCGTGAACATAAAAATCCTACTTGTGAACATAAAAATCATACTCGTAAACATAAAAATCCTACTCGTGAATTCTACTCGTGAACATAAAAATCCTACTTGTGAACATAACATTTCTACATGTGAACATAAAAATCCTACTTGTGAACATAAAATTTCTACATGTGAACATAAAAATTCTACTCGTGAACATAAAAATCCTACTTGTGAACATACAATTTCTACATGTGAACATAAAAATCCTACACGTGAACATAAAAATCCTACTTGTGTACATAAAAATCCTACTTGTGAACATAAAAATCCTACTCGTGAACATAAAAATCCTACTATTAACATAAAAATCCTACTATTAACATAAAAATCCTACTCGTGAACATAAAAATCCTACTCGTGAACATAAAAACCTTACTTGTGAACATAAAAATCCTACTCGTCAACATAAAAACCTTACTTGTGAACATAAAAATCCTACTCGTGAATCCTACTCGTGAACATAAAAATCCTACTCGTGAACATAAAAACCTTACTTGTGAACATAAAAATCCTACTCGTCAACATAAAAATCCTACTTGTGAACATAAAATTCCTACTCGTGAACATAAAATCCTACTCGTGAATCCTACTTGTGAACATAAAATTCCTACTCGTGAACATACAAATATTTGGATGAATTTCTCTAAAATCTTGAGGAGATTCGGTTCAGAGTTTAAAATTTCATGAAACTGGTCTTTTTTAACAAGAAAATTAGCTGTAACCCGTTCTAAACATTTGAAGACTGTTATTTGAATTCCTCTCGTTCTGGTCTCTATCTCACGTAAACCAATCCTGGGTTTCAAATCTTCAATGACAATATTATGTAGCTTCTGTTCCATTCATTGTTTTATACTTGATTTCTTGTCTGTGCTAATACAATAAACAATTGTACATTTGGTAATCATAGATGCACGTGTTCTTGTGTAACGTGACATTTGTTTACAAGAATAATCGGCGAAAATGTATACTCTCGTCTTAGGTTAAGTCGGCGTGGATGCCTTGTGCAGCTACTTACATCAAAGCCGCCATATCTGTCCATTTAGGCCAAATGCATCCGTCTTCGACATTGGTAGTTTTGCTTTACAATGTTTGCCTAGGCAGCGGCCATGATTGGTCTACGCTTTTCGATTTTTTCAACTGCCAAAGATTATTTACCGTGAGTGACTAAACCTCCTTAGATAGTTGGATGTCGAGTCTCACTATCCGAAGGCCGGCGATATACCGTGCAGGACTGAATCTCCTGAGATAGTTGGATGTCGATTCTCACTACCCGGAGACCGGTGATGTACCGTGCGCGACTGAACCTCCTTAGATAGTTGGGTGTCGAGTCTCACTACCCGGAGACCAGTGATGTACCGTGAGCGACTGAACCTCCTGAGATAGCTGGATGTCGAGTCTCACTACCCGGAGACCGGTGATGTACCGTGAGAGACTGAACCTCCTGAGATAGCTGGATGTCGAGTCTCACTACCCGGAGACCAGTGATGTACGGTGAGTGACTGAACCTCCTTAGATAGTTGGATGTCGAGTCTCACTACCCGGAGACCAGTGATGTACCTTGCACGACTGAACCTCACGACTGAACCTCCTGAGATAGTTGGATGTCGAGTCTCACTACCCGGAGACCGGTGATGTACCGTGAGAGACTGAACCTTCTGAGATAGCTGGATGTCGAGTCTCACTACCCGGAGACAAGTGATGTACCGTGCACGACTGAATCTCCATAGATAGTTGGATGCCGAGTCTCACTACCCGGAGACCGGGAATGTACCGTGAGAGACTGAACCTCCTTAGATAGTTGGATGTCGAGTCTCACTACCCGGAGACTGGTGATGTACCGTGAGTGACTGAACCTCCTGAGATAGCTGGATGTCGAGTCTCACTACCCGGAGACCGGGAATGTACCGTGAGAGACTGAACCTCCTGAGATAGTTGGATGTCGAGTCTCACTACCCGGAGACCGGGAATGTACCGTGAGAGACTGAACCTCCTGAGATAGTTGGATGTCGAGTCTCACTACCCGGAGACCGGGAATGTACCGTGAGAGACTGAACCTCCTGAGATAGTTGGATGTCGAGTCTCACTACCCGGAGACCGGTGATGTACCTTGAGTGACTGAACCTCCTGAGATAGCTGGATGTCGAGTCTCACTACCCGGAGACCAGTGATGTACCGTGAGTGACTGAACCTCCTGAGATAGCTGGATGTCGAGTCTCACTACCCGGAGACCGGTGATGAGCTGTGTGTCTCATCCGTTTTGATCCTGCTTCGATATCCCGCTTGTTTACGATGAATGATGATATCGTATGACAGGGAACAGTTGGCTGTGTTCACTTTCTGCGCGGTTTCGCCTTATGTCTTTTGGCGTGTGCTGAGACTGCTACGATGGGGACTACAGTTACCTTTTGTTTGGGAGATGAATTAGTAATTCGGATGATTCCACTGGCACGGGCGGTTGAGCAATTATGGATTTTAATTCGTTTGCTGTGATACCGAGGCCTTCCATAACCAATAACAATAACATGATTAACAAAAGTGGAGGCGGGCTTTCTACGCAGGCAATGGGTAGAGTCATTGCTGAAGTAAAAAATACGTCGAGTCACCTTTGTCTACGTCCCAGGACACGCGGGATTACATGAACATGAAAGAGCGGAGAGGTTAGCTAACTGTGCTGTCATTGAAGATTGTAAACCAATGGATCGGGCGGACATCATCAATGCTATGCTAGATGTGGGAAAGGCACAGGACTTCGACAACCATGGATCTACATCACTCCTTCGGATGAAGGAGATGGGAGTTAAGATTAGCACAACAAGAAACGAGAAACTTTGTGGGCGTATAAGAAGACTTATCAACCAAGACTGGAGTCGTCAGTCGCTGGACACTGCGGGACTTGCAGAGGAGGGGATCTGAGCACCTATGAACATGTTCGGAGTGCAGTGATGATGACCGGCAAATAACCCAATAACTTCTTCATAACTTTCTATATTTGCACTTGTTTATGTTGATAACTGACAACCATCATGTGCCGTCACAATTTGAGATTAGTGGAGAATATTAAAAAGACCAATGAGGAAGTTCTCAAAGAGGCCAACACAAAAAGGCAGCTCCTAAAAAACATCAGAAACGAAACAAGCAACATTTTTCGGGCACATGAAAAGAGGAAAGTTGGAATACTTGATTACAAATGGCAAAATAAAAGGAAAGAGAGATCGCGGACGACAAAGATAGAAAATACTAGATGGCTTGGTGTCATGGCATGGAAAGCAGTCAACAACAGAACTGATACGATGCACTGCAGATAGAAGATTGTGGAAGGATATGATCGCTTACGCCAACCGGTATGGCACATGATGATGACGATGATGATGATTAAAAACAGTGATGAAAAGTTAAGAATCAAATGAATATATATAGATAACTTGCTATAGCATAACATACATTCTGCACTTTTTGCTACACAATGATATGAGAAAACATTCATGTTTTAAAGGGGGTAATAACAAATATAGAAGGGAAAAAGAGAAGACGTAATAGAGGCCACTGAAAAACAAGACAATTTAGCTGTCTGGCAGGGAAAGAGACCAACAGAAGAATGATTAGACACCTGTTGGTAGGAAAACATTGGGAAATATAATCGTTTGTGCCTGGGGTCATGGAGTCTGATAATGAATCTCCGCGAAGCTATTAAGTGTTGCTGACGTGAGGAAAAGTTGTTATAACATCAACTTTATGTGCAGACAGAGTTTGTCTTAAACTGAACCATCATTCAACAAATATGCTATCTTTGCTATATACCAGTCTGATTCATCTTTTATCCACAGTTAGTGACCCTTTAAAGTGCAATCTACAAGATCAAAAATAGATGGTTATGGTTATGGAAGGCCCCGGTATCACTACAAAGGAATTAAAATCCATAAATGCTCAACCGTCCGTGCCAGTGGAATCATCTCCCAAACAAAGAAAGGTAGTTATGGTATCCATGATAGCAGTCTCAGCACACGCCAAAAGATATAATGCGAAACCGCACAGATAATGAACACAGTCAACTGTTCCTTGTCACACAAAATCATCATTCATCGTAAACAACTGGAATTTCGAAACATGATCAAAACGGATGAGACACACTGCTCACGGTGTGCGCAGAGCACTTAACTCAGTAGCTCCTGCAACAAACCTGACTTGGAATTTGAGGAAACTGCAAAAAGGAACACTTTTCATCGATAATATATATCTTACTGAAGCCATATGGTCGTTGTCTTTTTTTGATTTTCATTTCGAAACGCCTACTTTTCATGGTAAAGTATGTGCATCCTGTACAGTTTGGTTATACTACAGATACTTTCAGAATACATCTCCCCTGATCCGGTGTATCTCATTTCGCAAAGTCCCAGTAATTGTAAACCCATTCTGTTCATTTCTTGTATGATGTTTTCTAGTTTACCCTTCTGCATGAGTGTTCTCACATTCCAAGTACCTATCTTTAGAGTTTGTTTTATCTTTATTTTGCTTACAGTAGCTTGATGACGATCGGGTATCACCTGTAGCACATAATGTCCCCTACCGAACGAGGGTTTTCCATTGGAATCCCCCTTAACGTTGTTGTCGTTATTTCTATTGTTGTGGCGATTCATGATTGTACAAAGAAAATACGACGGTGGTTTTCTGTTGCCTTCCGTCGGTTTGTTCACGGTTGGCTCCGCTAGCCTTTGACTAAAAAGTCTCACCCACAAGGCAGTGGGATTGTTTTACTTCGGGGTACCCTCCCTTAGCCTTTTACTCTCCCGAGCTAACCTGCAAGGCAGCAGGGCAGCTACAGGTTGTACTGTTTACTTCATACAGTAGCAGGTATAAATACCTGACCTGACGAACCATAAAGACAAGAGGAACAATATTAAAACAGGTAAATTAATTTAGATATTTGGGAACTTTGATAACCTTAGACGGAAGATGTACAAAAGAGGTGAGATGCAGAATGGTGCAGGCAAAAGCAGCTTTTCAAAAAATGAGGAAGATACTATGCAATCCATTTTTGACAATAGAAACAAGAAAAAGAGTTCTTAAATGTTATGTAGAGTCAGTCTTAAAATATGGATGCGAATCATGGACAATAGGATAACAGACAAGAAAATCACTAGAGTCTGTAGAAATGTGGTTTTACAGAAGAATATTGAGAATACCATGGACAGCTAAGAAGAGTAATGAAGATGTTCTGAGAGAGGTCAAATCAAAAAGAGAGCTAATTTCCAATATTAGGAAGAAACAATCATCAATTTTTAGCCATGTAATGGGAAGAGAACAACTGGAATATATTGTAAGAACTGGAAAAATTGATGGACGAAGAGATAGAGGGAAGCAAAGAGAAAAAATAACAGACAGCTTAAGAGAATGGCTTGGCAGAAGGTCAACAACAGAAATGATAAATAGCTGCCGAGATCGAAAGTTGTGGAGAGACATGATCACCTACTCCAGTAGGCCCGGTACTTGATGATGATGACAGATACTTTGTGAATTCGGTATGGCTAAGTAGTTAGTGTGCTCACTTCTGGCCAACTCTGTTCGTGTTCGATTCGCAGATACAACAATTTTCTTTCTCAAACCGACACGGGGTGCAGTCAATCTATTAAAATGTGTGTCATATATTATTTTCGGCATTGTAAGGCTTGAAGTGGTGCTGACCATATGTACCATGATATTAATATCATATTTCCAAAAAATTGTATAAGGGCATCAGAAGGAAAAATAAAAGAAAGCTGAGGATGGATGCTAATGTCTGGGGGAAATAATTTTTAAAAAAAAGTTCAGCTATTAATGAAATAATATTGAGCAAAATTAGCCATAGATTGCTTCTATCCTTGATGATACATTTCTTGAAATACAATGAGAACATGATACTTGGGGCATTGATACACGACTATGTGACATTGTGCAAGTACAATATGATTTGAGAAATGTTCAGGATGAACTAAATTACAGAAAATGCAATGTTCTACTAGTAGCTTGTAAAAGAGTAATTATGTTCTACTATTAGCTTGTAAAAGAGTAATTATGTTCTAATAGTAGCTTGTGAAAGAGTAATTATGTTCTTATAGTAGCTTGTAAAAGAATAATTATGTTCTACTATTAGCTTGTAAAAGAGTAATTATGTTCTAATAGTAGCTTGTAAAAGAGTAATTATGTTCTAATAGTAGCTTGTAAAAGAGTAATTATGTTCTAATAGTAGCTTGTAAAAGAGTAATTATGTTCTAATAGTAGCTTGTAAAAGAGTAATTATGTTCTAATAGTAGCTTGTAAAAGAGTAATTATGTTCTAATAGTAGCTTGTAAAAGAGTAATTATGTTCTAATAGTAGCTTGTAAAAGAGTAATTATGTTCTACTAGTAGCTTGTAAAAGAGTAATTATGTTCTAATAGTAGCTTGTAAAAGAGTAATTATGTTCTACTAGTAGCTTGTAAAAGAGTAATTATGTTCTACTAGTAGCTTGTAAAAGAGTAGTTATGTTCTACTAGTAGCTTGTAGACGAGTAATTATGTTCTACTAGTAGCTTGTAAAAGAGTAATTATGTTCTACTAGAAGCTTGTAAAAGAGTAATTATGTTCTACTAGTAGCTTGTAAACTAGTAATTATGTTCTACTAGTAGCTTGTAAAGAGTAATTATGTTCTACTAGTAGCTTGTAAATAGAGATAAGACCAACATTATGAGAATTAATGCAGTTGGCAATAACCAAATAAAACTAGGAGAAATACCTCTACTAGACGTACAATCTTATATATATCTGGGCAGTAATATAGATAGTGAGGGAGGAACAGAAAACGATACCAAAATAAGGATATCAAAAGCAAGAGGAGCTTTCATTGCACTGGGAAACATATGGAAATCCAAAGAAATTAGGCTAAATACAAAAATACAAATTTTCAACTCCAATGTTAAGTCGGTTCTATTATATGGCTGTGAAACATGGAGAATAACAAAATTGACAATCACGAAGGTACGGGCTTTCATTAATGGATGCTTGCGCAGAGTGAAGGGATGGAAATGGCAGGACAAAGTCACAAACGTGGAATTATGGAAATGTACCGGTCAAATACCAGTGGATAAAGAAATACAGCGAAGACGATGGCGATGGATAGGACACACACTACGGAAACCAACTGAGAGTATTACACAACAGGCCCTTTTTTGGAATCCCCAGGGGAAAAGACAAAGAGGAAGACCAAGGAATTCTTGGAGAAGACAGATTGAAGCAGAGATGAAGATGATGGGGAAGACATGGAATGATCTTAAAAGAATTGCAAAAAACAGAACGACTTGGAAAGTGTTTGTTGAAGACCTATGCTCCACTGGGAGCTAAAAGGTAGAAGAAGAAGTAGCTTGTAAAAGAGTAATTATGTTCTAATAGTAGATTGTAAAAGAGTAATTGTGTTCTACTATTAGCTTGTAAAAGAGTAATTATGTTCTACTAGTAGCTTGTAAAAGAGTAATTATGTTCTACTAGTAGCTTGTAAAAGAGTAATTATGTTCTAATAGTAGATTGTAAAAGAGTAATTGTGTTCTACTATTAGCTTGTAAAAGAGTAATTATGTTCTACTAGTAGCTTGTAAAAGAGTAATTATGTTATAATAGTAGCTTGTAAAAGAGTAATTATGTTCTACTAGTAGCTTGTAAAAGAGTAATTATGTTCTAATAGTAGCTTGTAAAAGAGTGATTATGTTCTACTAGTAGCTTGTAAAAGAGTAATTATGTTCTACTAGTAGCTTGTAAAAGAGTAATTATGTTCTATTAGTAGCGTGTAAAAAAGTAATTATGTTCTACTACATGTAGTAGCTTGTAAAAGAGTAATTATGTTCTACTAGTAGCTTGTAAAAGAGTAATTATGTTCTACTAGTAGCTTGTAAAAGAGTAATTATGTTCTACTAGTAGCTTGTAAAAGAGTAATTATGTTCTAATAGTAGCTTGTAAAAGAGTAATTATGTTCTACTATTAGCTTGTAAAAGAGTAATTATGTTCTACTAGTAGCTTGTAAAAGAGTAATTATGTTCTACTAGTAGCTTGTAAAAGAGTAATTATGTTCTAATAGTAGATTGTAAAAGAGTAATTATGTTCTAATAGTAGCTTGTAAAAGAGTAATTATGTTCTAATAGTAGCTTGTAAAAGAGTAATTATGTTCTAATAGTAGCTTGTAAAAGAGTAATTATGTTCTAATAGTAGCTTGTAAAAGAGTAATTATGTTCTACTAGTAGCTTGTAAAAGAGTAATTATGTTCTAATAGTATCTTGTAAAAGAGTGATTATGTTCTACTAGTAGCTTGTAAAAGAGTAATTATGTTCTACTAGTAGCTTGTAAAAGAGTAATTATGTTCTATTAGTAGCGTGTAAAAAAGTAATTATGATCTAATAGTAGCTTGTAAAATAGTAATTATGTTCTAATAGTAGCTTGTAAAAGAGTGATTATGTTCTAATAGTAGCTTGTAAAAGAGTAATTATGTTCTTGCAACTCCAAAGAGTTTGCGCGAGTATCAGTAATATCCCCTCGTGGTCCAAATCTAGACAGATGGAAATTTTAGAATAAGAAAAAAATTGGAAGCAAGTTTGTGGTTTACTGTGTTACAAATGAATGTAATTTTGACAGCATGTGTTGGCAGAGAACAGAACGAAAACACACTTTTCAATTTGTTCAATTTCATTATTCCCATGAAATATTCAAATCCTATCAAGTTATCATGATCCATCTATCTATAGATATAACACTATCATTGCTTTGTTAAGACAAATAATAATATATGTCGCTTCAGTGTCTGCACGTTTTTCTTAAACAAAAAATGAAAAAGGAAACAAAAATTACCAGGCCCTTCATCGTATTCTTACGTTTGTGCATGAATAATCTGACTCACATTTCTAGTCAAATACGACTCATTTCCTGCTTGCTTATCTCCACCTTGTCAGCGTTGTTAGTCTCCCTTTGTACACTACATCACATCTCAATTAGAGAGGAGTTTAAAGGGACGTTACTTCCACCTAGAGAAGAGCCTTCCACAATTTGAACTACAAACACAATTATAAAGATGAGTACTTGAATGAGATCGATTTATGAGTTTTTATATTTTGTGGAAGCTAAATTATAGCTGCTGTATCGCAAAAATTCACTCAATATTCCTTTAATATCTAACTATAAATATATACAATTAGAAACATGTTCTTTATACATTTTTATTTGGAAATGGTCACAAGAGTGCCTGTAATACCAACTAAATTACCCAAGAAAATAATGTGTTGGAGATCTATACAGAAACAACGTCACTAACTCGATATACCCCATAAACCACGTGATGTGGACGAGATCATCGGTTCCTCTATATTACAGAGCTTTAAGTATTTATGATTCTGCAGGACTACAGAAGCGCTGTCGTCAAAGCTTCATAACAAGTATAGTTGCTGCACACATGTGATGGTTTAGATTAATCAGTTTCTTTAATTTAAAAATAAACATGTTGTTTCCTTCTATATAAGAGAAATTGTTCTTCGACAGGAATTGAGATATAGAAAATATGCACTAAATATGTGTTCTACTCAACACAGAGTGCAGAGAACAAATAAGGAAGTTCTGACACAGCTAGATATAAAGAATGATAAATACAATTGCAAGAAGGATACAAAGATGTTCGGAAAATAGAAAGTAAAACAATAACATAGTCATCTTGGGGAGTTAGGTAAATGATGAGAGGACAAACAAAAGGATACGGAACATCAAGTCAGCAGGTAGCACCAAGTCAGCAGGTAGCACCAAGTCAGCAGGTAGCACCAAGTCAGCAGGTAGCACCAAGTCAGCAGGTAGCACCAAGTGAGCAGGTAGCACCAAGTCAGCAGGTAGCACCAAGTCAGCAGGTAGCACCAAGTCAGCAGGTAGCATCAAGATAAAGAACAAAAGAATAAACGACAATGTGTAGCATTAAGACAAGAGCCAGATTAGCGTCTTCATGATAGCCAGTATTTGGTGCTGTGACGACTCAACACTCGAGTCAGGAGCTATGAACTAAAATGTCAATAAGATAACGACTTATTTATCTGGGTCTCCATGATCCCATTGTTACGTTACAGACTAAAACAGTTCATGGACTGTTGGATTCTAGGTACAAGGCAAAGGTTGGATTCTAGGTACAAGGCAAAGGTTGCATTCTAGGTACAAGGCAAAGGTTGGATTCTAGGTACAAGGCAAAGGTTGGATTCTCGGTACAAGGCAAAGGTTGGATTCTAGGTACAAGGCAAAGGTTGGATTCTCAGTACAAGGCAAAGGTTGGATTCTCGGTACAAGGCAAAGGTTGGATTCTCGGTACAAGGCAAAGGTTGGATTCTAGGTACAAGGCAAAGGTTGGATTCTCGGTACAAGGCAAAGGTTGCATTCTAGGTACAAGGCAAAGGTTGCATTCTAGGTACAAGGCAAAGGTTGGATTCTCGGTACAAGGCAAAGGTTGGATTCTCGGTACAAGGCAAAGGTTGCATTCTAGGTACTAGGCAAAGGTTGGATTCTAGGTGCTAGGCAAAGGTTGGATTCTAGGTGCTAGGCAAAGGTTGGATTCTAGGTGCTAGGCAAAGGTTGGATTCTATGTGCTAGGCAAAGGTTGGATTCTAGGTGCTAGGCAAAGGTTGGATTCTAGGTGCTAGGCAAAGGTTGGATTCTAGGTGCTAGGCAAAGGTTGGATTCTAGGTGCTAGGCAAAGGTTGGATTCTAGGTGCTAGGCAAAGGTTGGATTCTAGGTACAAGGCAAAGGTTCCGGACTTATGGTACCTTTAGGAAAATTATCGATGACATTTTGAAGCAATTTCTTTACGAACATTGTACAGTGGGCTCTTTCTAATTTAGAAATGGGAAGGAAGGAAAAAGAAATATGTGGGCTGATGATGGTCCAGTCTCATCCAATCTAGAATTCAACGGTTTACAGACATCCCTGTGTAGTCAGACTTCTTAAACGAAAACATTGACACGTTAATAATGAGACGGAATAGACCAGCGGTTTTCAAAATATGTGGGTTACAACACCTCTTGTTTTATATCTTTATCGTAACTGTTTTATGTCTAGCTGTTAATATAATTCTTTACTTTCCATTAACTGTGGTTGGTACAACAAATGTCCGTAATGAAGAAAAGCACAAATATTTGCTAACAATACAAACAAAACATAGTTTAAACCTGCATAACACACGTGTTTTCTTTTATATATAATTTACCCTTCCTTTCTTCCTTCCTTCCTTACTTTCTTGCTTACTTCCTTTGCGGTCACATTCAAGGTCGTTCGGGCAATCGCTCACAGTTGTTTTATCTATTCCTCTTGGTTTTCGATCACACGCTGCGACTTTTCAAATTCCAGATCTGTTAATATTCACATTTCGTTGATAACCTTCACTCAACAGAATAAACGTTCTCACAGTATAGTGCTCAAGGTATCACAGAATAAACGTTCTCACAGTATAGTGCTCAAGGTATCACAGAATAAACGTTCTCACAGTATAGTGCTCAAGGTATCACAGAAACACGTTACAGGTTTTATTTCTTTTTAATCCAATTAATGTCCCAATTCGAAAGAAAGAATACTTCAATCAAGCGATATTCCAATATTGTTGTTTGGGTGTTAATAGTGGACAATGAATAAACAGATTAAACTATTTTTGTCTTCATCAAACGGACACGTGGGTCCTGGGTACCACTGCGTCGAATATGAAGGAAAGCAACACATAGAAAAAGAAATGAGAAAAATATTGTCTGAACTGATATCGTTGAATGAAATTATAAAGAAATATCCCTAATAATCAACAGAATAAAATGATAAATAGCATCTTCATACCAACTTTGTGCTATGAAAGTCAAACATGGACACCTTCTAAATCACATTTAAGAAAGATCAATACATGTGAGATGCGATGCTTGAGAAAAATAACAAACAACACAAGAAGAGATAGAATACCAAATGAAACTGTAAGAAAAATGGTAGGAACAAAACCCTGCCAAGAATATATAGAACAACAACAACTTAAATGGTTTGGCCACCTGGTCAGAATGAATCCTCACTAATCACCATCAAGGGCGTTCTTCTCGAGAATGCATGGAAAAAGACCAAGAGGAAGACCCAGAAGAAGATGGATAGATGCAGTGACAGAGACATGTAACAACAAAGGAAAATCATTAATTCAGACAGTTCGAGCAGCTCAAGAACGACAAATGATATAACCACGACACCTTTTCGGTATCAGTGAGAAAGAGAGAAAAAAAACCAGAATAAACTGATACATTTTTAACAAGAAGCGAAAAATAAGAAAAAAACAAAAAAAATATTGGTGGAAACGAATTGTTTGTTTTCATTAGACGCTCCCTCTGCATCGAATGTTGCCTACAATGGATTGAGAATTTTCTTTTCCTGCTACCTTGATATTACAATTTGGCATAGTACTTGTAAAGCAACTTGTAAATCATTTGATGGTATCAGTCCATTTTAGTCTTGGTCTCCCGATCATAAGAACACACACACACAAATAAAAGGTTGTAGAAAGGAGGAGTTGTATAGTTTGTGAACACAAGAGCAATTGAAATGTTGAATAGTTTGTGAACACAAGAGCAATTGAAATGTTGAATAGTTTGTGAACACAAGAGCACTTGAAATGTTAAATAGTTTGTTGTATGTTGATCGTCTGTGCTTCAAATGTTATCTCGTGACGATGATGAACTGAACAAGATGTAAACAGGGCACGAGCAAGATCCGAGAACTGAGAAAGTAGACATGAAAATCTGTGAGAAAGAAAAGCAAGTAAGACATTTACATTGGCACGTTTGTATAGAAATGACAAGAACAATGTTGACGTTCCAATCATAAAGATCGATTTCTTCTCTCACACGTCACCGCTATATTGTGCCATTCCAGCACCCTTTGTCAACTTTTGAACTCCTGCAGTTTTCTTGATAGAATTACCTCCCCCTGGACGTCCATTATTTGATTAATTAACAGAATCAGTTGAATATCTCTCAGAGAGAAACCCATTTATACAGTACTTCTAGTAGATGGCGAATATAATGAGTCTATGTAGTTTCACTGGTTGTGATATATTTTCGATTCTTTTTACATTCTGAGAATTGCTGGGACATTACAACGTCATCATCAACACCATGTGTCATATAGATCGGTGTAAGCGATCATGTCCTTCCACAATCTTCTATCCACCGTGCATCGTATCCGTTCTGTTATTAACTGTTTTCTATGCCATGACACCAAGCTATCCAGTATTTTCTTTCTTTGTCTCCCACGATCTCTCTTTCCTTGAGTCTTGCCAGTTGTAACCAAGCATTCCAACTTTCCTCTTCTCATGATGTGCCAGAGGTATGTTGATTGTTTCGTTCTGGTGTTTCTTAGGACCTCCCTTTTTCTGTTGGCCTCTTTGAGAATTTCCTCATTGGTCTTTTTATCTGTCCAGGGAACTTTCAACATTCGTCTGAAATATCTCTGTGGCCTCTAATCGTCTTTTCATTTGTTTCTCTACTGTCCATGATTAGCTTCCATGGGTGAGAATTGGTTCTATATAGCACTGATAAACTCTCTTTCTCACTTCAATTGATATAGATTTGTTGCATTAGACGTTTCTCAATTTCTGAAATCCTATTTTGGCCTGAGCTATTCTGCTTTTAATTTCTGTGGTGTATCTTCCATCTGATGTTATTATTGTGCCCAAGTATTTGACGCGTTGCACTTGTTCCAGATTTGTCTTGTTTATTTTTATGCTGTATGATTATAATAATTGCTTTTTCGATATGATCATTACTTTTGTTTTCTTCCTATTCAGACTGAGACCTTTCTTGTTGCTTTTTTTTTACAATTATGTCTATCATTTCTTCTAGTTCATTCTCTGTCTCTGCTATTAAGACTGTGTAATCCGCATATCGCAAATTGTTTATTTTGTGACCGTTGACTTCAATTCCTTTTATATTTGTTATTAATCTCATTATATTTTTAGCTGTAAAGTGAAAACACATCCGGCGATTAAACACTGCCTTCACTTACTTCTTTGTTTTGTATATTGGAACTGTCCACCAGTTCTGATGCCGATTCTCTTTATTTATTTATAATAAATTCTTCGTTTTAATGTTATCTAAACATGTCAGTGAGAGATGAAGTTAAAGGGTGAAGCCTGGGGATGCCTAGCAACGTAACAAAACCTGGGGATGCCTAGCAACGTAACAAAACCTGGGGATGCCTAGCAACGTAACAAAACCTGGGGATGCCTAGCAACGTAACAAAACCTGGGATGCCTAGCAACGTAACAAAACCTGGGGATGCCTAGCAACGTAACAAAACCTGGGGATGCCTAGCAACGTAACAAAACCTGGGGATGCCTAGCAACGTAACAAAACCTGGGGATGCCTAGCAACGTAACAAAACCTGGGGATGCCAGCAACGTAACAAAACCTGGGGATGCCTAGCAACGTAACAAAACTATGAGCGCTCTGTCGTCCAAGAAATAGTTGAACAGAAACCTCCGTTGGTGTCGCCTTCACAACATTACTCCGTGGCGTTGACAAAATTCTTTGACACTTCCAAAGTGTGAACACCAATCCCCGTAATATCTAGTGTTAGTTGGGGGGGGGGGGGCACCGCCGGAGCTTTCCTTTTGGCGAGTACTTCTTGTAACTGCACTACCTCCGCTTCCCCATTGTACGAGTTAAATTCTAGCGATTGGAACCGAACGGACGCCACATGGACTACATTGAAATGTTTTCCTAAGATTAGCATCCATATATGAAACACTTCGTGTGAAATTAGAAAACGATGGCGAATCTGTCTTTCCAAATCTTCATCATTAAAGCTTTCTCGAATGTCGACTTATTATATATCAAAGACATTGAGAGCCTCTGTTAGAGCACAGGCCACATACAAAGTCTCTCCACCCAGTTATTTTAAAACATTTCTCTACTTATCTCCAGTTAGGCCATGTTCTCTGTAGATTCCATGGCCTCTCTTCTCCATTCTTAGGCCTTCGAGGCTTTATCATTCCCTGTGGGCTCCATGACAGTGGCTGTCTTGATATGACGGTATTACGTTTTCTGTATGTGTGAGTTATCATATAAAAGGTCTCAGCCTTAATAGCAAAAATACAGAAGTAATGGTAACAACAAAGAAAAAGACATCACCTCAGTGCAAAATAAAGACAAGTGGAACAATATTAAAGCAGGTAAATAAATTTAAATATTTGGGAACTTTGTTAACCTCAGACGGAAGATGTACAAAAGAGGTGAGATGCGAGAATGGCTTAGGCAAAAGCAGCTTTCCAAAAAATGAGGAAGATACTATGCAATCTATTTTTGACAATAGAAACAAGAAAAAGAGTTTGTAAATGTTATGTAGAGTCAGTATTAACATATGGATGCGAATCATGGACACTAGGACAACAAACAAGAAAATCACTGGAGTCTGTAGAAATGTGGTTTTACAGAAGAATGTTGAGAACACCATGGACAGCTAATAAGAGTATTGAAAACGTTTTAAAAGAGGCCAAAGCAAAATGAGAGCTAATTTCCAATATTATAAAGAAATAATCATTTTTGGCCAGAAGAGAGCAACTGGAATATATTGTAACAACTGAGAAAAGTTAGGGACGAAAGGATAGAGGAAAGCAAAGAGAGAAAATACTAGACAGCTTAAGAGAATGGCTTGTCAGAAGGTCAACAACAGAAATGATAAATAACTGTCGAGATTAACAATTGTGGAGAGACATGATCACCTACGCCAGCAGGCCCGGCACTTTATGATGATGCCAATATAAAAACAACGAGGCCTCAAATTATCTCTGTGGTCCATATGAAATATTATTGCGATAACCGTTTTCGAGTTTATCATACAATCCTTCTAAGTGTCGTGTACCTATGCATACAAAATATATTAGATCAATAATATAACTCACTTTTAGAACCGCTGACGTAGACCACTTGACCCCTCTGTTTGATGCCACTAGATGGGGAAAACGACAAGACAACGATTAATTTCTTGTTCCCATAGTCCACGCATTGATGCTTAGTGGACTCACAGGGCTAGTCTTATACATACACTCGTAGTTGCAGCCCTTTACTGTTGATCTTATTTGGTTCCTATTATTCCACGTTCCTAGCCTTCAAATGCAAGACCTTAAGTTGTCAGTGAAAAGCTTATTAATTCCTTAGTGCCTGATACATTTTAAATAGATGATCGAGGTAAACTTAGAACTTGTATACCATATCATTAATTTAAATTTACAGTTCCTAGAATTGGAGTTTGTACATAACACAACAGGACCTTTTTTGGAATCACCAGGGGAAAAGACAAAGAGGAAGACCAAGAAATTCTTGGAGAAGACAGACAGAAGATAATATGAATATTATGGGGAAGACCTGAAATGATCTTAAAAGAATGGCAAGAAACAGAACGGCTTGGAAAGTGTTTGTTGTAGACCTTGTCTCCACGGGGAGCTGAAAGGTAGAAGAGGAAGAAGCATTGAAGTTACGGTTCCTAGAACTTATATTATATCATTATTTTGGACTTGAGGAAGTTTTGGACATATATTACCTTGCATTACCTTTTTGTAAGTGATATATTTAGAACTTACATACCATCTTTCTGTATGTTGAACATGACATGTTTACCACTTATATAACATCATGTTATTTCTTGGATCACAATCCATTTTTCAATATTAAGATGAGAATAACATTAAAGAGGAAATTAAGGAGGAAAAAGGAAAAAAAAAACTTGTCAACAACTACAGTCAAAAACCCAGTTTGAAAAAAATATTAAATCAGTAGGAGATGAAGGAAAGCTATGCAATGAAAGTAATGAGTATTAAAATCATTTCTGGAATGTAAAACAACGGACAAAGAAATAAACACCAGAACGACAACCTACATAACTGGACAGCAAGTCAACCCATAGAAGAACAATGTTGTGCTAGAACATCATTACAGATTAAATCAATAATATGTTTATGGTTGATACATATAGCTCTAGGCCATTGGCTTATTTTAAATACATGATATGACTAATTATTTAATTAATATAGACATGGACATTATTACATAGCTGGGTAATTCATAATGTAATAAAGTAAAGAGTCCTGTCACGCCAAGTGGCGTATAGGGAATATGGTGTTAGTGACCATAATTTTTACAGACCTTCGGCACAAGATTTTTGGGGTAATGTAGTCGGTATTACGCCTGTGCCGCTTCACTTTCCCAGAAAAAAAATCTGGTACCAATTTAAGGCTGGGTGAACCCGGAAGCTATTATCCTTTGTAGTCCAGTTCACTAACCACTGAGCTATCGCGGCTGCCAATTCATAATGTTGTTATGTGTTAATAAATGCGATAGCTCTAGCCATAATTATAGCATAAAGCAATATCATTTATTTGGAAAGTAAAAAAAAAAAGTCTCAACATCAAAGAGACAGAGATAATGGTTGCAACAAAGAATGTACGATATCTCTTAAAGGCACAATTAAATGGGACAGTATTTAAACAGGTCAATTAATGCAAACACATGGTAGATGTACTAAAGAATAGCTCAGAAAACTTCTGTATTTTAAAAAAATGATGAGAATTTCATGCCACCCGACTTTTGTCGATAGAAATAAACAAAGAATGTTCCTAACTTGTACGTGGAGCCAATCTTATGGATATGGATAATGGACAATTTGATAAAATGTGGACAATTATTGGGAGCTACAAAAACGCGGTTTTGTATAGAAAAACTGATAATGGACAGTTGGAAGAGAGTAACGAGGTTCTTCTAAATGAGGACAAATCTAGAGTGAAAGATGAAAATGGACAATTGGAAGAGAATAACGAGGATCTTTTAAATAAGGACAAATCTAGAGTGAAAGATGAGAATGGACAATTGGAAGAGAGTAACGAGGATCTTTTAAATAAGGACAAATCTAGAGTGAAAGATGAAAATGGACAATTGGAAGAGAATAACGAGGATCTTTTAAATAAGGACAAATCTAGAGTGACAGATGAGAATGGACAGTTGGAAGAGAGTAACGAGGATCTTTTAAATAAGGACAAATCTAGAGTGAAAGATGAAAATGGACAATTGGAAGAGAATAACGAGGATCTTTTAAATAAGGACAAATCTAGAGTGAAAGATGAAAATGGACAATTGGAAGAGAATAACGAGGATCAAAGCAAAATGAGAGCTAATTTACAAAATTCGGAGGAAACAATCATTATTTTTTGGCCATGTAATGAGAAGAGAACAGCTGAATGTATTGTAACAACTGGAAAAATTGAGGGACAAAGAGATAGAGGGAGGCAAAGAGAGAAAATACCAGAAAGCTTAAGAGAATGGCTTGGCAGAAGGTCAACAACGGAAATGATAAATAACTGTCGTGATCGAAAGTTGTGGAGAGACATAATCACCTACGCCAGCAGGCCCGGTACATGATGATGATGATATCTTTTTACAAAAAATGTTGTGAGGTCAAATCAGAAAGTTAATTCCTCCTCGATGATCGTATCAAACACGGTGTCTTCTTCTTTCATCCATCTGCTCTTGACGTGAAGTGCTGCAGGATAAGTGTTTAATACAATCTGATGGCTGTAGATAAGATTGTTCTTGTTGGATACTTTTCTCCAAGAGAAGAAGAAGTTAGAAGACGAATGAAGTATGAAGACTAGGATGACGACTAGGATGAAGACTAGGATGACGACTAGGATGAAGACTAGAATGAAGACTAGGATGACGATTAGGATGAAGACTAGAATGGAGACTAGGATGAAGACTAGAATGAAGACTAGGATGAAGACTAGGATGAAGACTAGGATGAAGACTTGGATGACGACTAGAATGAAGACTAGAATGAAGACTAGGATGAAGACTAGGATGAAGACTAGGATAACGACTAGGATGAAGACTAGGATGACGACTAGGATGAAGACTAGAATGAAGACTAGGATGACGACTAGGATGAAGACTAGAATGGAGACTAGGATGAAGACTAGAATGAAGACTAGGATGAAGACTAGGATGAAGACTAGGATGAAGACTTGGATGACGACTAGAATGAAGACTAGAATGAAGACTAGGATGACGACTAGGATGAAGACTAGAATGAAGACTAGGATGACGACTAGGATGAAGACTAGAATGAAGACTAGGATGACGACTAGGATGAAGACTAGGATGAAGACTAGAATGAAGACTAGGATGACGACTAGGATGAAGACTAGGATGAAGACTAGGATGACGACTAGGATGAAGACTAGAATGAAGACTAGGATGACGACTAGGATGAAGACTAGGATGAAGACTAGAATGAAGACTAGGATGACGACTAGGATGAAGACTAGGATGAAGACTAGAATGAAGACTAGGATGACGACTAGGATGAAGACTAGAATGAAGACTAGGATGAAGACTAGAATGAAGACTAGGATGAAGACTAGAATGAAGACTAGGATGACGACTAGGATGAAGACTAGGATGAAGACTAGAATGAAGACTAGGATGACGACTAGAATGAAGACTAGAATGAAGACTAGGATGACGACTAGGATGAAGACTAGGATGAAGACTAGAATGAAGACTAGGATGAAGACTAGAATGAAGACTAGGATGACGACTAGGATGAAGACTAGGATGACGACTAGAATGAAGACTAGGATAACGACTAGGATGAAGACTAGGATGACGACTAGGATGAAGACTAGAATGAAGACTAGGATGACGACTAGGATGAAGACTAGAATGGAGACTAGGATGAAGACTAGAATGAAGACTAGGATGAAGACTAGGATGAAGACTAGGATGAAGACTTGGATGACGACTAGAATGAAGACTAGAATGAAGACTAGGATGACGACTAGGATGAAGACTAGAATGAAGACTAGGATGACGACTAGGATGAAGACTAGGATGAAGACTAGAATGAAGACTAGGATGACGACTAGGATGAAGACTAGGATGAAGACTAGAATGAAGACTAGGATGACGACTAGGATGAAGACTAGAATGAAGACTAGGATGAAGACTAGGATGACGACTAGGATGAAGACTAGAATGAAGACTAGGATGACGACTAGGATGAAGACTAGGATAACGACTAGGATGAAGACTAGGATGACGACTAGGATGAAGACTAGAATGAAGACTAGGATGACGACTAGGATGAAGACTAGAATGGAGACTAGGATGAAGACTAGAATGAAGACTAGGATGAAGACTAGGATGAAGACTAGAATGGAGACTAGGATGAAGACTAGAATGAAGACTAGGATGAAGACTAGGATGAAGACTAGGATGAAGACTTGGATGACGACTAGAATGAAGACTAGAATGAAGACTAGGATGAAGACTAGGATGAAGACTAGGATGAAGACTTGGATGACGACTAGAATGAAGACTAGAATGAAGACTAGGATGACGACTAGGATGAAGACTAGAATGAAGACTAGGATGACGACTAGGATGAAGACTAGGATGACGACTAGGATGAAGACTAGAATGAAGACTAGGATGAAGACTAGAATGAAGACTAGGATGAAGACTAGAATGAAGACTAGGATGACGACTAGGATGAAGACTAGGATGAAGACTAGAATGAAGACTAGGATGACGACTAGGATGAAGACTAGAATGAAGACTAGGATGAAGACTAGAATGAAGACTAGGATGAAGACTAGAATGAAGACTAGGATGACGACTAGGATGAAGACTAGGATGAAGACTAGAATGAAGACTAGGATGACGACTAGAATGAAGACTAGAATGAAGACTAGGATGACGACTAGGATGAAGACTAGGATGAAGACTAGAATGAAGACTAGGATGAAGACTAGAATGAAGACTAGGATGACGACTAGGATGAAGACTAGGATGAAGACTAGGATGAAGACTAGGATGAAGACTAGGATGACGACTAGGATGACGACTAGAATGAAGACTAGGATGAAGACTAGGATGACGACTAGAATGAAGACTAGAATGAAGACTAGGATGACGACTAGGATGACGACTAGAATGAAGACTAGGATGAAGACTAGGATGAAGACTAGGATGACGGCCAGAATGAAGACTAGAATGAAGACTAGGATGAAGACTAGGATGAAGACTAGAATGACGACTAGAATGAAGACTAGGATGAAGACTAGGATGAAGACTAGAATGAAGACTAGAATGAAGACTAGGATGACGACTAGGATGAAGACTAGGATGACGACTAGGATGACGACTAGAATGAAGACTAGGATGAAGACTAGGATGAAGACTAGGATGACGACTAGAATGAAGACTAGGATGAAGACTAGGATGAAGACTAGGATGACGACTAGGATGACGACTAGGATGAAGACTAGGATGAAGACTAGGATGACGACTAAGATGAAGACTAGGATGACGACTAGGATGACGACTAGGATGACGACTAGGATGAAGACTAGGATGATGACTAGGATGACGACTAGGATGAAGACTAGAATGAAGACTAGGATGACGACTAGAATGAAGACTAGGATGAAGACTAGGATGAAGACTAGGATGACGACTAGGATGAAGACTAGGATGACGACTAGGATGACGACTAGGATGACGACTAGGATGACGACTAGGATGATGACTAGGATGACGACTAGGATGAAGACTAGGATGACGACTAGGATGATGACTAGGATGACGAATTAGATGAAGACTAGGATGACGACTAGGATGACGACTAGGTTGACGAATTAGATGAAGACTAGGATGACGACTAGGATGAAGACTAGGATGACGACTAGGATGACGACTAGGATGAAGACTAGGATGAAGACTAGGATGACGACTAGGATGACGACTAGGATGACGAATTAGATGAAGACTAGGATGACGACTAGGATGACGACTAGGATGACGAATTAGATGAAGACTAGGATGACGACTAGGATGAAGACTAGGATGATGACTAGGATGACGACTAGGATGACGACTAGGATGACGACTAGGATGAAGACTAGGATGACGACTAGGATGACGACTAGGATGACGACTAGGATGACGACTAGGATGACGAATTAGATGAAGACTAGGATGACGACTAGGATGAAGACTAGGATGACGACTAGAATGACGACTAGGATGACGACTAGGAAGACGACTAGGATGACGACTAGGATGACGACTAGGATGAAGACTAGGATGACGACTAGGATGAAGACTAGGATCACGACTAGGATGACGACTAGGATGACGACTAGGATGACGAATTAGATGAAGACTAGGATGACGACTAGGATGAAGACTAGGATGACGACTAGGATGACGACTAGGATGACGAATTAGATGACGACTAGGATGAAGACTAGGATGAAGACTAGGATGAAGACTAGGATGAAGACTAGGATGAAGACTAGGATGAAGACTAGGATGACGACTAGGATGACGACTAGGATGACGAATTAGATGATGACTAGGATGACGACTAGGAGGACGACTAGGATGAAGACTAGGATGACGACTAGGATGACGACTAGGATGACGAATTAGATGATGACTAGGATGACGACTAGGATGACGACTAGGATGACGAATTAGATGATGACTAGGATGACGACTAGGATGACGAATTAGATGACGACTAGGATGACGACTAGGATGACGACTAGGATGACGACTAGGATGACGAATTAGATGACGACTAGGATGACGACTAGGATGACGAATTAGATGAAGACTAGGATGACGACTAGGATGACGACTAGGATGACGAATTAGATGATGACTAGGATGACGACTAGGATGAAGACTAGGATGAAGACTAGGATGACGACTAGGATGACGACTAGGATGAAGACTAGGATGACGAATTAGATGATGACTATGATGACGACTAGGATGACGACTAGGATGGCGACTAGGATGACGACTAGGATGACGAATTAGATGATGACTAGGATGACGACTAGGATGACGACTAGGATGAAGACTAGGATGAAGACTAGGATGAAGACTAGGATGAAGACTAGGATGACGAATTAGATGATCACTAGGATGACGACTAGGATGACGACTAGGATGATGACTAGGATGACGAATTAGATGACAACTAGGATGACGACTAGGATGACGAATTAGATGACGACTAGGATGAAGACTAGGATGAAGACTAGGATGAAGACTAGGATGAAGACTAGGATGAAGACTAGGATGAAGACTAGGATGACGACTAGAATGACGAATTAGATGACGACTAGGATGACGACTAGGATGACGACTAGGATGAAGACTAGGATGAAGACTAGAATGAAGATTAGGATGACGAATTAGATGACGACTAGGATGAAGACTAGGATGAAGACTAGGATGACGAATTAGATGACGACAAGGATGACGACTAGGATAAAGACTAGGATAAAGACTAGGATGACGAATTAGATGACGACTAGGATGAAGACTAGGATGAAGACTAGGATGAAGACTAGGATGAAGACTAGGATGAAGACTAGGATGAAGACTAGGATGGCGACTAGGATGAAGACTAGGATGACGACTAGGATGAAGACTAGGATGACGACTAGGATGAAGACTAGGATGACGACTAGGATGAAGACTAGGATGACGACTAGGATGAAGACTAGGATGACGACTAGGATGAAGACTAGGATGAAGACTAGGATGAAGACTAGGATGAAGACTAGGATGAAGACTAGGATGAAGACTAGGATGAAGACTACGATGGCGACTAGGATGAAGACTAGGATGAAGACTAGGATGACGAATTAGATGACGACTAGGATGAAGACTACGATGACGACTAGGATGAAGACTAGGATGAAGACTAGGATGAAGACTAGGATGAAGACTAGGATGACGACTAGGATGAAGTCTATGATGAAGACAAAGATGAACACTATGATGACTAGGGTACAGACTAGGATGAAGTCTACGATGAAGACTAAGATGAACACTATGATGACTAGGATAATGACTAGGATAAAGACTAGGGTGAAGGTTAGAATGAAGACTAGGATGAAGGTTAGGATGAAAACTAGGATGAAGACTACGATGACTAGGATAAAGACTAGAGTGAAGATTAGGATGAAGACTACGATAACGACTAGGATGAAGTCTATGATGATGACTAAGATGAAGACTATGCTGACTAGGATAAAGACTAGGATGAAGGTTAGGATGAAAACTAGGATGAAGACTAGGATGAAGACTATGACGACTAGGATAAAGACTAGGATGAAGTCTAGGATGAAGACTATGATGACTAGGATAAAGACTAGGATGAAGTCTAGGATGAAGACTATGATGACTAGGATAAAGACTAGGATGAAGACTAGGATGAAGACTAGGATGAAGCCTAGGATAAAGACTAGGATGAAAACCAGGATGAAGTCAATGATGAAGACTAGGATGAAGACTATGATGACTAGGATAAAGACTACCATGAAGACTTGAAAGAAGACTACGATGAAGACTATGATGAAGACTTGTACGAAGACTAGAATGAAGACTAGGATAAAGACTAGGATGACGAATAGGATGTAGTCTAGGATGACGAATTAGATGACGACTAAGATGCAGTCTAGAATGAAGCGAAGAGTAGATGTTAAACGTTATGTTTAAATGATAATTTATTTTTTAAAATGAATGGAATAAAAAATAAATAATAGACACATTCGCGGACACACACGTGTATATATATTTATACATGTCTATGTTTGTTTACCTAAAAAATCAAATAAAAAATAGAAATAGTAGGTATCTCCTACGCCCTGAACAAAGTGTAGACTTTTGTGCTATAGTCCGTTCAGATTCGTTTGCCTAGACATTAATTTATTTTTTTCAAAAACTTATTGTTCATTTGCATTGATCTTTTGAAGTTAGGTTTAGAATACTAATGTCGCTATAAAAATATTTTTTTATCAAAGAAATGTGATCCAGCTTCAAAGATGCCTTATTTAACCTATATTAAACAAAAGTTATTCGATATTATAAACACCGGCGGGATTATGTAGATGCTTACATCTCACAGCTGATTCTTTAACATATAGGCATGACCTTCACGGCTGAATGCGCACCGTCCTAAAATAGTTATGTTTCCACTATAAATTTTTATGAAGAAATGTTACATATGAAATTTCCCGTTTAGCACAAAATGACATTTTAGCCGAAACCGGAAATTATGTGACGTCAAAATCACGGCCGTAGACTCGAGTTCGAGTCATAATTCAAAGGCAAATCTCAATATTTACAGAAAGGAGGCGGCACTATCCATATTATCTTCTGCAAGTCTATGTGAGAATGAATATGAAGGCAAAATATTTTACTGAGCATAACATTGCTATAAAGATTTATCAATACTTCTGCAGAGAGCGTAAAAAGGGACATCTTTATTGTTCTTTATCAAACCCTGAGAAGAGAACAATGCATATTTTAGGTTTGTGTAAACGTTCATTTGATCGAATAGTTAAAGGAAGCGGATATTTATTGCCAACAAATGCAAGAAAGCAAGGAAGGAAAGAAACGTTAGACAGTTTTGATAAGGACCTAGTAAAAAGAGAAATCTGTCGAATTTTTGATATAAACGAAGAAGTGACACTTAGAAAGTTGAAGCTTTGGCTGAAAACTAACAACGACATTGACATATCAAAAACTTCATTATGGAAAATATTAAGAAGTGCAGGCTTCACCTTTAGAAAGTATGCTGGTGGAAAAAACATTATTTGTGAGAAGCCACATCTAGTAGCTCTTAGAAGCAAGTATTTACGTGAAGTGAAGGAAATGCGCGAAAATGATTATGATATTGTTTTATTTAGATGAAACTTGGATCAACGCTCATCATACAAATGAAAAGGAATGGCAGTTAGCAGATGGAAGTATTAAAAGATCAGTACCAAGCAGTAAAGGGCAACGTTTGATAGTTGCACATGCAGGTAGCAGACATAATGGGTTGTTGCAGAATGCTCATCTCGTTTTCATTTCAAAATCCATAGACAATAGAGACTACCACTCCGAAATGAATGGGCATATATTTAAAGACTGGATCGAGAAAAGTATCCTTCCAATATTAGATCGACCTTCTTGTCTGATAATGGACAATGCTTCATACCATAACGTAGTTAACGTAGAAGATAGAATCCCAACATCATCAAGTACAAAAGATGCAATCAAAACGTGGCTCATAAAAGAACACATACAAGTTAACGACAGCTACTTGAAACCCGAATTGCTTAGCCTTGTAAAACAGACACAACGTACAAAGATATTTAAAATAGACAAGTTAATTCAATAACATGGCCATAGATGTTTGATACTACCTCCATATCATGCACACTTAAATCCTATAGAACTAGTTTGGGCAAAAGTTAAAGGACACGTAGCATATACAAATAAAACTTTCAAATTATGCGATGTTGAGACACTTACAAATCAGGCTCTATCAAATATAAATAAAGACTACTGGGTAAAATGTGAGGATCATGTGTTACGACAAGAAGAGGAATATTGGAAAAAGGATGGTTTGTTGTTTGTTCAGCCGAAAGCAGTAATCGACCTATTTGACTCGTCTGATTCTGAATGATCATTACTCTGATTAAGTCTACAGATAAATAGTTTGATTTGCAAAATTTCCTACTTGATTTGTTAAACAGTTTATTGTTCAAGACCACCCAAGCAATCAAAAATATGTTATAAGCAAACCAACAACCATTACTTTGAATGGAAGCCTGCTTGAGTCAGTACAGAAGTTCAGCTATCTTGGATCCACTATTACAGCCACACTTTCCTTAGATGAGGAACTAAATGTACGTATTTGAAAGGCAGCGACAACATTTGGGAAACTCACACCAAGAGCATGGAACTATATCAAATTGACTCTACGAACAAAAGTTCTATATATAATTTAAAATTTGTATACTTGCCACCAAGTAAAATTTTATGGACACGCCTATGGGTCATCGTTGCACTAGATTACTGTAAAACATTTTGATTAGGGTCAAAATAATAGTTACATGGGCAAAGATCAAAGGAATTCGCCGCTTTAAGAAAACCGTTATAGCTAGACATCGAGTAACACATATGTTCTCGTGACATGGACATTTTAACACCGTATGCCAAAAATCATGTGAAATCATCAAGAACTTTTTGAATTATAAATCATAACATCTCGGCAAACGAATCTGAACGGACTATAGTTACCATATTGCTGGACTATTACCACATTTCTGGCTGATATTGTAAACTTCAAACTGGGCTGTTATATTTCCCCAGATACCGTTCCCATATCCATTTTACGTAGCTAGTCATCTAATAAGAGAATAACCAAGTTATTAGTATACGTGTTTCCTTTTGTGTGGATCATATCTTGACATATGAGTTGTCTTTGAATTAGTGTGAGTTGATTTGCACTGTCTTGTACTTGGCGATGTTGGTATGCTTTATACCACTCCTGTCCTGCAATCTGTTTGTTAATTCTGTCAGGCATTTTTATTGACTCGGTGTGTCCACTTCTTTGGATTTACAACTGCTTACCTTCAAAGGATGTATAAATTTAATGTTACCTAATTATGTCAAATCATTATGTCAAATCATTATGCCAAATCATTATACCAAAACATTATGCCAAATCATTATATCAAATCATTTTGCCAAATCATTATGCCAAATCATTATACCAAAACATTATGCCAAATCATTATATCAAATCATTTTGTCAAATCATTATGTCAAATCATTATACCAAAACATTATGTCAAATCATTATGTCAAATCATTATGTCAAATCATTATGCCAAATCATTATACCAAAACATTATGCCAAATCATTATATCAAATCATTTTGCCAAATCATTATGCCAAATCATTATACCAAAACATTATGCCAAATCATTATATCAAATCATTTTGTCAAATCATTATATGTGATCATGATGTTAAATTATGATGACAATTTTGTATAACAAATTAGAACATCAAATTATTATGAAGTCAAAGGTCAAAGGTCAAGAACCAGACTTCAATCGTCGTCTTGCCACCCATATATGCTCGGCCGCCAATCCAGAAGTATTCGGAGACTTCTGGATGGTGTCGCTTCTAGTATGAAAACACACGATGTGAGGCGGCATTTCCCACCTACCCAGAGTACTACCCTGGAACCTATTTCTGCTAACAGAAAATGGTCGACAGCAGGGGTATTTTTTTCCAAACCCGTGAACAACTCACACTGCTTCCAGCGGGAATCGAACACGGGTTGTCCGAATGTCAGTAGCCGAGTCGGGTTGTTTCCCAACTTGGCTATCGGGGCCCTCAATTATGAAGTCAAAATTAGGAGATAATCAGG
Organism: Megaustenia siamemsis; assembly: GCA_032433765.1. Lineage (NCBI taxonomy): Eukaryota > Metazoa > Mollusca > Gastropoda > Stylommatophora > Ariophantidae > Megaustenia > Megaustenia siamemsis. The sequence continues at coordinate 52,797,143 of JAVIAB010000126.1, forward strand.
CGCAAGAGAAATAAGGTGAGACCTGGTTTACATAGAGACTAAGCAGTATAAAGCGAAGTCTTCATGGTCAGAAGAGGTTAACTAATTTTCCTGAAAATGTCTGCTTTTCCATAACGGGTCTACAAAATCCGGCTATTGAAACAAGCTTTCATAACCTTCATCTAAACACACCTAAACATGTTTTCCCAGCATCGCACGATTGGTTCGGTACATAAATATGTCTTCCCAACATCGCACGATTGGTTCGGTACCTAAACATGTCTTCCCAACATCGCACGATTGGTTCGGTACCTAAACATGTCTTCCCAACATCGCACGATTGGTTCGGTACCTAAACATGTCTTCCCAACATCGCACGATTGGTTCGGTACCTAAACATGTCTTCCCAACATCGCACGATTGGTTCGGTACATAAACATGTCTTCCCAACATCGCACGATTGGTTCGGTACATAAACATGTATTCCCAACATCGCACGATTGGTTCGGTACATAAACATGTCTTCCCAACATCGCACGATTGGTTCGGTACATAAACATGTCTTCCCAACATCGCACGATTGGTTCGGTACCTAAACATGTCTTCCCAACATCGCACGATTGGTTCGGTACCTAAACATGTCTTCCCACACGAATGGTTCGGTACCTAAACATGTCTTCCCAACATCGCACGATTGGTTCGGTACATAAACATGTCTTCCCAATATGCACGATTTGTTCGGTACATAAACATGTCTTCCCAACATGCACGATTGGTTCGGTACATAAACATGTCTTCCCAACATCGCGCGATTGGTTCGGTATGCTAATATGGCCGCTTAGTTCAGTCGAGTTCAGGATTAGTGACACTTTTGCTGCAGTGTAATTTCAATTGATTCTTTCTGCTATAGATTTTCTTGAGCGGAGACAGCCTTAATCCGGTCGCATTCACCTGACCACAAAATCAACAAGGTTTTTGTGCTTACACGCTGAGAATGTGCTGCAGGCGATTAGCCCAGGAGTATAGTAGAATGGTACCCGGTCCCGGCTTTGCCCTGGAACGTGATGTGGGAACTGTCTGTTTTCGGCTGCATATCACCAGCTGGACTGAGGATCGAGTGTACTGCCGAAGAGGAGGCTTGGCTTAATTTGTTGGGACAACGATTATTGGTGTGGCATGGTCACTAATCATGAAGCCCACGCGGATTTGGCACGGGCGCATGGAAATTATACTGCTTGGTTACGACTGCTACAGCTACCTGGAAGTGTCCCTGATGTGCGGTTCGACATTTGTACAGAATGTAGCGCGTTCAATAGAAAAGTTGTGAAGGCAAAGGCGCACCATTTTCACAGAACGCATCGCGTTCACTGAAACAGTTTGAACGATCGAGATATTGATTACTGGAATGGAGGCTGAGCAGATATGGGAATACCTGCGGTGAACTCTTCCGTTCTAAAGTCCACGTCTTCCCCATTCGTTGCAGAATATCAGATACGAATTTTGTGTACAAAAGTGTTGTGATCTTCATTCTTACAACATCCAGCAATACCGAAGGTCCGTGGGTCACTTGTTACTGACTTCAATAACCTACTCCACTGATCTCTATTTAGTCATTCTTTAGGACTGTGAAGTCGAGGCCTTCCTAATCTTTGGGTTTTGTTATTGTTCTCTATCTTTCTCTGTCCACGTCTCCTTCTTTAGCGTCCCTGCAGATCCGTCGTTGGTGACAAAAATAATTATTGTTGATACGTGGCCAAACCGTTTCATTTTTCGCTTTTCCACAACGGTCAAAACATCATCGTGTGCTCCTTTTGTCTGTTATATTCTCTTGCTAATCGTTTCGTTATTGACACGATAGGACAGCCTAAACTAAAAAAATTGATTTTGACTATATCTACTGTAAACAATGCTTTTATGTGAGACATAATAGTTTAAGATTTCAGGAAAATTAATTTTTGTGCATGAAAATAACATATTTTATGCTCATTTTGCTGAAAATGTAGTATTTTGTGCGGAAAATCTCTAAATTTAGACTGACATGTTTGTTATGATATCTTAGAGAATAATAAAAATAACTTCATATAATTTGGTATGCATATAGAACATTAAGTTATATCATTTCTATATACAGAACATTAAGTTATATAATTTCTGTACTAAGAACTTTTCGATTTGATCTATGGTAGACAAAATATCGTCATTTATGTGGAACAATAACAATTCTTTTTAAAATTAAGGGTAAAGGTTATAAAATATCACTAGAAATTATTAAGTTATTGATCTACAGCATTCCCCTTAGTACAGATTATATCCCTACCTGTGTGCCAAACTTGGAGACAAAATATTAATAGCTTTTTGAGATATTTTGTCAAATGTCACTAAAAATGTAGTAAAAATTGAAATGAGAGAAAACTGCAAAAATGTAACTTACCATGCTGTTTTTAAAACTTAAACTTGGTTTAATGAGATCCTGCAGTCATCTTCAGGATCTCCCTCAGCTCTCTGAACACCTTATATAGCTGCTTTTTATCTTATTATCAAATAAAACCTTTTTCAGCTGCTCTTATACGTGGCAGATCAAAATTTCGAAATGACGACATGTTGTCACTACCCACAGCTTAGTCCTAAATTCTTTAATATTTCAAGTCTGCCCAGTTCTCCTTCATTATAGACAACAATAGCATCATTCACAGCTATTTCTAGTCTATCTCTACCAACAAAAGTAGTTTTAGGCACCTTTCCCAGATCATATGATGGAATGCTTCATTAGCATTTTGTGTTTCACAGTGCAAACACTTGTTCAATAACTCATCATTTTAAAGATCTTCAAACATAGGTTTTATTATTTCTATGACAAAATCTGACAGCTTTTTTTTATTTGACCATGGCACCATTTTCCACAGTTTAAATGTATTCCTTTCCTATGTTCTCAGATTGGCCATATTGCCTTCCATTCCAGTAATTTGTCACCAGAAATTTTCTTATACATCTTTGCACATGCATCATAGTAATTAGACAGGACCTCCACATCAAGGACTTTAGCTGGTGCTCTTTTACTTACAGACAGACATGTTGACATTCCATTTCTGCTTGAAAATCACCTTCTCTGCCATGTACCATCACAGGAAACTGTCGCATCATCTGACTGCTCTGCATTTTTCAGTTCAGCTGTTGTCTTTCTCATGCTCGATGCTGCAACTGCCTTAGTTGCATGAAGAATATTATTCTTGAAAACTGATGATCGAACACTTGAATCTGGCGGGGGCGTATTCATAGCTGCCAGAAAGCGACCTTTCTGGTCATGACAGCCAATGCTATACATTGCAAACTGGAACCTCAAATTAATATTTTCCTGATTTTGTAAAATGAGTGTATGTGTGCACACTTTACACTGGAACTGTAGTTGTGAACTAATGACAGATAATTGCTCAGACACAGAAAACACATTATTTCTGTGGGACCAGCATTGTGGACATGGGAACAGTTGAATGAAATCAATAAGTTGCTGAATATCAAAAACTCTTAGCCCACTACTACTAGCTTCATTGTCTGTTGAACCAGTAGGTATGTCTTGTCTGTATAGTTAAGAGAATTTTAGAGCTACCTGCAAGTTTCTCAAATGCTGATGACTTTCTAGTGACTGTAGATATATTGCTAGTGCCTGAATCGATTGTGACACTGTCACTGCTGTCAATAGTATCAGAAATGTGATGAGTGGTGTTGTCAGTGTTGTGACTGTCAGTGTGACTGTCAGTGTTGTGACTGTCAGTGTTGTGACTGTCAGGGTCGTCGCTGGACGCTAAGTGACTGACACTAACTTTCTTAGTAAATCTATTGCCGTGAAACTTCCTTTTCTTAGGACGATCTTTACGTCTATAATTATCCATATTTATTAATTTATAATGTTTAAACCCAAGTAATTCTTTAATAATGCATATTTAAATATGTAAACAAGAATAACAGCTTATAACATGTGCAGAACACGTGAAATGCTTAATTCTGATTACCAGAAGACTTGGTTTGTTTACAACCGTATTTTTTAACAGGGTGCAAGACGATTTCTGATTGGCTGAAATTTATAGTACGGACACAAGACTTCAAGCTTTTAGCCAATGAAAATTTAGTTTACATATTGTTGTTAATATGGTTTAGACGTTATTGTTTATGGAATTATAAGAGATTTGGTGAAAAAAATTATTCAAATGCGTTGCTAAATAAAGAAGTTATGACAGTTTGAACATTTTACATATTTAATGAGGTAAAAAAAAAACGAGGTTACCATGCCAATTAAGAATATTATTTTAAAATACTTCCCAACTGTTTTCTGCAACAAGAAATGATTTATTCTACGCTAAATTGATTATACTTTCATTTGGTGTAAAAAAAATTAAAATGTCAAATTTTAAAGAAAACTAATTTTTTAATGAATAAGCTGTCCTTTAAGTAAGAAATGCCAAAAACATTTCGGTAACATGACAGCTCTATTGCTTGTATTTATATTATTGTTATGTAGTTCTGTTGTAAGGGCTATGTTTCGCAAGTTTGTAGAAAAGTTGAAATAATAAAATACACTGAAGCTTAGTTGTAAAGCCAATGGTGATATCTGTAGCTTTAGCAATAAGGTTTAGCCTTGCAATGGCAGTAACCGTTTATAGCACTCTTTCCATTACTCCCGTTACCAAGCCCTCCTCACTGACATACGTCACACCCCTTGTTCTTTTTCACAACGATGAAAGCAAAATGGAACTAATCCTTGCCATCCACTTCATCTTTATTTCAACTTCCGGGAAAGTCAATCCACGTTATCTAGAATCATCTTCTTCATACAAAACGAAAACAGTTTGAATTCGAATTTCCCGAAGCAGAGATAATGAACTATTCACACTATAGAGCTTGGACAAGTTATAATTGGAGCCTTCTGTAGTTTTTATTTTTTATTTTTTTATATTTCTTTTTAGATATCCGCAGATATTTTTTTCACCTGTAACAACGATTTATTTAATTTGCACTATCTTGACATGTATCATCATACTATTTAATTCAACTACAGTAACATATAGTTATAGTCCGTTTCAAAATGGTTTGTCCACGTTGACTTCAAATATCTCTATAACTGTCATAGTTCCTCACAGGTCGAAGATGGCCCATTGCGCAAAAACCATAACTCTTCGCGTCTTCACTGTAACGTTCTGTCGGTTGTTGGCCTTCTTTTGATCTCTGTATGGGCTTAAGCACATAGTTTAGCTCCCTATATTAATTGTGCCACTGTATGGGCTTAAGCACATAGTTTAGCTCCCTATATTAATTGTTCCACTGTATGGGCTCAATCACATAGTTTAGCTCCCTATATTAATTGTTCCACTGTATGGGCTTAAGCACATAGTTTAGCTCCCTATATTAATTGTTCCACTGTATGTGCTTAAGCACATAGTTTAGCTCCCTATATTAATTGTTCCACTGTATGGGCTCAAGCACATAGTTTAGCTCCCTACATTAATTGTTCCACTGTATGGGCTTAAGCACATAGTTTAGCTCCCTACATTAATTGTTCCACTGTATGGGCTTAAGCACATAGTTTAGCTCCCTACATTAATTGTTCCACTGTATGGGCTTAAGCACATAGTTTACTCCCTACATTAATTGTTCCACTGTATGGGCTTAAGCACATAGTTTAGCTCCCTACATTAATTGTTCCACTGTATGGGCTTAAGCACATAGTTTACTCCCTACATTAATTGTTTCTCTTAACTCTTTCCGTACGTTTCGCCACATAGTGCGCAACGCTCAATTTGATTAGTGTAAACGCCATCAAACCATATTCTTTTTACATGTCTTGTATCATCTTGATATTGGTGAAATCTAATACCTTGTTCAATTATCTATACATTCATATATAATATGTTATATGTTAGATAAATATAAATATGTAGATTGATCCTTAAAACCGTGAAAAAGTGTGTCTCTGAAATCTCTTCCGTTGCATCGATAAAAAGCTTCTAAACAGACAAAGTTAAAGTGTCTTTTGATCTTTGTTTTTTTTTTTTTAGATCAAATTGGTGTCTATGTGAAGGTCTTGCGCCAGTGTCTCTTTTTATGTAATCTGAGCACATGGTCGATCTACTTCCAACACCCCTTCTATATGCCTTCTGGTCTTTATGCTTTCCTCTCTTATAGTTTCATATGGTGTAAAGTCTCTAGCAGCAATATTAATATATCCTTATGTATATACTTTTTTGTGTTTGTTGTTCGTCCAGATGAAGGCCTACTTGGCCGAAACGTCGACTTTTGTTTCGTCCACTACCACGTAAAGCAGTCACCATACCACTTTTTTCTTCTTTTTTTTTAGTATTGCTATTATCATCAACTTTACAGCAGCTTCGCATCTCTGCGCATCTTGGTGCCTCTTGATGCCTTTACCTGTGTAAAGTCTCTCCAGGTTATGTCAAAGATACACCGAAGAACATTATTTTCAAAGCCGATTAGTCTCTTTGTTATAACTTGAGTTGGTTTCAAACCCTCGCATTCATTACGGAAAACAAACTGATATTCTAGTATAAGAAAGAAGATTCTAGAAAGCAAACGTCAAGTTAAAGAAAGGAAACAAATCGATACCTGATCAATGAAGTAAGCCAGGAATATCCGACCTTGATTTCTGTTTGTTTTAAGAAATGTCAGAATTGAAACATTTAAACTTCAATTCTAGAGCAAGCTTGAGTTTTGTATTTCATTTTATTTTAAGTAAAACACAAGATAATCGGACCAAAACGTAAATATCTAGATGATTGTAATAGAGAAATTATACTATAGTTCGTTCAGAAATTCGTGCCCACAGAGTTGATCAATTATCTCGGAAACTGTTTGATCAATTTCTGTAATTCTTTTTCATGAAATCTTATTTTTTCCCCGACCTTCAGATTTTTATAACATTTAAGTACAAAGGTAATCTTAATTTTGCACAAATCGTTGTTTGTTATATAATTTTAGGAAAATATCAAACCGCTTGCACTAAACATTAGGTTTTACTGTAAATTATGTTATTTTTCTAACAATGCAAGCCAAAGGCGTATCCGTATTACATTGAATAGGGCAACATTTTTCATTTGATTTTATATCTTCGTCATAGAGATAGGTAAACTTTGACTAAAGTACGCATATTCGCCAAATAGCAGGCGTGTCATCAACAAAATATATGAAACAACCAGAACATCAAACACACATCGTCAGCAAATAGTAAGAGTGTCATCAACATAATTGTGCACATGTCATACATATGTCATACATATGTCATTCCGAAACAGAAGTCTCTAAGAAGTTAATAATTGTTATCGGTTGGACAAACTGCAATCTCTCCATTCTCTCTACTGCCAGCATGTACCAATATAATGCGTTGTCCTTTGCTGCTGGGAATGCTTCTTTTATTTTCTCTGTCAACTGATTGTCATTCGTTCTCATATGTATGATGAGCATTAACCCACGTTTCATCCAAATATACTATATCGTAGCCTTCCATTCGTAGGTCACTGATCTGCCTCAGGTATTTACTTCGGGCAGCTATCAGGTGTGGTTTTTCACAAACAATATTTCTACCACTAGCAGATTTTCGAAAAGTGAAACCAACGCCTCTTACGATATTTCAAAGAACCGTTTTTGAGATTTCAATATCACATTCTAATTGTAGTCGAACTTTAGGTTTGCGCAGTGTAACAAGTTAATTCGATTCAAACATTTTCCAAATTTCACGTCTAATAACATCTTTGTCAAAATCATCAACTTTCATTTTCCTTCCTTGCTTGACCGTCGCCTCTGCAGAGTCAAAGTTCTGTCCTATCCATCGATTGAAAGACTTTCTATCTATATAGAGCTGCCTGTGTTCTGTTTTCTGGTTTTTTGATATCGTAATATAAGTATATATAACCGACCCCTTTTAAATTCCTTGCAAAAGTGCATGTACAATAACACATTACCCTTTGCATAGTCATGAATTTACACTTTAAACTCTTCATGGTTTTAAAAATCAGGTAGTCACTTCACAACAACTTACAAATTATCACACATACAGGAATATTCATTAATATAAATATTTTGTCAAAATATGCCTCTGGACCAATTTAACAAGAAACCGGAAATGAAATTACCACACAAAAAACCTCGGAGTGGTGTGATCTTACAAGTTAAGAGTGCGAAACAGTGCTAAGATTGTGTGGTGTGCACGTGAAATTTGCCTTTTTAATTGGTGACTTGATTACAACAAATGTGGATATTGTAAAATCCAAAAATTTAGGACAAGCAAGAAAATCATATTTTTATATACCTCAAATAAGCAAAAATGTTTCCTAAATGTATGACAAGACAAAAAATCAGACTGAAGGTCGGTGAAAAAATAAGATTTCACAAAAAAGAATTACATAAATTCATCAAACAGTTTCCGAGATAATTAATAAACTCTGTGGGCACGAATTTCTGAACGAACTATAATAAGGTTTACAAATCAAGTTGGTTTTGCCTTTTAATAATGTAGAACATAACATAATCTATTGTGAAAGGAAGAGGGTGTATTCAATGTTCACATAAAAGGCGGTTTTTTATCTTGACAGACGGTTGGTAGCAAGCAGTCATGATAAGTTAGTAGTTTGGTAAAATATTAGTATTGAATGCTGGATGTTATTTATATTGAACAGCATCTCTCGTGGCTGAATCTGTCAATATTGAATAGACAGATCCGTCTGTAGAATGAACAATATGTATTTGTGGTGCCTGACCTCGCCTTCTGTCTCTTGCGCCGTTTAGAATTCTGAATTTGATACCAACGTTTCCTCTACTATTGTTGTGCCGTTTTTTTTTTTTTTTTAAAATATTTGTGCTCTCTATGTGCTACGATCTGCAGCCAGATCTTCCCAGTTTTTTTTTTACTAATAGAGAATGCATGCAAGGACGCCATGCCAACATATTTATGTGTATATATATCTATATGTCTACGTGTCTATACGTCTATATGTCTATATGTCTATATGTCTATATGTCATTATGTATATGTATCTATATATCAATGTCTATATGTCTGTATGTCATAATGTCTATATGTCATAATGTCAGTATGTCTATATGTCATTATGTCTATATGTATATAGGGCAATGTGTCTATATGTATATATATATATCATTATGTCTATATGTTCTATGTCATTATGTCTATACGTCTATATGTCATTATGTCTATATATTTATATATGTATATATGTCTATATACGTCTATACAATCGTGTCACTTTCACCATCCTTCTCTCTCTGGTTATGCCAGTTTTGGTGGGGGGTGTTTTCTTCCCTCCTCTCTTGTGTCGAGAGAGCTTGAGGATTCTGGCATGCCTTCTCGTCGTCTTCGATATTCAACTTCCGGTGTTACAAGCTATCTTTAACACCATCCCGCGTCTTCTTTCTTACCCTTCCTATTGTCAACTTCCGGTGTTACAAGCTATCTTTAACACCATCCCGCGTCTTCTTTCTTACCCTTCCTAGTGTCAACTTCCGGTGTTACAAGGTATCTTTAACAACATCCCGCGTCTTCTTTCTTACCCTTCCTATTGTCAACTTCCGGTGTTACAAGCTATCTTTAACACTATCCCGCGTCTTATTTCTTACCCTTCCTATTGTCAACTTCCGGTGTTACAAGCTATCTTTAACACTATCCCGCGTCTTCTTTCTTACCCTTCCTATTGTCAACTTCCGGTATTACAAGATATCTTTAACACTATCCCGCGTCTTCTTTCTTACCTTTCCTATTGTCAACTTCCGGTGTTACAAGCTATCTTTAACACTATCCCGCGTCTTCTTTCTTACCTTTCCTATTGTCAACTTCCGGTGTTACAACAAGCTATCTTTAACACTATCCCGCGTCTTATTTCTTACCCTTCCTATTGTCAACTTCCGGTGTTACAAGCTATCTTTAACACTATCCCGCGTCTTATTTCTTACCCTTCCTATTGTCAACTTCCGGTATTACAAGATATCTTTAACACTATCCCGCGTCTTCTTTCTTACCTTTCCTATTGTCAACTTCCGGTGTTACAAGCTATCTTTAACACTATCCCGCGTCTTCTTTCTTACCTTTCCTATTGTCAACTTCCGGTGTTACAAGCTATCTTTAACACCGTCCTGCATCCTTTTTTTTCTGCATTTCCTCCTGATCTATACCCACTCATGAGCTTCCTGTATGCCTGGTTGGTTAGACACTTTCAGGAATTATTTGGAGATTGCAAAATCATTCAAATTATGGTCTATGTTTATAGGGCAACATTGGCTCAATGTTCATCCTGTTGTCACTTTGTTGTCTATCCCTTAGTGACACTCGTGTCGCTATTCTCAGACATCTCTTTGTTGTAGTGATCTGTTAACACTTGTGATTCACTATAATTGTCCATGTTTGGCACTGATAGCACAGAGTAATTAAAGATATATTATGTAACAGGTGTTTCTTGGTGTTTAATCATACTGCTTAATGTCGTAGAACAGGTAATAATTGTCCCAATACTTGTTTACTTTTATTACATCTGACATCGATCTGTTTACACGTCCTTCCATCTTCTGTCGATGTTTTTCCTAGATATTTAAACTCTGATACTTGTTTAAGATCATTATTGTCAGGATTTCCGGTCAATATGGTAGATAGGCGGCAAGGAGCCGTCGAGGCACTGTCTGAAACGGTTCCTTCTTGCAGTTTCCTCATAGTCAAAGTCTGGCTTGCTGCTGGACCTACTGAGATTAGTGCTTTGTGCACATCGTGAGCTGTGCTTTTCATCCGGATGGTGTTTCTATGTTCGGATTTTTACGATGAATGATAATTTCGTACGACGAAGGACAAAACACGTTGCGTTCACTGTCGGTGCTAGTACGCCTTATGTCTTCTAACGTGTGCTGTGCTTGCTACGACAGAGACTGCAGCTGTCTTTCTTTGTTTTGATATTCGATGACATGTTAAGGTTGATAAATCCACTGGCACGGGAGGTTTAGCAATTATGGATTCCCATTCATTTTCATTGACACCGGGGCCTTAGAAAAAAACCATAACTATAACGTTATTGTCAACTGCTATATCTTGTGCAACAAGAGTCTGTGTCAATAGAAATGAGGAAGATAGTTCTTAAGTGTTATATGGAACCAACCTTGCCTTTTGGAAGAGAATCATGGACAGCTGTCAAACAAGTGAAAAGATAATTAGAGGCCACAAAGATGGGATTTCTCAGAAGAAATGTTGAACTTTTCCTTTTTAACCTCAACAAGGTTAACACTGAAAGGGAGCTCTTAAAAATATCAGAAAGAAATTATCGACATTTTTGGGGCACACCTTGAGAAAATAGAAGTTTGATTACTCACTTACGACTGTCAAACATGCTGAAGTCGGATGTGTTGGGCCGAAAAGCGCAAATATCACAGTGATAATGCAAACCACAACATAGTGCAGACACGTCCATTTAACGTCATATTAAGTGTGGATTTGAAACGAAGTCGAGAGGGGGATAGTGCGACTGGGTAAAGCACTATCTCCATATCCTGTGCCCAGGCAGAGTAGGCAAAGTGAAATGAGGAAGAAATTACCAAGTCATGTCGATGCTCAGAAGTCGAAGGCTAAGATGGCTGGGGCATGTCCAACGGATGGAAGAAAAACGCATTCCTAGGCAAATACTACATGGCGAGCTAAAACACGGAAAACGACAAATCGGCAGACCTAAACTACGATATAGAGATATCTGCAAATCATCTCTGAAAGACTTCTCCATCTGTGAAAACGACTGGCAACATCTGGCAAGTGATCGCACATCATGGAGAGCACGTATAAGGAACGGTATAACAACATTTGAGACTGTGCTAAGACAGGACTTAGAAGAGAAGAGACTCATGAAAAAGGATGGTAAACCCTGTGGACCAGCGAGCCTGACCTGTTCATTATGTGACCGCGTGTGTTTGTCAAACATTGGTAGAATTAGCCACGAGAGAAGCTGTTCGGCAAAAACAATACCTCAAAAAAATACGCAATAGCCTCCACTAGACCGTCTGACAAGACGAAAAGGGCCATATATATAAGTGTGGATGACGAAGATGTGTAATCCTTTAGTCATCGAGCGAACGCAAGCAATTGTCAAAATACAGGGAAAAAGAAATCGCTGAAGACAAAGATAGACGAATTAGATAGCTCGGTGTCATGGCGTGGAAAACAATCAGCAATAGAAATGACGAAGCACTTAGGACAAGAAAATTGTGGAAGAACATGATCCGTCATTCGGTATGGCACATCATGATAATGATGTCAAAGCTTGATATTTCCCTTCTTGTTACAATGATTTCAGTTTTCCCTATATTACATCTGTTTATATTTACAGAACATTCTTTGCACATACTAAGAGAAGTTATTGCAGTTTCCTATATTTTCTCCTATGAGTGCTATGTCATCTGCGAATAATGGTTCATTTCTACTACTATTTTATTTTGTTTCTGGGTTTTAGCAGTTTTACAGATGTTGTCTGTGCACGGAATAAATACGAAAGTCGATATGACACAGCCATGTCTGAAACTCCAAGTTATCACAAACGATCTTCATATTCCTTGTCTAGTTCTCATTAAGACAGTATCATTTTCATATAGACTTTGGCACTGCTTGGTACGATGCAATGATATATAACTAATATATATGAGTATTTAATTGATTCAATTGTTCATATGGCTGATTACACAAATAAACTAATGAATGATTGAACAAAAATTAAAGTCTGACTGATTGAATACATGTTGTTGTTAATGATTAAATGAATTATTGAAAACTTGAAATAATCACAGATTTTTATAAACAAATGATTGGATTAATTATTCCAGGACGAGATCTTTACACAATTTTTTTTTTTACGTTCGCCAGCTTTGACCTCTGACGAAGTTCCTAGAGACTAGGAACTGAATTTTACGTGTTAATCCATTTTTCCCTGGCAGCCGTGTGCACATGGGTTCCTCGCCGCATAGGCAGATAACTTCGACTTCGGAAGTTATAAATAAAAAGCCCAACAGGTGTAGCCGGGATTTGAACCCACAGCCGTCGTGCCTCGAGACCAACCAGTCCCCCTTTACACAAATAAATTATGATACTAAATGTTACACAAAATAATATCTTGGCAACTGATATCATTATAAAAATATTGACAGAAAGTAGCACTAATTTTTTTTTCTTTTAATAATAGAGTTTGCCGATATCTTGGGTTGCAACAACCAACTTATCATTCTTGTTAGCTATATATCGTGGGTAGCTTGCAACAACCAACTTATCATTCTTGTTAGCTATATATCGTGGGTAGCTTGCAACAACCAACTTATCATCCTTGTTAGCTATATATCGTGGGTAGCTTGCAACAACCAACTTATCATTCTTGTCAGCTATATATCGTGGGTAGCTTGCAACAACCAACTTATCATTCTTATTAGCTGGATATCGTGGGTAGCTTGCAACAACCAACTTATCATTCTTATTAGCTGGATATCGTGGGTAGCTTGCAACAACCAACTTATCATTCTTATTAGCTGGATGTCGTGGGTAGCTTGCAACAACCAACTTATCATTCTTATTTGCTCGATATCTTGGGTAGCTTGCAACAACCAACTTATCATTCTTATTAGCTGGATATCGTGGGTAGCTTGCAACAACCAACTTGTCATTCTTATTAGCTCGATATCTTGGGTAGCTTGCAACAACCAACTTATCATTCTTATTAGCTGGATATCGTGGGTAGCTTGCAAAAAACCAACTTATCATTCTTATTTGCTCGATATCTTGGGTAGCTTGCAACAACCAACTTATCATTCTTATTAGCTGGATATCGTGGGTAGCTTGCAACAACCAACTTATCATTCTTATTTGCTCGATATCTTGGGTAGCTTGCAACAACCAACTTATCATTCTTATTAGCTGGATGTCGTGGGTAGCCTGCAACAACCAACTTATCATTCTTATTTGCTCGATATCTTAGGTAGCTTGCAACAACCAACTTATCATTCTTATTAGCTGGATATCGTGGGTAGCTTGCAACAACCAACTTATCATTCTTATTTGCTCGATATCTTGGGTAGCTTGCAACAACCAACTTATCATTCTTATTAGCTCGATATCAACTCTGCGCCCCCCCCCCCCCTCGCCCCCGGCCAGTGACCTCCTTCCTTAACCTCACCGCCATACATTTATTTATCAGCGATTTCTTTGCTCTAGGACTGTCTCGGTCTGTGGCGGGGATTATTGCGCAGACAAGGACACTCCCAGCCAGGAAAAATGATTGCAAAAATAGAGGAACAATATCTTGATACCGAAATGAGGTTCTGTAGATGTTGATTTATACATATACGTTTAAAGATGGGCAATTGATCAGCAAGTAGGAAGATCACGCGTGGGAAGATACATATGGTTATGTGTATACAAATGTTACGAGTGTTATAGGCAATTAAGCGATGTAATACAGACTGCTTGAATGACGTCACTTCACACAGAGAGCTTTTGAAGATAAAGCACACGTTGGTTCTGAAGCCAGTTCACTAATGAATTTTTTAAGTAAAATAACGTCTTGATACTGAAGGCAGTTCACAAAGAGAATTTTTGAAGTAATAAAGACGTTAAGATACTGAAGGCAGTTCACAAAGAGAACTTTTGAAGTAATAAAGACGTTAAGATACTGAAGGCATTTCACAAAGAGAACTTTTGAAGTAATAAAGACGTTAAGATACTGAAGGCAGTTCACAAAGAGAACTTTTGAAGTAATAAAGACGTTAAGATACTGAAGGCAGTTCACAAAGAGAACTTTTGAAGTAATAAAGACGTTAAGATACTGAAGGCAGTTCACAAAGAGAACTCTTGAAGTAATAAAGACGTCATGAAACTGAAGGCAGTTCACAAAGAGAACGTGTAAAGTAATAAAGACGTTAAGATACTGAAGGCAGTTCACAAAAAGAACTTTTTAAGTAATGAAGACGCCTGGATACTGAAACCAGTTCACAAAGGGAACTTTTGAAGTAATAAAAACGCTTTGTACTGAAACCAGTTCACAAGGAGAACTTTTGAAGTAATAAAGACGCCTTGATACTGAAACCAGTTCACAAAGAGAACTTTTGTGGTAATAAAAATGCCTTGATACTGTACCCAGTTCACAAAGAGAACTTTTGAAGTAATAAAGACGCCTTGATACTGAAACCAGTTCACAAGGAGAACATTTAAAGTAATGAAGACGCCTTGATACTGTACCCAGTTCACAAAGAGAACGTTTGAAGTAACAAAATCTTCGGCCTTTAACTATGGTGGTTTCTGGTTTGAATCCAGAACTAGGAATTGTATTTACATTTGCTGACCTGTGGTTCTCTCCCCCCCCCCCCCCCCTCCCTCTTAGTCTGTATAGTGAGATCATAAGTTTAGAACTCTCGAATAATAGCGGCATTCAAGAGTTGTAACGTACATTTCAATATCAACAGCTGAATATCCAGACAGCAAATAAAAAGTTAAGAGCCCCGTCACACCAAGTGGCCATTAGGGAATATGGTAGACCGTTCGGCACATGGGAATATCCAAACAGAATAGGCCCAATTATTCACTGCTCGAAATACATTTTCTGCATAAATTATAAACCTACCCATGCCGAAGACAGTCGGGCCGAAAGGTGCAGATGTCTCAGCTTCCCATGAACTAGCGATTAAACGCCGCCACGACTCACTTAGTGGGTGAAAGTTGAAGAGGAAGAAGAAACAGGTCATCTCATTAATGAGGTCATCAGAGAGGAAAGCTTGACAATAACAGCAGGAAAATAAAAAGAAAGAGATAAAGTGAAAAAATAACGGCAACAGAATAACAAACATCCATTTTCTGTGAAAGTGTTCTCCTGACATTTGCATTCTGGGATAAGTAAAGATATAGACAAGCCAGAAACACATTTAAATTAACATTTTTAAAATGTTTGCAACCGAATGTTTGTTGCAAGATTTGACAGAAGCAACTTCACGAAATGTTGATCAACAAACCAAGCTAGCAATCATTAGTCAAGATAGACAACAGCCTGCTGCACAAAGACGAAAGTGGCCATATCACGATGCACTTATCGGTAACTACAAATGCCACACGATGTAACATCAAATTCTTCACTCGAAGGGACATTTCCAGACAAATTATAGCCACTGTGCACCCAGGGGCGAACATAAATAGTGAATATTACCATACTGTAGTGTTATCAATGAATAGCTTGGGGATAAAACACAAGCAGTCATGGCACAGAACAATCTGATAAGCAACGAACAGGGACAAGCACTGATGAATACTAATGCTACAAGAGACACGTATAACGATCGAAACTGATCGATTTACTGTAGGGGAGGTCACTAGTTTTGGACGTAAAGAAAATACTCATGCCAGCGTCAGTTTTCTCAATTCCAAATTGAAGCAGGGTTATTTCTCCTTCATTACATTTATGATAACATTGAGATCTGTTTTTGGTGCAGGTTTCTTTTAACGACTGGGAAAAAGGACAGAGAGATAGCGAATAATTTTAAAACAGTGAGGCCATAAACAAACATGAACCCACAAACATTCACATTCTGAGAGCGAAGATGTAGTAACATATCTATCTATTGTCCTTGCGAGCCGAAGACGGCACTTAGGGCAGAACCACAATCTCAAAAACAGAAACCTTGCATTCCAAAATGGCACATATTGCAGAGAGATCACTGCTTCTAAAATCTATGGTTCTGTTTCCATAACAATACTTTTTACAATGACAGCTTGTCAAGCCATCGATCATTCTCCTTAGTCGCCTCTTACGACATGTAATAGTCTTACGAAATGCACATGCTCTATAAAAATAAATATATATATATATATATATATATATATATATATATATATATATATATATATATATATATATATATATGCGATCAGGACTCAATCAGAGTAGGATCCCAGACTCTCACATGGAGTCTGGTGCTAAATAAATAATATACGCAGTAAGAATTGTAAATGTGTACCCCTGGAATATGCAGACACGCTATGGGAATGGAGACGGATGTATGCATGTGGGGACTGGTTGGTCTTGAGTCAAGCCAGCCTCGAGACAGAGAGGTTGCGAGTTCAAAGTCCCGACTGCACCAGTTGTAATTTTTATTTATAACTTCTCTCTGCGGCAATAATCCCTGATATCAGCAGCGAGTCCCGGCTTGAAACTACTAATCGACTGAAAAAGTATGAGTACCTCAGAAGACGGAGTTATCTGCCTGTGCGGCGAGGGACCCCTGTGCACACGGCTGCCAGGGAAAAACGGATTAACACGCAAAATTCAGTTCCTAGTCTCTAGGGACTTCCCCACAGGTGAAAGCTGGCGAACACAAAGAAGGAAAAATAAAGTATCCAAGTAAATTCTCTAAATGAAGGAAGCCTAGACAGGTGTAAAGTGAAGGTTCCCTCACCTACCTTGTTTGACGCAGGGGAAATGTGGTAGTGAAGATATTTTTTTCCATGACCACGGCATATTTTTTAGTGATGTGGTCGGTATCACGCCAATCCACCATTAATTCCCATAAAAATCTATGGTACCTGTTTTAGAGCCTGCTATGGTACCTGTTTTAGAGCATGCTATGGTACCTGTTTTAGAGCATGCTATGGTACCTGTTTTAGAGCATGCTATGGTACCTGTTTTAGAGCCTGCTATGGTACCTGTTTTAGAGTATGCTATGGTACCTGTTTTAGAGCATGCTATGGTACCTGTTTTAGAGCCTGCTATAGTACCTGTTTTAGAGCCTGCTATGGTACCTGTTTTAGAGCCTGCTATGGTACCTGTTTTAGAGCCTGCTATGGTACCTGTTTTAGAGCCTGCTATGGTACCTGTTTTAGAGCATGCTATGGTACCTGTTTTAGAGCATGCTAATGGTACCTGTTTTAGAGCATGCTATGGTACCTGTTTTAGAGCCTGCCATGGTACCTGTTTTAGAGCCTGCTATGGTACCTGTTTTAGAGCATGCTATGGTACCTGTTTTAGAGCCTGCTATGGTACCTGTTTTAGAGCCTGCTATGGTACCTGTTTTAGAGCCTGCTATGGTATCTGTTTTAGAGCCTGCTATGGTACCTGTTTTAGAGCATGCTATGGTACCTGTTTTAGAGCATGCTATGGTACCTGTTTTAGAGCCTGCTTGCAACCGAGCCATATCGATTTAAAAAAAAAATCCGCCACATCTGAGAATAGATTCCAGACCTTATAATCAGGAATCTAGCACACTAACCACTAGGAGCACACTAACCACTAGGAGCACACTAACCAGTAGTAGCACACTAACCACTAGGAGCACACTAACCACTAGAAGCACACTAACCACTAGTAGCACACTAACCACTAGGAGCACACTAACTACTAGGAGCACACTAACCACTAGTAGCACTCTAACCACTAGGAGCACACTAACCACTAGGAGCACACTAACCACTAGGAGTACAGAACCAATACGAGCACACTAACCCCTAGTAGCACACTAACCACTAGGAGCACACTAACCACTAGGAACACACTAACCACTAGGAGCACAAACCACTAGGAGCACACTAACCACTAGTAGCACACTAACCACTAGGAACACACTAACCATTAGGAGCACACTAACCACTAGGAGCACACTAACCACTTGGAGCACACTAACTACTAGGAGCACACTAACCACTAGGAGCACACTAACCAATAGTAGTACACTAACCACTAGGAGCACATTAACCACTAAGAGCACACTAACCACTAGGAGCACACAAACTACTAGGAGCACACAAACCACTAGTAGCACACTAACCACTAGGAGCACACTAACCACTAGGAGCACACTAACCAATAGTAGCACACTAACCACTAGTAGCACACTAACCACTAGTAGCACACTAACCACTAGGAGCACACTAACCACTACGAGCACACTAACCACTAGTAGCACACTAACCACTAGTAGTACACTAACCACTAGGAGCACATTAACCACTAGGAGCACACTAACCACTAGGAGCACACTAACTACTAGGAGCACACTAACCACTAGGAGCACACTAACCACTAGGATCACACTAACAACTAGGAGCACACTAATCACTAGGAGCACACTAACCACTAGGAGCACACTAACCACTAGGAGCACACTAACCACTAGGAGTACAGAACCAATACGAGCACACTAACCACTAGTAGCACACTAACCACTAGGAGCACACTAACCACTAGGAACACACTAACCATTAGGAGCACACTAACCACTAGGAGCACACTAACCACTTGGAGCATACTAACCACTAGTAGCACACTAACCACTAAGAGCACACTAACCACTAGGAGCACACTAACCACTAGTAGCACACTAACCACTAAGAGCACACTAACCACTAGGAGCACAATAACCACTAGTAGCACACTAACCACTAGGAGCACACTAATCTCTAGGAGCACACTAACCACTAGTAGCACACTAACCACTAGTAGTACACTAAACACTAGGAGCACACTAACCACTAGGAGTACAGAACCACTACGAGCACACTAACCACTAGGAGCACACTAACCACTAGGAGTACAGAACCACTACGAGCACACTAACCACTAGGAGCACACTAACCACTAGGAGTACAGAACCACTACGAGCACACTAACCACTAGGAGTACAGAACCACTACGAGCACACTAACCACTAGGAGTACAGAACCACTACGAGCACACTAACCACTAGGAGCACACTAACCACTAGGAGCACACTAAACATTAGGAGCACACTAACCACTAAGAAAACTGAGACAGTTGTACTGTCAGATGTAAAGAAAGACATACCACGTATCTTGGAATCAAAAAGAAACGAGAATAAGAAAGAGCTGCTGGTATTTTTAATCGAAAGAAACATGAGTAGCGGACGAATTCTACTGATTTCAATGTACGTCCAATGTAACAATTGATATGTGTTCATCTTTCAATGTGTCCTGACTTGCATGAAGTGAGCTCTGTGGTGGAGCTGATATTTCCGTCTTGTCAGAAACATTTTATTTAAAACGAATCAAAAGTACAAGATCGCAAGCTGTTGCATAGGCTAAGAAATAAAAGACTGTAGACAACGTTATATGTCTCGAAGTGGAAAATATGGATTGACAATCGTGGCATAAAACAGAAAATACTGTAATGTGATATGCTCCGATAATTGAAGCAAACATGAGAAAGAACGTGAGGAAAAAAAATATATATTTATAAGATTGTGATATTTCTATGACATATTGACATTGTCTGTGCTGGAAAATAAATATATATTTTCAAAAATATAGAGTCTGAGAGATTTGATTACTTTGATTACAGGAGAACATAAATAATTAGAATTGTTCTGAATTAACAGTGCAATGTACACAAGATAAGCGTACACATATTCTAACAGGAATGAAAGTCGTGTAAAAGGTATTGCGAAAAAAGATATTAAAACTGATCATCTTAAAAAAAAAAAAAACAAACAAACAATTACTCAGCATTAGTATGACGCTAAGCAGACACTTATTTGGTTCTTTGGTTATTGAAGGCCCCGGTATCACTGAAAACTAATTAAAATCCATAATTACTCAACCGCCCGTGCCAGTGGAATCATCTGAATTACTAATTCATCTCCCAAACAAAGAAAGGTAGCTGTAGATCCCATGATAGGAGTCTCAGCACACGCCAAAAGACATAAGGCGAAACCGCACAGAAAGTGAACACAGCCAACTGTTCCCTGCCATACGATATCATCATTCACCGTTAACAATTGGAATTTCGAAATATGATCAAAACGGATGAAACACACAGCTCACGGTGTGCACAGAGCACTTAACTCAGTAGCTCCTGCAACAAGCCGGACTTGGAATATGAGGAAAGTGCAACAAGGAACGCTTTCATACATAGCCTTCAATGGTTCCTGCCGCCTATCCACCATATTGACCGGAAGTTCACGACCTCCTGAAAATTATAATCGTCATAATTTTTAAAATTTATGGCGCTTGATGATGCTAAGACAGTGTGTTAATCTAATGTATTACATTGACATAGCGTAGAGTTTCATTACAAACAGTTGAGCAGACGTTTCGGGACGAGTATTAATGCTCGAAATGGTGCGCTCAAATTCTACCATAGCTGAAAGTGCTCAACAAGGCTCGACTCTTGTCTCTAATGTTTGACATCCATACAACTTTGATCTTTGATTGGATATATACTCGTCATCATCATCGAGTGCCGTCTCCGCATCGAAGGTTGGCTGTCATGGAGCGCCTTTCAGCTCTGTTACTAGCTTTGATTGTGCATATTGTCATAGGGTGACCTGTCCGTCTTTTGACATTACTCGTCTATGTTAGTCTTGATCTGCTTTTGTCTCTTTAACCTTGTATGTTTCCTTCTAAGATTACTTTTAGTAGGCTAATGTGTCGTTTAACATGCCCCCAAAATCTCATTTGTCTTGTTTGAATTG
The DNA here is from genome assembly GCA_032433765.1 of Megaustenia siamemsis. NCBI lineage: Eukaryota > Metazoa > Mollusca > Gastropoda > Stylommatophora > Ariophantidae > Megaustenia > Megaustenia siamemsis. The sequence continues at coordinate 52,818,611 of JAVIAB010000126.1, forward strand.
TGTTTATTAGTTATATTTTCAATTTAGTTGTTTTAAGACTTAATGTTTGTTTTCTTCTCTTTCTATATTTCCAAATTTCTATTCCATTTTATTGTCTAGTCTCCATGTTTCTGCACCGTAAAGGAATGCTGAGAAGATAGAAGATTCCATCACTGCTTATAGTATGTCCATGGTAGTTTTAGCTCTGAACTGTCTCCAGGTCTATTCCCTCCACTTTGATATCCATTTGTAGTCTGAGTATTATCTCGGACTTACGCTAATCTTACGGTCTGTTGTTTGATGTGCTAACGGGAATAATCCGACGACTGTGTTTTACTTGTTCGGAATTGGAGTCATAAACGATGTCATAACATCAGCAAGCGCGATACATTAAAAAAAAATTATGACGATCATCATTTTCAGGAGGACGTGAACTTCCGGTCAATATGGTGGATAGGCGGCAGGAACCACTGAAGGCTATGTCTGAAAAGTGTTCCTTGTTGCAGTTTCTTCTTATTTCAAGTCCGGTTTGTTGCAGGAGCTACTTACTGAGTTAGGTGCATTGTGCACACCGTGTGCTCTGTGTTTTATCCATTTTGATCATGTTTAGATATTCCAATTGTTTACGATGAATGATGATATCGTATGGCAGGGAATAGTTGGCTGTGTTCACTTTATGTGCGGTTTCGCCTTATTTCTTTTGATGTGTGCTGAGACTGCTATGATGAGGACTACAGCTACCTTTCTTTGTTTGGGAGGTGCGTTAGTAATTCGGATGATTCCACTGGCACGGACAATTGAGCAATTATAGATTTTAATTCGTTTGCAGTGATACCGGACCCTTCCATAACCAAAGAACCAAAGAGTATTATCTTTAATACATATTACAAATACCGTTATCGAATATTTCTTTAAAATCATTCAAATTTATATTTATAGAAATTACGATTATAAATACTAGCGACGAGTGAAAGATAAGACATTACAGTAGAAAAGGACATAGCGATTGCGTGGTGTGTGTATGATTTGAAGATATATTTGTTACGCACCGTTCCATAATGGAGGTTTAACAATTAACTGCAAATAATGAGTTACACATCTTACAGTTATTGTCGTTATATACTCATTACGGAAAGTGGTCTAGATATGTACTTCAGTGACTGTGATAATAACCTGTGTATTGGTGGAGAGAAGGTTATCCAGCGACACTTAGCCCTGTTGACGTCAGAGAACAGCCTGGTCTGAACTCCTTCTACTTCAGCATGACATGCATTATGACATGTAGACCAGCTGATGTCATGAACAAGACGCTGCGTTTGAGGTCATCACCGGATCCCCATAACTTGCCATGAAACGTTGTTTTTTTTTCCTGACGACATTTGTATTATTAACATGTTGAGAGCACTGCAGTCCTGTAGGGAATACTCTGAGGTTTATATGATGCTCTGTAGTCACATGTTACACAGGCACTAAGTCCTGTGTTGTGTAAATATGCTCTGTAGTCACATGTTACACAGGCACTAAGTCCTATGTTGTGTAAATATGCTCTGTAGTCACATATTACACAGGCACTAAGTCCTATGTTGTGTAAATATGCTCTGTAGTCACATGTTACACAGGCACTAAGTCCTATGCTGTGTAAATATGCTCTGTAGTCACAGTGACCAGTTCTGAGTCTGAATTTCTTGCTTATGTCTGCTAAGCTTGTTTAAGCTGTCATATTCTGGCTCATATTTCCAATATAACTCTCTCCATTGTGTTGTGTTTTTTTTTTTTTTTTAATTAGCTTGAACCTGGTCTGGACAATACTAGACAGAACACATTAAATGGAGACGAACTTATGGGCAGTCATAAATGTCTTAGGAGGTTGGATCGAACAATTCAACTCTCGATGAATTTATCAAACGTTGCATGCTTGATAAAACATCGATGTCAAGGTCTCAATACCAAGAACAGTCGCCAATAAATATTTCCTAGAAACTGATACTCAGTTTCCACCTAAACTACATTTCAAGAACCAATACGTTCTAGTGATGTTAACAAAGAGGGCAAACTGTATGTTCAATATCACGTGCTGTAAACCAAGTGATATGTGTTCACAATCACGTGCTGCAAACCAAGTGCTATGTGTTCACTATCACGTGTTGTAAACCAAGAGCTATGTGTTCACTATCACGTGCTGTAAACCAAGTGCTATGTGTTCACTATCACGTGTTGTAAACCAAGAGCTATGTGTTCACTATCACGTGTTGTAAACCAAGTGCTATGTGTTTACTATCACGTGTTGTAAACCAAGAGCTATGTGTTCACTATCACGTGCTGTAAACCAAAGAGCTATGTGTTCACTATCACGTGTTGTAAACAAAGCGAACGAACTGCGTGCTCATGTCCAGTTTCATGGTTCATTTTTTTGCCAACTATTCATGTTCATGAAAATGGTGTTCTTGTTTTTATTTTGAAATACATCATCCTTTCTTATAGACTAATAATACATTGTCCATAGTATATAGACAAAATATAATACCCACAAAAAGACTTTCATAGAATTAGCACAAGCACCAAATACAAAAATGAAAACCAGTATCAACAAGACAGAAGTCATGAATATTGTAACAACAAAAAAACAGAAAATCAGCATAATGATATATGGCAGAAAATTAAAAGAGATGGCGAAATGTAAACCTTAGAAGTCTAGTAACAAGCGACAATTCAGAAGCAGTAGAAATAGTCTCAAGATGCAAAGACAAAGTTTGTAAAATCATCGGACAGCCGTCACCACAACTGTCAAACAGACAATAACACTACAAACAAGACAATAACACTACAAACAAGACAATAACACTACAAACAAGACAATAACACTACAAACAAGACAATAAAACTACAAACAAGATAATAAAACTACAAACAAGACAATAACACTACAAACAAGACAATAACACTACAAACAAGACAATAACACTACAAAGAAGACAATAACACTACAAACAGACAATAACACTACAAACAAGACAATAACACTACAAACAAGACAATAACACTACAAACAAGACAATAACACTACAAACAAAACGGGCACTCTAAGCAGGAAAATCATCATGCCAAAGATGTGTTACCAATTCCAGATCTGGACGCTAAGCTCAAAAGCAACCAAAAAAATAACGACTATCAAGATAAAATATGTTTGACGAATGAGTGGAATAGCCTGAAAGATAAGATCAGAAATGAGAAACTAAAAATAAAAGCTAGGAATAAATTCCGTCTTTGAATATATAAAGAAAAAACAGGTAAAAGGCTTTAGCCACGTAATAAGGCAGGAAAATAAAAATACAACGAACCTTTAATAGACGTTATTATTATACAGAACCCAAGGGTCGACTATGAAATATATGAATTGATGAAATATTAGAAAGATTTGCAAACATAACGGCAATCGAGGGTCAGAAAGTGAGAAAAGGGACGCATATTATATCTCCCCTCCACGCTAACAGTTTAAATGGGGAAGGAGAAAAGAAGTCTTTTCTCCCAGGTGGTTTCTTCTCCTATAGTCCGTTCACATTCGTTTGCCTAGACATTAATTTATTTTTTTCAAAAACTTATTGTTCATTTGCATTGATCTTTTGAAGTTAGGTTTAGAATACTAATGTCGCTATAAAAATATTTTTTTTATCAAAGAAATGTGATCCAGTTTCAAAGATGCCTTATTTAACCTATATTAAAAAAAAGTTAATCGATATTATAAACACCGGCGGGATTATGTAGATGCTTACATCTCACAGCTGATTCTTTAACATATAGGCATGACCTTCACGGCTGAATGCGCACCGTCCTAAAATAGTTATGTTTCCACTATAAATTTTTATAAAGAAATGTTACATATGAAATTTCCCGTTTAGCACAAAATGACATTTTAGCCGAAACCGGAAATTATGTGACGTCAAAATCACGGCCGTAGACTCGAGTTCGAGTCATAATTCAGAGGCAAATCTCAATATTTACAGAAAGGAGGCGGCACTATCCATATTATCTTCTGCAAGTCTATGTGAGAATGAATATAAAGGCAAAATATTTTACTGAGCATAACATTGCTATAAAGATTTATCAATACTTCTGCAGAGAGCGTAAAAAGGGACATCTTTATTGTTCTTTATCAAACCCTGAGAAGAGAACAATGCATATTTTAGGTTTGTGTAAACGTTCATTTGATCGAATAGTTAAAGGAAGCGGATATTTATTGCCAACAAATGCAAGAAAGCAAGGAAGGAAAGAAACGTTAGACAGTTTTGATAAGGACCTAGTAAAAAGAGAAATCTGTCGAATGTTTGATATAAACGAAGAAGTGACACTTAGAAAGTTGAAGCTTTGGCTGAAAACTAACAACGACATTGAAATATCAAAAACTTCATTATGGAAAATATTAAGAAGTGCAGGCTTCACCTTTAGAAAGTATGCTGGTGGAAAAAACATTATTTGTGAGAAGCCACATCTAGTAGCTCTTAGAAGCAAGTATTTACGTGAAGTGAAGGAAATGCGCGAAAATTATTATGATATTGTTTATTTAGATGAAACTTGGATCAACGCTCATCATACAAATGAAAAGGAATGGCAGTTAGTAGATGGAAGTATTAAAAGATCAGTACCAAGCAGTAAAGGGCAACGTTTGATAGTTGCACATGCAGATAGCAGACATAATGGGTTGTTGCAGAATGCTCATCTCGTTTTCATTTCAAAATCCATAGGCAATAGAGACTACCACTCCGAAATGAATGGGCACATATTTAAAGACTGGATCGAGAAAAGTATCCTTCCAATATTAGATCGACCTTCTTGTCTGATAATGGACAATGCTTCATACCATAACGTAGTTAACGTAGAAGTTAGAATCCCAACATCATCAAGTACAAAAGATGCAATCAAAAAGTGGGACATAAAAGAACACATACAAGTTAACGACAGCTACTTGAAACCCGAATTGCTTAGCCTTGTAAAACAGACACAACGTACAAAGATATTTAAAATAGACAAGTTAATTCAAGAACATGGCCATAGATGTTTGAGACTACCTCCATATCATGCACACTTAAATCCTAGTTTGGGCAAAAGTTAAAGGACACGTAGCATATACAAATAAAACTTTCAAATTATGCGATGTTGAGACACTTACAAATCAGGCTCTATCAAATATAAATAAAGACTACTGGGTAAAATGTGAGGATCATGTGTTACGACAAGAAGAGGAATATTGGAAAAAGGATGGTTTGTTGTTTGTTCAGCCGAAAGCAGTAATCGACCTATTTGACTCGTCTGATTCTGAATGATCATTACTCTGATTAAGTCTACAGATAAATAGTTTGATTTGCAAAATTTCCTACTTGATTTGTTAAACAGTTTATTGTTCAAGACCACCCAAGCAATCAAAAATATGTTATAAGCAAACCAACAACCATTACTTTGAATGGAAGCCTGCTTGAGTCAGTACAGAAGTTCAGCTATCTTGGATCCACTATTACAGCCACACTTTCCTTAGATGAGGAACTAAATGTACGTATTTGAAAGGCAGCGACAACATTTGGGAAACTCACACCAAGAGCATGGAACTATATCAAATTGACTCTACGAACAAAAGTTCTATATATAATTTAAAATTTGTATACTTGCCACCAAGTAAAATTTTATGGACACGCCTATGGGTCATCGTTGCACTAGATTACTGTAAAACATTTTGATTAGGGTCAAAATAATAGTTACATGGGCAAAGATCAAAGGAATTCGCCGCTTTAAGAAAACCGTTATAGCTAGACATCGAGTAACACATATGTTCTCGTGACATGGACATTTTAACACCGTATGCCAAAAATCATGTGAAATCATCAAGAACTTTTTGAATTATAAATCATAACATCTCGGCAAACGAATCTGAACGGACTATAGAAGGTTTCTCCCATGTGATTTCTTCTCCTAGAAGGTTTCTCCCAGGTGGTTTCTTCTCCTAGAAGGTTTCTCCCAGGTGGTTTCTTCTCCTAGAAGGTTTCTCCCAGGTGGTTTCTTCTCCTAGAAGGTTTCTCCCAGGTGGATTCTTCTCCTAGAAGGTTTCTCCCAGGTGGTTTCTTCTCCTAGAAGGTTTCTCCCAGGTGGTTTCTTCTCCTAGAAGGTTTCTCCCAGGTGGTTTCTTCTCCTAGAAGTTTTCTCCCAGGTGGTTTCTTCTCCTAAAAGGTTACTCCCAGCACAAAAGTCTATATCCAGGTAACACACGATGACCTTGATTTGGTTTGGCTTGGTTATGAAAGGCACCGGTATCAATGCAAACGGATTAAAATCCATAATTGCTCAACCGCCCGTGCCAGTGGAATCATCTGAATTACTAACTCATCTTCCAAACAAAGAAAGGTAACTGTAACCCCCATCATAGCAGTCTCAGCACACGCCAAAACACATAAGGCGAAACCGCACAGAAAGTGAACACAGCCACTGTTCCCTGTCATACGATATCATCATTCATTGTAAACAATTGGAATATCGAAACATGATCAAAACGGATGAGACACACAGCTCACGGTGTGCACAGAGCACCTAACTCTGTAGCTCCTGCAACAAGCCGGACTTGGAATATGAGGAAACTGCAACAAGGAACACTTTTCAGACATAGCATTCAATGGCTCCTGCCGCCTATCTACCATATTGACCGGAAGTTCACGTCCTGAAAATGATGATCGTCATATTTTTTAAATGTATAGCACTTGATGATGTTGTGACATCGTGTTTGGCTCCAATTCCGAACATATAAAACACAGTTCGTCGTCAGATTATCCCCGTCGCACATCAAACAACAAACCCTAAGATTTGCGTATGGCTGGTTTAGGGATATACTATGAGCCATTATGATGACATAGCACACACACAATGGCTGCTCTCACAGATTCATGATTACTCTAGTGAATGCAGCCTACAACGAACGAGACACCGTGCAAATTCCCTAAAGAGATAACACTTCGGCTGACTTGACGGAGCAATCCACATTAATGCGATGTAACATGTAAATAACACGATGACCTTACAATAAAGAGCACCGACTCTAGAGCAATCTGCTGCGATTTAAGAAAATGTGTTCGTGTCTTTTTTGACAATAATGGTAGGAAACATTCTTGTGTTGAGTTTTTATTCCTGGGCAGTGACATACTTCCTGATTTATTATATTTGAAACTGTGGAATGTTCATCTATGTGCAAACTGTGAACGTGTTATGGCAAATCAATGATTTGACTGGGCAGATTAAACAAACTTCTTGACATTTCCTAATGAGAGCTTACTTTACTTAATTCCCTTTGTATATAAAAAAAAGTAAAGTACCCCCGTCATGCCAAGTGGCGTATATAGAATATGGTGTTAGTGACCATAAAGTTTACAGACCTTCAGCTCATGATTTTTGGGGTAATGTGGTTGGTATGACGCCCGTGCCGCTTTTCTTTCCCAGAAAAAAAATATGGTAACCATTAAAAGCTGGGTGAACCGGGGCTCGTCGGTTGGGATCGAACCCCACCCTTTGTCCTTTGTAGTCCAGTTCACTAACCACTGAGCTTTCGCCGGTCCCCATTTGTGTATATATTTCGATAAATTTATCGATGTTTGAATGTAAAGATTATCTAAGTAACTTCAGACAACTGGACGCTACTATTTTGGTGCCCATATCTGTTCTTTGTTGAAAGATTCGTTTGAGGGTGAGGTGAGAGTATCTCGTCATAGATCACGAGTAAACACACACGTCGTGTCAATGCGAATAAAAAACGTTAATAGACCTATCTGGGATTTGAACCCGAACCCTCCATATCACTGCGAGCGCATCATAAGTTCACGTAATTGGCTTCCACTATGTATGTAGATCTTTACAGATATTTGTGTATTTGTAAATTATTGTAAATATTCACTGTTATGTAGATTGTTATCAATGTTCCAAGATATGTAGATTTCTAAAATATTCTTAGATCTGTCTTTTTTTAAACAAATATTTATATTATTTAGATGAGTGTAAATCTTCCGAGGCAGGTAGACTTTTACAAATATTGCTAGATTTGTAGGTTTTTAAGAATATTCAATTTCTTAATGAAATAAATATGACAAGCAAAAAAACATGGTTTTGATATGAATATCAAAAAGACTAAAACAGTGATCATAAACAAAGTCAACACTAAAATCTACAAGTGGATATCAAATAGACCTGAAGACAGTTCAAAGCTATAACTACATTGAATATAAATTAACCAGTGATGGAAAATGTAAAACTGAAATAAACAAAAGAATAGGAATGGCAAAAGGCAATTTTAATGTCATGAAAAATATACTAACATCAAATAAATAACACCAAGACTGAAGCTAAAAATAGAAAAATGTTATATCATTTCAACATTGCTGTATTGTGCAGAAACATGGACACATGACACAAAAAACAGAACAGAAATTTGGAGATTTTGAAAAGTGGATTTCTATAAGAATAGGAAGATTTGGATGGAAAGAGAAGAAAACAAATGATGAAGTCTTGTTGAAAGTTCCCTGGACAGATAAAAAGACCAATGAGAGCATTCTCAAAGAGCCAACACAAAAAGGGATCTCCTAAGAAACATTAGAAAGAAGCAATCAATATTTTCCCAATACATAACGAGAAGAGGAAAGTTGGAATACTTAAAGTTGAAAAGAGGGCGAAATGGCGCTCCATGGTAGCCAACCTTCGATGCAGAGATGGCACTCAATGATGATGAATGAATATTCCTGCATATGTGGATTTTTACAAATATTCCCGCATATGTGGATTTGCAAAGTCTCCTTATATGCGTAACTTCAATTATATTCTCATTTGAGTGTTGACTTTAATAAATCTATCTATATGGATAACCAGGAGATATATAACCTATATATGTTTATATGTCACATCAAGGATTGCCTCTATGTGCATAGATGAATACATTATTATGCTTTGAAGGTCTCGAACATGCTTGTGGCTTCATCAAACATGAGAAGAAAGCAACCAAGACAGCGTCAGGCAATATAAGGAGACTGCGCTGGAAGTATATCGGCCATGGTGTAGACAACGCTCATGATGATTCCAGGTAATACAAGAAAACAAGGGAGACCAGAAGACGCTGTGTGTAGAATAATTAACAAAGTAGGTCCACACACAACCAACGTCTTTAGACGGGTCCGAAGGCATGAAAACAAGGCAGACCAGAAGACGCTGTGTGTAGAATAATTAACAAAGTAGGTCCACATACAACCAACGTCTTTAGACGGGTTGGAAGGCATGAAAACAAGGGAGACCAGAATACGCTGTGTGTAGAATAATTAACAAAGTAGGTCCACACACAACCAACGTCTTTAGACGGGTTGGAAGGCAGAAAATGACATCGGAAGAGGCTCCAAATAGCGTAAAGAATTTTTAGCTTTAAGCTTGTGACGTCAGCCGTCTATAGCTCCCGTAGCTGAATACGTTATGCTAGTTGCAGCTTTTCGATGTTAGTTTCTGCCTGCGGGCCTACTATATAGTTGGCTGTGGTTCAGTTATGGGCTTAAGGAAAAAAAGGAAACATGTCGACAACACAAAACAAATATTGCTGTAAATACCAGAGAACATGCATTCAAAGGTTATATCTCTGTAATGATGTAAGCGACCACAATAACTCAAAACAAACATTTGAAATGTTAAAATACAGTACAAGACTAGACATGTTAATGATGAGAATTGTACCATACGCGTGTCTTTCTCTGCCATATTGTAGGCTGGTCGATATTGTTTATTTGAAATGCACTCCTGCAGCGAATGTCTAATGGAGCGATCAAGCTCTCCGGGGTTCAATCGTAGCCAATGATCCATAAAGGATCTGAAGTAGTCCTTACATTTGATTCCACTTCAAGTGACGGATATCCCCAGAAGAATTGTTGTAGCCGATACCGTTTAGTGTCAACGAGACTTCTGAGAAGATCAGATCCGTTTTAGTTTCTTCAGGGAAATGAACATTTGATTATTTCTCTAAGTTTACTCCAACAATCTATATTGTGTACTTGTGAGTATACAAGTCAGCGCAGCTTTAAACATGACTTGCTTGACCGAATATGCTCCTTCTTATTTCTTCTTGTTTTTTCCTATCTCTGCTGATAGATACTTGGTTCACGAACTAATAGTTATATTGTAATGCAGTTATAGTTTACTTAGATCCCAACTTAGACCCCAAATTAGATCCCAACTTAGATCTCAACTTAGACCCCAACTTAAATCTTAACTTAGACCCCAAATTAGATCCCAACTTAGACCCCAAATTAGATCTCAACTTAGACCCCAAATTAAATCCCAACTTAGATCCCAACTTAAATCCCAACTTAGACCCCAAATTAGATCCCAACTTAAATCCCAACTTAGACCCCAAATTAGATCCCAACTTAGACCCCAAATTAGATCCCAACTTAGACAGCAGCTGAGACCCCAACTTAGACCACAGCTTAGACCCCAACTTAGATCCCAGCTTAGACCCCAACTTAGATCCCAAATTATAACCCAGCTTAGACCCCAACTTAGGTCCCAAATTAGACCCCAACGTAGATCCCAACTTAGATCCCAACTTAGATCCCAACTTAGACTCCAACTTAGATCTCAACTTAGACCCCAACTTAAACCCCTACTTAGACCCCAACTTAAACCCCAACTTTGACCCCAACTTAAACCCCAACTTAGATATCAACTTCGACCCCAACTTAGATCTCAACTTAGATCCCAACTTAGACCCAAACTGAAAACGGACTTCCGTCTCCAAGATGGTGGATCTAATCCACGTCCTCTCGATCGCTGCAGAAAGTGCATCCGGGGTCCGATTAATTTCGGTTCTCTGTTGCACTTTTCTGCGTTAAAGTCAAAATGATGATATACTTAATACATCTGCGCCGCTAAAGCGAGGTCGTAGGCTGACAACAGTCCCTTTTTGACAAATCAAGTGTTGTGAATGAGACCTTCCGTCGTCTAGATTTGTTCTGCGTTTTGCGTCACATTGGTGCTGTTCATGACCGTTGTTGGAATTCCTTGACGCAAGTTATTTACGTGTTGCTTATTTATGTGAAATGCTTCGTCGCAGTTTTGCCCTTTTAGGAAGTTTGCACTGTGTTTTGTTCGTTGTAGGCTGCATTCACTAGAGTAATCAAGAATCTAAAGGGCGTGTCATTGATGTGCTTGCGACATTGCTATGTGTGCTACGTCATCGTAATGGCCCAGCATGAATCCCCGGACCGGCCCTACGCTAATCTTACGGTCTGTTGTTTGATGTGCGACGGGGATGATCTGACGACTAACTGTGTGTTTGTATGTTCGGAGTTCGAGTCAACACCGATGGCTAACATCAACGAGCGCTATACATTTTTCAGGAAATATGACGATCATCATTTTCGGGAGGACGTGGGCTTCGGGGTATATGGTGGATGGGCGGCGGGAGCCATTGAGGGCTATGCATGAAAGGTGTTCCTCGTTGCAGTTTCCTCATATTTCCAATCCATGGGGGACTTGTAGATTTCGAGGCAAGGCGCCGGCCTCGGGAATGAGAGGTTGTAGGTTCAAATCTCGGCTACACCAGTTGGGATTTTTATTTATGATTTCTCTCTGCGGCAACCACCCCTGGTCTCAGCAGCGAGACCCGGCTTGAAACGTCAGTTACTCATCGACGGAAAAAAACATGAGTACCTCCGAAGTCGGAGTTATCTGCCTGTGCGGCGAGGGACCTCTGTGCACACGGCTGCCATTGAAAAATGGATTAACACGCAAAATTCAGTTCCTAGTCTCTAGGGACTTCGTCAGAGTTGAAAGCTGGCGAACGCAACAACAACAACAAGACCCCAACTTAGACCCCAACTTAGACCCCAATTTAGTTAGACCCCAACTTAGACCCCAACTTAGACCCCAACTTAGACCCCAACTTACAGAAAAAACGTTCACGACAGCCGCACTTGGTTGCTATTTCCTTTTAGTTTTGACCTCTGTTTACACACAGGATAGATAATTTTGTTTTCTTTAACACATTTCGATTGTTTTTGTTTTGGTTGTTTCGTTATTAGTTTTGTGTGTGTGTGTTTTTTTGTTTGTTCCTGATGAAGGCCTATTGGGCCGAAATGTCGTTTAGTCTGTGTCGTCCACTTATCACGTAAAGCTTCTTACATACCATTTTTTTTTCTATTTTTTTATTTTTCCTCACATTCAGCTTTACTACAGTTTTGCATTGTTATGCCTTCACTCTTTACTAGATTCACATACTCGTAATTATACATTAAACCGGTTATATTCAAAAGTGTGAATACACATATTCATTCTTGAACTATTGCTCATGTGTACACTCTTTGTTTACATAATCGTTGTGTACACATCGCCTTGTCTCTTTACACCATCGTCTTACGTGCACTCAAAGTCCCAAATAAATTATGTTTGCCATCTGTCAGTAAAATCTATGCAATACCCATCGGATGCCAGTCATAACACTATTTAGTGCATCTTCACACGGCTGGTAATTGAACATTTATTTGCCATCCCTATCCGGCTCGTCCTTCAAGATCTTTTCGCTTCAGGGTATCTGTTTCATCTATCTCATGTGATGATTCCATTGATTTCAGAACTGTCAACAACAAGCGGTTACAGGCATTCGTTATGTATTTGCTGTCCAACATGCATACATTCATCAAGCAAATTAAGTCGTCTGTCTTGTAATGCTTTTTATTTTATTTGTCGAGTGGGAGTTAGTCAATATATTGTGTGCGAGTGGAGAGACGACTGGCGAAAGAGTGAAAATAGGGAAAGGTAATAAAGTTAATAGTGTGCTAATTTAGAAATATAATGTAATATTAAGTAATATAATCATAGCCTATTACGCGTTGTTTGTGAGGGATCTTATGAGAATGCAGGTCACGCGTGTAGATTTAGTGATTTACTGTGGAGGTTTAGAAGGATGTTTACGGCAACGTTGATAGCAAAAGCAACCCAATGAGATCGTTTGGCAGATGAAGATAGGTAAATAATAACAGAAATTAGGGAAATGCAATCTGGATTTGTGGGACATGTGTGGAGAAGATTTGCATTGGAATACTTTGTAACAACATGAAAAAATAAATGGTCGGAGAGTTTGAGGTAGACACAGTAAATACAGACGTGAATGGTTTGACGGCATGGCACGGGAAAAGATCAACGGAGGAACTCTAACACAATGCACAAGATCGCGGGTAAACTGTGGAGCATGACATCAAACCCCTCTCTGCCTAGACCATGAATGAGCCGTGCCTAGACTATGCATGAGCCGTGCCTAGACCATGAATGAGCTGTGCCTAGACCATGCATGAGCCGTGCCTAGACCATGAATGAGCTGTGCCTAGACCATGAATGAGCTGTGCCTAAACCATGAATGAGCTGTGCCTAGACCATGAATGAGTTGTGCCTAGACCATGAATGAGCCGTGCCTAGACAATGCATGAGCCGTGCCTAGACCATGAATGCGCTGTGCCTAGACCAAGAATGAGCTGTGCCTAAACCATGAATGAGCTGTGCCTAGACCATGAATGAGCCGTGCCTAGACCATGAATGCGCTGTGCCTAGACCAAGAATGAGCTGTGCCTAAACCATGAATGAGCTGTGCCTAGACCATGAATGAGCCGTGCCTAGACCATGAATGAGCTTTGCCAAGACCATGAATGAGATGTGCCATGATCATGAATGAGCTGTGCCTAGACCATGAATGAGCTGTGCCTAGACCATGAATGAGATGTGCCTAGATTATAAATGAGATATGCCTAGACCATGAATGAGCTATGCCTAGACCATGAATGAGCTGTGCCTAGACCATGAATGAGATGTGCCTAGAATATGAATGAGCTGTGCCTAGACCATGAATGAGCAGTACCTAGACCATGAATGAGCTGTGCCTAGACCATGAATGAGCTGTGCCTAGACCATGAATGAGCAGTACCTAGACCATGAATGAGCTATGCCTAGACCATGAATGAGCTGTGCCTAGACCATGAATGAGCTGTGCCTAGACCATGAATGAGCAGTACCTAGACCATGAATGAGCAGTACCTAGACCATGAATGAGCTGTGCCTAGACCATGAATGAGCTATGCCTAGATCATGAATGGGCTGTGCCTAGACCATGAATGAGCTGTTTAATCTTGGCAACAACGACTGAATTTCGACGCTTTCACATTAAATGGCAACATAATTTCAGAACTCGGATACGCTGATGACATAGTCCACCTCCTAAACAGTGCAAGGAAATTACAACAGACAAATGCGTGTGTTACTAAACAAAGTAATGAAAAACCTCTATATAAACATACAGAAACAAGATAATCCACGTATAAAATAAAAGCACAACCTGAAAACATCATTAACAGTGAAGAAATTCAAAGTGCAATAAACTATGAATACATGGGATCTGTAGTAAATAACAAGTGACACTACAGCGATATTAAACAAAAATGCTACCGATAGCAACGTACAATTTAAAATCTGTGAGGAACGTGTGGTACAATTACAGAAAGGCATTACAAGTACTGAAAGCGTGTATTTTTGTGGTGATAGCAACATATGGACGTTAATCATGGACAGTTTCGCAGATTGCAAAGAAGAAAAATCGATTACTTCGAAACCAAATGTTACAGAAAAATCCTTAAAACGCCCTGTATGACGAACAAGAGCCATACTATCTTAAGTTAATCCACATAGCTAATAAAGGAAATCAAGTCGCATTTATGGTAGTCTCTCCAATAATATTTTGAGACCCACTGTAATTCTTGCGCGTTCTGTTTCTAAGAATGTTCTTCTAGGAAAATAGAAAGTTGTGTCCCTTGGCCAGCTATTTGTCTGAAATGTGAGAGTTCTTGTATCGATCTTTGAACGTTGGCGGTGCTTTGTGAGCTGTTGTTATAGCCTCTGTGATCTTTTTGTCTAGATTCTGTCCGTCGATGTCATTAGTATATTTTGGAAGGGATATTGACAGCCATAGACCAGGCATTCCAGTCAGGAAATGAGGGGTATCGTTTTACTAGTACATTCGCATGTATCCCAAAAAGTCAAGCTCGGCATTTTGTTATCTCAACATGTTGAACTCATGGCATCTGAAATCAAGAACAAGAACGTTTAAATTAAAGTGTTCGAGCATAAAACAGGTACATACCTGGTACAGGTGGAATGACACAACATGTAGCAGCCAGATAGATTTGTATACAAACAAGAAACCAGAAGATGAAACGAGAACAATAAACCAGAACAAGAAAAGAGTAACGACATCAGAACTATCCAAAATATCACAGATAAAACGGGCCATACAATGGTTATGATTACAATCAGACAGGCAAAAACAAAGAAATGTTACGCCAACAAACAAAAGAAGCAAAAAGAAAAGACAATAAAACAATTAAAGGATCAAGAATCAAAGAAGATCCTAGAAGAAAAACAAACAGAGGAATTCAAGAATCTCCCTTAGCGAATTAAGCACAGTAGAAGAAGAGTGGAAACAGTTGTTGAAAAAAATAACCAACATCTAATCAACAGTATATAGATAAAAATAAGAACAAAAGAAGGGACAATGTGCGCCCCCCCCCCCCCCCCCAACCTCCTTTCCGTGAATGAGCAATGCAACCAAAGAAGCAATTTTAAAAAAAAATAGAAGAAACTATTTAAAAATTAAAGGGAGAAGAAGAACCGAGGAGAAAATGAAAAATATGCCTTAGTTTGGAAAAAGGCTAAGATTTTGATGAAAGAATCCAGGAAAAGAACCTGAAGAAAATTCAGACAAAATATGAGCAGGGACTTTAAGACAGTGACAAGAGACTTCTACAAAGCAGCACAAGCAGCGAAACCGAGATAAGGAAACAACGATTCGACTCAACTCATAAATGACATAGGTGGACAATCAATATCAAATAACCAACAAATGCAACAGAGATGGAAAGAATATTTCGAAGACCTACTGACCATAGCACCAACTACCAAGAACACAATAAAAACCACGTAAAAATGCACAGACATTGATCCAAACATCATGAAAGAAGAAATCGCAGAAGCTTTCAAATATTCACCATGAAATAAAGCGCCGGGGATAGAGAACATACCAATAGAAATAATACGAGCAGCAGGAGAAAGAGGAGTTACACGGCTGCACAGAATATTCATTGCAGCATGGCATCAACAAAAAGCGCAAGATGACTGGCAACAGGATATCATCGCACCAAATTGGAAAAAGAAAAGTAGCAAGAGAGACTGCAATCAACATAGAAGAATATCGTTTCTCACCCATGTAGGACAGTTATATGCCAAAATCTTGAAAAATAAATGCTGAGACTAATAATAGAACAACAGTTAAGCGATTCTCAAATGAAGTTCCGAAAAAAAACCAGAGGATGTACTGACACTCTATTCATCCAAAAACAGATCGCAGAAAAGACGACTGAACACAATCAAAATATGTACATAGCTTTCATTAACCAGGAATAATCATGCGACCGAGTAAACAGATAATTATGGGAGATACTAACAAAACCCGGAGTAAGGCAACATCTTTGTCTAAATGAAATCTCCAACTGCTACATGAGCATGTTTCTCTCTATGTCACCAGTCCCTTTGTCTAACTGAAATCTCCAACTGCTACATGAGTATGTTTGTCTCTATGTCTCTGGTCTCTTTGTCTAAATGGAGTCTCCAACTACTACATAAGCATGTTTGTCTCTATGTCTCTGGTCTCTTTGTCTAAATGGAGTCTCCAACTGCTACATGAGCATGTTTGTCTCTATGTCTCTGGTCT
This sequence comes from Megaustenia siamemsis, assembly GCA_032433765.1. Taxonomy (NCBI): domain Eukaryota; kingdom Metazoa; phylum Mollusca; class Gastropoda; order Stylommatophora; family Ariophantidae; genus Megaustenia; species Megaustenia siamemsis. Next base: position 52,835,394 of record JAVIAB010000126.1, read on the forward strand.
CTTTGTCTAAATGGTGTCTCCAACTGCTACATGTGTATGTTTGTCTCTATGTCACCAGTCTCTTTGTCTAAATGGTGTCTCCAACTCAACTGCTACATAAGTATGTTTGTCTCTATGTCACCGGTCTCTTTGTCTAAATGGAGTCTCCAACTGCTACATGAGTATGTTTGTCTCTATGTCACCGGTCTCTTTGTCTAAATGGAGTCTCCAACTGCTACATGAGTATGTTTGTCTCTATGTCACCAGTCTCTTTGTCTAAATGGAGTCTCCAACTGCTACATGAGTATGTTTGTCTCTATGTCACCGGTCTCTTTGTTTAAATGGCGTTTCCAACTGCTACATGAGTATGTTTGTCTCTATATCTCCGGTCTCTTTGTCTAAATGGTGTCTCCAACTGCTACATGAGTATGTTTGTCTCTATGTCACTGGTCTCTTTGTCTAAATGGAGTCTCCAACTGCTACATGAGTATGTTTGTCTCTATGTCACCAGTCTCTTTGTCTAAATGGAGTCTCCAACTGCTACATGAGTATGTTTGTCTCTATGTCACCAGTCTCTTTGTCTAAATGGAGTCACCAACTGCTACATGCTATTCTTCTCGACCAAGACGTTCTGTCATAGAAAACCCACCGTCTCTATCTCTGTATGTATCTCAATCTGTTTAAACTGTTTATCTCCAGCGATCTTCAGTTATTGACTGGGCAAGAACACACAACATGATGATAGGAAACACCTGGTTTAAGCAACATCCAAAACGTCTGTGGACATGGAAAAGCCCGGGAACAAACGCACGTAATCAATTTGATTACATAATGATAAGCAATAGATTTATAAACAGTCTGGTGTGTGTGAAAACTAGACCAGAGGCAGATTGCAATAGTGATCATGTACCAGTTGTGGGAAAGCTTAGAGTAAAATTAAAAACAACAAAACAAGCCTCCGTTAACTTCAAGTTAAATTTAGATTTACTCATATCAGACAAGAAGTTGCAAGACAAATATAAAATCACAACTCAGAACCGGTACAATGCAATGGAGAAGATACAAAGCATTGATGAACAGTGGGAAATGCTAAAAGAATCAGTGCAACAAACATTAAAAGAGTTCATACCACAAGTGAGAACAAATTCAAGAAAGAAATGGACGACAAATTACATTTTGCAGCTAATGGATACAAGAAGAAGAAATAAAGAAAATAAATATGAGTGTAAGAGATTAAATAAAGAAAGTGTAATAAAATGCAATGAAGCAAGAGAAGCATGGCTAAAAGAGAAATGCAAAGAGATTGAAATGCAACAAAAAAGAGATGCCTAAGCTATATACAAACAAATTGAAGAATTAACAGGCAGAAAAACGCAATCAAAAACTAGATGTTTAGATCAAAGAAAGGAGAACTGTTGATTGATCAAGAAAACATAAGGGAACAATGGACAGAATACATTAAAGATCTTTATAATGATGAACGAACAGAGGTAAATATTAAGGATAATGTAGAAGGACCAGAAATACTCAGAGAAGAAGTGGAAGACCCCTTGCGCAATATGAAAGCAGGAAAAGCTCATGGGCCAGAAAATATAACTAAAGAAGAGATTGAAGCCATGGGTGATTTTGGAATAGAAATAATAACAAAAATATTGAATAATATCTACAACAGCGGATATATACCAGACGACATGCTCAAATCAATATTCATAGCCCTACCAAAGAAATCTGGTGCGATTGAATGCGATGATCATCGCACAATAAGCCTTATGAGTCATATGACTAAGATATTACAAGAATCATCATTCGAAGAGTGCGAAACAAAATCAGTCCAGAAATTAGCGATGAACAATGTGGTTTTGTTAGAGATAAAGGAACAAGCAATTACATATACATCATAAGATCTTTAGTAGAAGGATCCATTGAGGTGAAATCAGATCTATACCTATGTTTCATAGGTTACACCAAGGCATTTGACAAACTAAAGCACCAAGAAATAATAAAAATTTTATAAAGCATAAACGTAGGCAGCAAAGAACTAAGATAATAAAGAACATGTACTGGCGACAAACAGCGGCCATAAGAACTGGAAACCAATTGGGAATGTTTCAACAGATAAAACAGGGTGTTAGGCAAGGTTGCGGGCTGTCACCAGATTTGTTTAATATGTATTGTGAGATTATTTTAAGATCTATAAGGGTCATGCCTGGAATAACAATCGGAGGTCATATTAAAAATAATCGAAGGTATGCTGATGATACAGTATTAATCGCTAAGAGTGAAAATGAGTTACAAGAAATGTTGGACATTATAGTGAAAGAAAGCAAAAATAAAGGACTCAGCCTTAATAGCAAAAAGACAACAGTAATGGTAACCACAAACAAAAAGACATCACTTCAGTGCAAAATAAAGACAAGTGGAACAATATTAAAGCAGGTAAATGAATTTAAAAGTTTGGGAACTTTGTTAACCTCAGACGGAAGATGTACAAAATAGGTGAGATGCAGAATGGCTCAGGCAAAAACAGCTTTCCAAAAAATAAGGAAGATACTATGCAATCCATTTTTGACAATCAAAACAAGAAAAAGAGTTCTTAAATGTTTTGTAGAGTCAGTCTTAACATATGGATGTGAATCATGGACAATAGGACAACAAACAAGTAAATCTCTGGAGTCTGCAGAAATGTGGTTTTACATAATAATATTGAGAATACCATGGACAGCTAAGAAGAATAATGAAAACGTTCTGAATGAGGCCAAAGCAAAAAGAGAGCTAATTTCCAATATTATGAAGAAACAATCATAATTTTTTGGCCATGTAATGAGAAGAGAACAACTGGAATATATTGTAACAACTGGAAAAAATGAGGGACGAAGAGATAGAGGGAAGCAAAGCGAAAAAATACCAGACAGCTTAAGAGAATGGCTTGGCAGAAGGTCAACAACAGAAATGATAAATAACTGTCGAGATCGAAAATTGTGGAGAGACATGATTACCTACGCCAGTAGGCCCGGTACTTGATGATGATGATCTTCAGTTCAGTTTATCCATCTTCCCTCTTGTCTGTCTCGTGTTTGTCTCTCTACTGTCCCTTTTTGATTGACATATCATCATATCATGTAAATTTTGCCCACATATCCCTGCCCGTCAAAAAATCCGCCACGCCTTTATGCTTCTTAATTTACTCTCATAATAAAATAATAACCGTCATCTTGCATATCGGCCAATTATTATTTTCCCAACTGTTCTCTCTTTGCGCTGCAAAATAATTGCTTTTCTATTCATTCAGAGGCTGATAGATAATGTGTACAAATAATAAACCATTGTCATGTTAGATGAATTCATGTATGTTTCTAGAACCGTCATAGGGCAGTAATAAATGTCATATACGAATAGATACACACATTTATTGTATCTTGATAGCAGATATTGATGGCAATAGCCATATAGGTTTCCACGTTAACAATATGGAAGCTGATACACTGTTGATGGAAACGTGCGGATTGATAACTTAGCCAAATCTGGATTAATGTTTTCTGATAAAAAAATTATTTTTTTAAAAAGTAGAGCCCCGTCACGTCAAGTGGCGTTTAGGGAATATGGTGTTAGTGACTATAATTTGTACAGACCTTCGGCACATGATTTTTGGTGTAATGTGGGTGGTATTACGCCCGTGCCGCTTTATTTTCCCTGAAAAAAATCTACCTATTAAAGGCTGGGTGAATCCGGACCCCGCCGGTTAGGATGGAACCCGACAGCTTGTCATTTGTAGTCCAGTTCACTAACCGCTCAGCTATGGCGGCTCCCAACAAATCTATTTACTTCTTTCTTATCTTGTTGAATCAAATAGACGTGGATCCGTGTTAATTAAAACTCTCATATTTGTCGATATTTTTGTTTTCCATCCATAACATGCTCTATTCCTCTTTCTCTGCTTAATCTCATTCATCATCATTGAGTGCCGTCTTCGCATCGAAGGTTGGCTAGCATTGAGCGATATTCCGCTCTGTCTCTTGCGTTGATGGTGCAGGCTGTCATAGGCTGACTTGTCCATTTTCGATGTTATTCGTCCATGTTAGTCTTATTCTGCCTCTGTCTCTTTTACCTTGTATTGTTCCTTCTAATATTACTTTTAGTAGGCTGCTGTGTCTTTTAACATGGCCCAAAAATCTCATGTATCTTGTCCATCTGTGAAACGCATAGTGGAAAAACCCACTGCAGATTCGTAGCACATGGAGAACAAAAATAGCAAACAACACAGCAACTTTCGAGGCAGTGCAGATATCAAATTTAGAAGACAAAAGGCGCAGGAAAAAAAATATGGGGCCAGACACGAATACAATTTGTTCGTTCCGCGGATGTATCGGTCTATCCAATATTGACAGATTCAGCCACGAGAGAAGCTTGACAGCAAAGCAGTATCCAACATAAGACATTAGGATTTTTTTTACCAAACTACTGACTTATTATGATTGCTTACTGCGAACCTTCTGTCAAGACGCCAAAGACCATATACATATATATAAATATCATCATCAACCAGGTACCGGGCCTACTGGCGTAGGTGATCATGTATCTCCATAACTTTCGATCTCGACAGCTATTTATCATTTCTACTGTTGACCTTCTGCCAAGCCATTCTCTTAAGCTGTCTGTTATTTTTTCTCTTTGCTTCCCTCTATCTCTTCGTCCCTCAAATTTTTTCAGTTGTTACGATATACTCCAGGTGTTCTCTTCTCATTACATGGCCAACAAAGGATGCTTGTTTCTTCCTAATATTGGAAATTAGCTCTCTTTTTGCTTTCACCTCTCTCAGAACATCTTCAATACTCTTCTTACCTGTCCATGGTATTCTCAACATTCTTCTGTTAAACCATATTTCTACAGACTCAGTGATTTTCTTGCTGTTGTCCTATTGTCCATGATTCGCATCCATATGTTAAGACTGGCACTACATAACATTTAAGAACTCTTTTTCTTGTTTCTATTGTCAAAAACGGATTGCATAGTATCTTCCTCATTTTTTGGAAAGCTGCTTTTGCCTGAGCCATTCTGCATCTCACCTCTTTTGTGCATCTTCCGTCTGAGGTTAACAAAGTTCCCAAATATTTAAATTCATTTACCTGTTAAAATATTGTTCCACTTGTCTTTATTTTGCACCTTGAGGTGATGTCTTTTCTTTGTTGTTACCATTACCTCTGTCTTTTTTTTATTAAGGCTAAACAAACATATATATATAAATATTCTCTGGTCTCTGTATTCATGTTGTCTTATGTCGGGTGTCGAGATAAATACAAAGATCTAGTTGTTGCCCTTCTGGCAGGGTTGTCAATTAGATATTCCGTTTCTCAGGAATTGTCCGTCCATCTTACTCTGGACCTACCACTGGATCTTCTTCCATCTCCTCTTTGCTAAAATAATAAATTTTGAGAATATTCCAACATCTACTACGCAAACAGGAGCAAACACTGCCGAAGACAAATTGAAAAGTAAAAAAAAAAAAAATTAGCCACGTTTTAGTTTCCTGTCAACCAGAAGACAATGTTTAATGTGACCAAGAATATAAATTAAAACTCATTATTCCATTTCTGAGTTCTGTCAGGGACATCTACAGTACTGGAGAATAAAGGCCGCTTGTCCAGTGCAATAGACACGATGCGTCCCGGTCTGAGCTGTTATTTAACTGCCCACAGGAACAACACGTTTGACCCTTCGTGGATTTGACGCCGATTTCTGCTGGTTTGTAGCTCCGTAAGTTATCGATTGGGCCATGTTCTGTTGTTGGTGACAGAAAATGAACACAAAGTCCATCGTATGTTTTTATCACATCGTTAGGGTCAAGATAAATCAAAATATTCCGACATTTAAAAATAAATCGTGATTGTATCTGCTCGAACTCTTTACAGAGGTGTGAGTAAATTAAAAAAAAAGAATGCTAATGGAATCGAGGAAAAAGAAGGTGGTGGGAGGTGAAATATTTTGGGCACAAAGAATCATCGGCGTTTCGTTCAGATCTTTCGGGCTGGGGCAAGTGTTAAAGTGTAGAAAAGTAGGACAGCATGTGATCAAGGACGTGAAACCTAGCTAGCTTTATTGAATGCCACTGTTAACCACGAGCTATGTATAACCTTTGGCGTCTAGACAGAAGGTTGGTAGCAAACAAGATTCATATTTAAAAAGAGTGGACATAGAGGCGTTGATAAGTTATAGAAGGTCGCTGAGAAATCCAAGGACAGTCTGACTCACAATTATGCTATAGTCATGAGTACACATGCGTGAAAGACATCACCAATGATAGTTTTCTCTTTAGGTAGCTTAGTTGGCCGTGTCCTATATCGTTTGTTTCTCTTGGCTTGGCGCTGTGCCGAGGAGTACAGAGTACAGTACGTTTTTTTTTCTGTTGTTGATTATTTGTGATTTTTTCCCGAGTGTTGTAAAACATACCTCTTCCCCTGAAATGTTTCGCTGACCTACATTTGTCTACAAACACCAGGCAGAAGTATGTCTCGTTGAATCCTTGCTTCACTTGGTGCAGAAGTCAACAAATAAAGATTGCCTCCCCTGCATTTTGCTTATGGTTATGGAAGGGCCCGGTATTACTACAAACGAATTAACATCCATCATTGCTCAACCGCACGTGCCAGTGGAATCATCCGAATTACTAACTCATCTCCCAAACAAAGAAAGGTTGCTGTAGTCCCCATTATAGCAATCTTAGCACACGCCAAAAGACATAAGGCGAGAACGCACAAAAAGTGAACAAATATAACTGTTCTTTGTCATACGTAAACAATATATCGTAAGATATACGTAACGCAAGATATCGTAAACAATCGGAATATCGAAACACGATCAAAACGGATGAAACACACAGCTCACGGTGTGAACAAAGCACTTAACTCAGTAGCTCCTGCAACAAGTCGGACTTGGAATATAAGGAAACTGCAACAATGAGCACTTTCAATACATAGCCTTCAATGGTTCCTGCCGCCTATCCACCATATTGACCGGAAGTTCACGTCCTCCTGAAAATGAGGATCGTCATATTTTTTTTAATGTATAGTGCTTGATGATGTTGGGGCATCGTTTATTACTCCAATTTCGAACATATAAAACACAGTTAGTCGTCGGATTATCCCCCTCACACATCAAACAACATATCATAAGACCTTCCCGCAATGTGAATTTGTGAAATTATAAACCACATAATGAAATTATAAACCACATAATGAAATTATAAAATCACATGTCTATCCGGAGGTGAAGGCGAATCTCACATCACCAGAACTGAAAGTAGTCAGCGACCCACAGCTGATGGCTTGCGCCAGGATCAGTGAACCAGAACCCTCCAGACCCTGCTCCACCTCTCAGTGGTGGCTCTTTTAACATAATAGTTTGTCTAGTCTGACCAAGCGAGTAGGGATCGAAGAGGGAAGACAACCTGGTTCTCAAAAATGTCGCGCTGACTTTAGCGTATGGAGAAGATGGTGTTAGTGACCACACTGTTTCCATGACAGCTGACAATTTGTGGGTGATCTTGCCGGTTCAACATCAGGCCACGTTTACATCAAATCTCTGCTACTCATTTGTAAAGGTTTGGTGAACCCCAGAGCCTTCTCCTTCTGAAGAAAGCTGGCCATAGATTGGATTATGAAAATAACTCAAAACAACAGAAATGGAACCCAGTGGTCACTGATCAAGCAACCTGATGATTTAGACTTCGCTGATGACATAGCTCTCCTATCACACAACCATCAACAGATACAGGATAAAACGAGCATACTTGATGAAAGATCACAACAGAAAAGACTGAACATTAATAGAAGTAAGACAAACATTGTGAGAATTAATGCAGTTGGCAATACCCAAATAAAATTAAGAGAAATACCTCTACTAGACGTACAATCTTACATATATCTTGGCAGTAATATAGATAAAGAGGGAGGAAGAGAAAATGGTACCAAAATAAGGATATCAAAAGCAAGAGGAACTTTTGTTGCACTGGGAAACATTTGGAAGTCCAAAGAAATTGGGTTAAATACAAAAATAAAAATTTTCAACTCCTATGTTAAATCAGTCTTATTATATGGCTGTGAAACATGGAGAACAACAAAATTGATAATCATGATGATACCGATTTTCATTAATGGATGTTTACGCAGAATAAAAGGATGGAAATGGCAGGACAAAATCACTAACATAGAATTATGGAAATGTACCAGTCAAATACCAGTTTTTAAAGAGATACAGCGAAGACGATGGCGCTGGATAGGACACACACTGCGGAAGCCAACTGAGAGTATTACACAACAGGCCCTTTTTGGAATCCCCAGGAGAAGAGGAACCCCAAGAAATTCTTGGAGAAGACAGATAGAAGCAGAGATGAAGATGATGGGGAAGACATGGAATGATCTTAAAAGAATGGCAAGAAACAGAACGACTTGGAAAGTATTTGTTGAAGACCTATGCTCCACAGGGAGCTGAAAGATAGAAGAAGAAGATGTCTCGTTGAATCCAAGCTTACCTTGCTGGAGAAGTGAACAAGTAAAGATTGCCTCCCCTGCCTTACTTTAGGTTATGGAGACGATGGCGTTAGTGACCACACTGTTTCCATGACAGCTGACAATTTGTGGGTGATCTTGCCGGTTCAACATCAGGCCACGTTTACATCAAATCTCTGCTACAAATTTTTAAAGGTTTGGTGAACCCCAGAGCTTTCTCCTTCTAAAGAAAGCTTTATTATTAAATATACATACGACCCATGAATATAGAGGCAGCTTTGTATTATTTTCTGATACATTTTTTTTTATTTATGAAAATGTAAGTAACGTGTTGTCTCACTTTAACTCGAGTTTAATTGTCTTTATTTGTTTTCATTTAAAACTCATACCCTGCTTTGAAGATGTTGATCTGTTTTATTTCTAAACGTGAAAAGCGTTGACTAGACTGTCTTCTACTTATGTCGCATTTATCTTTCCCTGATTGTTTGATACACTAAAGGATTAGAAAATTAGTTAGAACTGTGGGACTGATACAAGTGGATGCATGTAGTGGGGTGTGACGTACACTCTTACGAGGTATAGTGACAGCTTTACAAAACGGAACACAACAAAATAATGACTTTTCGTCCTATATGATGCCTTCCTCAGAAACTGAGAACAACACAAACGACCAAAAAAAAAAAAAACTCGATTATATCTAGGATGAACAGTACAGTTAATCTATGAGAAATAAACAGATGGATAAGATATACAATGATGAAGCGAAAGAAAATGCTATATAGCGAAGGATTAAAAGAATAAAAAATGTGAAAATTAGTAAGCATAATTATATATATATAATTAGAGCCAGGCTTAATTGTGGCACGATCTTAAATCTTAGTAGATGACTTTGAGCAAATGGGACACAGGAGGGGAGGGGGAAAGGTGGGAGTGGGAAATCAGTCATGTGATTAGAAGACAACTCGGACAAGATAACAAGGTAGTAGAATGAGGTGTGAGAAGCAGTCAAGCGTGTACAGGTAATCACTAGAGATAGGGAAGTGTATATATGGAGTAAAAACAAGCAAAGAAAGCCAAACATTACTTAGGCGATACATTACCAAGGCGATAAATGAGATGTAATAGGGGGATATCGGAGACTGGCGTTGTAGCATGCTGCAAAGTCAGTCAGGAGTAGTGAATCGGGTCTGAAAAATGGGGGGAGGGGGGACAGAGTAAGGTAGAGCTGGATTATAAAGAAACATAATTGATAAGGATAATAAAGAGACATAATTGATAAGGATAATAAAGAAACATAATTGATAAGGATAATAAAGAAACATAATTGATAAGGATAATAAAGAAACATAATTGATAAGGATAATAAAGAAACATAATTGATAAGGATAATAAATGTATGTGGATACAAGGCAAATAATAGCAGTGCTGCTGTAATTATCAACATAAGTTTGTAAATAGGGATCACGATTCTAGTGGACGGGTTCCAACATATTGCAGATATGTCGTGTAGACGAACAGATGTATATAGAGAATATAATGATAGGAGTGGTAACGACCATAAATTCTTGTAATTGAGAGATAAAGAAAGATGGATGTCAGAGATGGATTATCAGAAACAAAGGCTTTTTGGGGGGTATGTGTTCTTGTATATGAAATGTCGCTTGAAATGCTACTTTTATAGAAAAGAGAGACTGATATGAGAATATTGCTAAAAAATGAACAGAGAAACTAATATATAGATTGCAAGACAGAGAGGGAAAGAGAGGAAAAATAAATTGGAAAAAGTGAAATAAATAAATAAATAAATAAATAAATAAATAAATAAATAAATAAATAGACATATTTTTCATTATACAACGACAACTGTACCTCAAAGTCACTTAGAAAAACAATTGATGTCCTCTATTTCTTATTATTGTTTTAAGAATTGTATTGAAAACTTGAGGAGACACGGTGTGTTAGTCGAAGACAAATGGAAAAATGTAAGAGCGTATAATTTATATATTTAGGAATAACATAGAGATGGGAGGAGACATGAGTAGAAGCGAATGAGTAATAATATATTCAGTTAAACTGCTGTGTTGAGAAAGAAGAAAATCAAAATTGAAGTAAAATCCTGAGAGAGAATGCACGAAAGAATATTTGAAACAGCATTATCCTTGACTGTCCAGGATGTCGCTCACAGCAAAACGGGTCAAGTGTAGAGGTGATTGCCAGGAAAGAGTTCAATACACGATGCAATAACGAACACAAGTGAAACACAACTTAGATTTGTGAATTGAGTGAAAGACATGGTGAAATGTAATTAGACAAAACGCAGGAGAAATTGAGATAACATTGAGGAAGGACATAGAGGGCCGTGAAGAGCTGCATTCAGTATTCACAGACAAACCGACGAAAACTTCATCGCATTATTTGTCTTCTGGTTTGTATAGAAAGATGCCTTCATTAAATTGATTCTTTTCTCTGTTGGGATTGCCTGTTAAAGTCAACTTTTAAATTGATTAAAACATTCAAGATCTTCGAAGAACTTCTTTTGGACAGAGCTTCCTTTATTTCTTTTTACACAAACTTCGTTACAGTTAGGATTTCAATTTGGGGAACACATTTTGTATCGACATGCTTTCTTTCTGATAGTCAGCAAATTTGCGTCTTACCTTTCATCGATTTTAGTAAAAATAAAATTCTGAGACACGTGATTGTGAACAAATATTTCAATCGAAGAAAAAAATAAATAATAAACATACAAAAGTATAGCATTAGCAGTAATTAAGGTTGCTGATTCTTATACATATTAACATGGGTCATGTCGACTAAAATAAGGGAACACGCTCTTTAACCACTTTTATGAATTTGGGTTCCTTGCCACTTCAACTTTTGATGTGTTTTCATTATCAAATTTGACAAATTCCCAGGATTTTTTTTCCACAAAGTCTTTCCCGCTTCCCTCTCCACAAATTCGAATCAACATTCCTGGCTGTTCACAAGTTGAAAATACTATCCCGAATCTGATTAAGTTTCATTAATTTTATTTCCACCGCCAGAAACATTATATTTTGGCTTCATTTGTACTAGAATAAATGTGAAGTAATATTAGAAATAGATTTGTACTATGATAAATGTGAAGTAATGTTAGGAATAGATTTGTACTAGGATAAATGTGAAGTAATATTAGGAATAGATTTGTACTAGAATAAATGTGAAGTAATATTAGGAATAGATTTGTACTAGGATAAATGTGAAGTAATATTAGGTATAGGTTTGCACTAGAATAAATGTGAAGTAATATTAGGAATAGATTTGTACTAGAATAAATGTGAAGTAATATTAGGAATAGATTTGTACTAGGATAAATGTGAAGTAATATTAGGAATAGATTTGTACTAGAATAAATGTGAAATAATATTGGGAATAGATTTGTACTAGGATGAGTCTGAAGTAACATTAGAAATAGATTTGTGCTAGGATGAATCTAAAGTAACATTATAAATAGATTTGTGCTAGGATGAGTCTGAAGTAACATTAGAAATAGATTTGTGCTAGGATGAATCTGAAGTAACATTAGAAATAGATTTGTACTAGGATAAATGTGAAGTAACATTAGAAATAGATTTGTACTAGGATAAATGTGGAGTGACATTAGAAATAGATTTGTACTAGGATGAATGTGAAGTAACATTAGAAATAGATTTGTACTAGGATAAATGTGGAGTGACATTAGAAATAGATTTGTACTAGGATAAATATGAAGTAACATTAGAAATAGATTTGTACTAGGATAAATGTGGAGTAAAATTAGAAATAGATTTGTACTAGGATAAATGTGGAGTGACATTAGAAATAGATTTGTACTAGGATAAATATGAAGTAACATTAGAAATAGATTTGTACTAGGATAAATGTGGAGTAAAATTAGAAATAGATTTGTACTAGGATAAATGTGGAGTAACATTAGAAATAGATTTGTACTAGGATGAGTCTGAAGTAACATTAGAAATAATTTGTGCTAGAATGAATCTGAAGTAACTTTAGAAATAGATTTGTACTAGGATGAATCTGAAGTAACTTTAGAAATAGATTTGTACTAGGATAAATGTGAAGTAACTTTAGAAATAGATTTGTACTAGGATTAATCTGAAGTAACATTAGAAATAGATTTGTGCTAGGATGAATATGAAGTAACTTTAGAAATAGATTTGTACTAGGATGAATCTGAAGTAACTTTAGCAATAGATTTGTACTAGGATAAATGTGAAGTAACTTTAGAAATAGATTTGTACTAGGATGAATCTGAAGTAGCATTAGAAATAGATTTGTACTAGGATGAATCTGAAGTAACTTTAGAAATAGATTTGTACTAGGATAAATGTGAAGTAACTTTAGAAATATATTTGTACTTGGATAAATGTGAAATAATATTAGAAATAGATTTGTGCTAGGATGAATCTGAAGTAACTTTAGAAATAGATTTGTACTAGGATAAATGTGAAGTAACATTAGAAATAGATTTTACTTGGATAAATGTGAAATAATATTAGAAATAGATTTGTACTATGATAAATGTGAAGTAACATTAGAAATAGATTTGTACTAGGATAAATGTGGAGTAACATTAGAAATAGATTTGTACTAGGATGAGTCTGAAGTAACATTAGAAATAGATTTGTGCTAGGATGAATCTGAAGTAACATTAGAAATATATTTTTACTATGATAAATGTGAAGTAACATTAGAAATAAATTTGTAGTAGGATGAATGTGAAGTAAATTAGAAATAGATTTGTAGCAGGATGAATATGAAGTAAAATTAGAAACAGATTTATACTTTGGTTAATGAGAAGTACAGTTAGAAATAGATTTATACTTTGGTTAATGAGAAGTACAGTTAGAAATAGATTTATACTTTGGTTAATGAGAAGTATAAATAGAAACATATTAACAAGGACAGTTTAAACTTGAAGACATTCATTCGTTCGCAGCCAGTCAGAAAATTCCGTGGAAAACAAGAATAGAACAGTTTATTTTCTCCAAACGGATTGGTTGGTATTTACACACATCCACACACACACACACACACGCAAACCCAAGCACACACAGACATTAAAATAAGTAAGATAACTGCAGTACCATAGCAATAGCAACTAGTTACTGAAACGTTAGATACTTCGCTGTATTCAGCCTTAGGTTCATAGGTTCGAGTACTAACCTTCTCAGGGAATATATCTGCTACTCGTCCATAGTGGACCACGAATTATAGTTTTGTGGGAGTGGCCTCAACTGGCCATTGACTCTTGTATCACCAGGGAGAGAGACGAACGCACAAACCACCGCACCGCCAACTGTCTCCCTTTCTCTCTCTCTATCTATCTATCTGTCTGTTTGTCTGTCTGTCTGTCTGTCTGTCTGTCTGTCTATCTATGTATCTATCTATCTATCTATCTATCTATCTATCTATCTGTCTGTCTGTCTGTCTGTCTGTCTGTCTGTCTGTCTGTCTGCCTATCTGTCTGTCTGTCTGTCTGTCTGTCTGTCTGTCTGTCTGTCTGTCTGTCTGTCTGTCTGTCTGTCTATCTATCTATCTGTCTGTCTGTCTGTCTGTCTGTCTGTCTGTCTGTCTGTCTGTCTGTCTGTCTGTCTGACTCGTCTGTCTGTCTGTCTGTCTGTCTGTCTGTCTGTCTGTCTATCTATCTATCTAGCTATCTACCTACTGTCTGTCTGTCTGTATGTATGTCTATCTCTCTCTCTCTCTATATATATATATATATATATACATACATATATATATATATTCTCTAATATACAAACTTCCATATTCTCGCATATCCTACAGATCAAATTGTATAATATTCGACATAATAATCTATCTAATCATCTTTAAAAAAATACATCATTATTTTAAGTAAAGAATTTCCTTGAACCTCATACAGGCTATATTTTTTTCTTATTTTATATAAACAGACGCATCTAATTTGATACAGATGAACGTAGCTAATCGTCTATACACTTTTGTAAGCTAAATGTCTATTCTAGAGATTTATTTAACTTGTATACAGAAGTGAATCTAGTTAGGCTAATCTCTCTACGGACTGACTCAGATAATATTCTACAATCCGACTCAGATAATACTCTACAGACCGACTCCAATAATAATATACAGATAGACCCATATAATATTCTACAGACTGACTCAGATAATATTCTACATACCGACTCAGAAAGTATTCTACAGACCGACTCAGATACTAATCTACAGACTGACTCAGATAATATGTTACAGCCCGACTCAGATAATATGTTACAGACTGACTCAGATAATATGTTACAGACCGACTCAGATAATATGTTACAGCCCGACTCAGATAATATGTTACAGCCCGACTCAGATAATATGTTACAGACCGACTCAGATAATATGTTACAGCCCGACTCAGATAATATGTTACAGACCGACTGAGATAATATGTTACAGACTGACTCAGATAATATGTTACAGCCTGACTGAGATAATATGTTACAGACCGACTGAGATAATATGTTACAGACCGACTGAGATAATATGTTACAGACCGACTGAGATAATGTTACAGACCGACTGAGATAATATGTTACAGACCGACTGAGATAATATGTTACAGACCGACTGAGATAATATGTTACAGACCGACTGAGATAATATGTTACAGACCGACTCAGATAATATGTTACAGACCGACTGAGATAATATGTTACAGACCGACTGTGATAATATGTTACAGACCGACTGAGATAATATTCCAGGGATTGATTCATACAATTATTTAAAGAACAGGCCATCTAACAATATACTGACTGCTCTTTATAGTATTCTGAAGACAGTATCATTTAATGTCCTACTCGCTGACTCATATGATGCTCCAAAGACTGTCTTACCTAATCTTCTACAACCCTACCCATCTAGTAATATGCAGACATTCTCATATAATTGATTGGAAACAGAAACTCATCCAGTAATATACAGATATTCTCATATAATTGATTGGAAACAGAAACTCATCCAGTAATATACAGAAATTCTCATTTAATTGATTGGAAACAGAAACTCATCCAGTAATATACAGATATTCTCATATAATTGATTGGAAACAGAAACTCATCCAGTAATATACAGATATTCTCATATAATTGATTGGAAACAGAAACTCATCCAGTAATATACAGATATTCTCATATAATTGATTGGAAACAGAAACTCATCCAGTAATATACAGATATTCTCATATAATTGATTGGAAACAGAAACTCATCCAGTAATATACAGACATTCTCATATAATTGATTGGAAACAGAAACTCATCTAATATTTACAAGATTGTCACATTCGCTACAAACAAACTATTCTATTTGTTGTTTTCTCTAATCAATTCGTGTACATTTTTTTAATAAACGGACTCATCATCTAATCCTCTATTCATCTATATTTCTATTCATCCTCTTCTAAGAATGTTTCCTGATTGCATCTCAACAGGCAATTGCTGCAAAATATTTCGTTTCAACGTTTCCATCTGTAACCTCAAGTCAGATAATCCGGAGAGAGTAGAAATAACCTCAATACAGGAAATCTTCATCTTCATCATCATCATCATCATAAAGTACCGGGCCTGCAGGCGTATGTGATCATGTCACTCCACAACTTTCGAACTCGACAGTTATTTATCATATCTGTTGTTGACCTTCTGTCAAGCCATTCTCTCAAGCTGTCTGGTATTTTTTCTCTTTGCTTTCCTCTATCTCTTCGTTCCTCAATTTTCCCAGTTGTTACAATTTTTTCCGGTTGTTCTCTTCTCATTACATGGCCAAAAAGTGATGATTGTTTTTTTCCCAATATTGGAAATTAGCTCTCTTTTGCTTTGACCTCTTTCAGAACGTTTTCATTACTCTTCATAACTGTCCATAGTATTTTCAACATTCTTCTGTAAAATCATATTTCTACTGACTCCAGTGATTTTCTTGTTGTCCTATTGTCCATGATTCACATCCATATGTTAAGACTGACTCTACATAATAGTTAAGAACTCTTTTTCTTGTTTCGATTGTCAAAAATGGATTGCATAGTAACTTCCTCATTTTTTGGAAAGCTGCTTTTGCCTGAGCAATTCTGCAAATACATGAAATAACAAACATATAATATAATATGTAAAAACAACTAGCAAGCTCTTCTGCATGCAAAGGAGGGCCTGTTTTTAATAAAGCTGGAATGTTACTAACTTGAACTCAAAAGAAAAAAAAAAGCACCCTGAGCTGAACACATACATTCTCAATAGTCTACATCCTAGACAACTACTGCAATTTGAAACAGATGCATAGTCCTGCTATTGGACTTTTGATATAGGGGATATCAACACTGCAGAATATGAAATGTCAGTGAAATAAATGGCGTATAATAATGCCTCTTTTAAAGATGGAATAACTGCAGCGATAAAAAAATCAATTAACACACACAGCTTAAGTTTCCTAATATTTAATAATCTTATTTAATAATTAATATAACTTAATACATCCTAATTAAACAAGATCACGAAAGAGGATGGAGTTCCTGTAAGCTGGAAAAGTGGGATTAGTTTCAAAATGCATAAAAAAGACAGTCTTAAGAATTGCAATAACATGAGGGGAGTAACTCTTGTATCAGTTACATCCAAGTTAAGATAATATATTAAAATGTAAAAATTATGTTCAACAGAATTTCAACATAAAAAAATGTGTGAAGTAGACACTTGAGTGTGTGAAGTAGACAATGTTGTGTGAAGTAGACACTTAAGTATGTGAAGTAGACACTTAAGTGTGTGAAGTAGACAATGTTTTGTGGGAAGTAGACTATGTTGTCTGTGAAGTAGACAATGTTATGTGTGAAGGAAAAGAGGACAACCTCTAGAAACACTGAGCAGAACTATAACAAGAGAGGCAAGATTGGATTGACAGGCATTGACTCGCTCTCTTTAATGAAACAATTCATAATAAAGATAATTGGTGGGAGACTCTACGAGGCTATGTGACACCAAACGGCTCTGGAAGGATCAAGAATAGAGACAATTAGCCTGAGATTATTTGACCCCTAAGTGCCTCCTTACGGTTCTAGAAGGATCAAGAATAGAGACAATTAGCCTGAGACTATACGACCCCTAAGTGCCTCATTACGGTTCTAGAAGGATCAAGAATAGAGACAATTGACCTGAGACTCTACGATCCCTTGGTGCCACCAAACGGCTCTAGAAGGATCAAGAATAGAGACAATTGGCCTGAGACTCTACGACCCCTATGTGCCACCTAACGCAGGGAACAAAAATAGAAACATTTGGCATGAGACTCTACGACCCCTAAGTGCCTCCTTACGGCTCTAGAAGGATCAAGAATAGATACAATTGGCCTGAGACTCTACGACCCCTATGTGCCACCTAACGGATCTAGAAAGATCATCAACTTAAAGCATCTTTTGCTCAACCGCTCATCATTAACTTCAAGCTCGACTCTGATTCAGCTCTCTCTCTCTCTCTCTATCTCTCTCTCTCTCTCTCTCTCTCTCTCTCTCTCTCTCTTATTTTTAACCCCACATTTCAAAACTTCGCAAAAACATCATACCATTAATTCCATTCCACTATTGCGAATGTTTTAACGTCATATTTTGGATTTTAAGTTTAAGCTGTGCAAAATTGCATTATTCATGGCTGGGTGAAGATGTCCTGAAATTAATACATTCCATTTATTACTAAAATTAATATTTTCTGTGAGTGGTTCCAATTTTTTACCTTTCACTAACTAATAAATAGTTTCGCTTCATTAATGTTTGTGCTAGGGAGTGTTTAGTTATGTATTGCTAATCTGAAACAAGTGCGACGCGTCAAATACTTGGGGATAATAATAACATCATGTGGAAGATGCACCACAGAAATAAAAAGTAGAATAGATAAGACCAAAATAGCATTTCAGAAAACGAAAAACGTCTTATGTAACAAATCAATGTCAATAGAAGTGAGAAAGAGAGTTCATCAGTGCTATATAGAGCAAATTATGACCTAGGGAAGCGAATCAAGGACAGTAGACAAACACATGTAAAGACGGTTAGAGGCCACATAGATGGAATTTGTCAGAAGAATATTGAAAGTTCCCTGGACAGCTAAAAAGATAAATGAGGACATTCTCAAAGAGACCAACACAGAAAGGAAGCTCTCGAAAACATCGGAAAGAAACATTAAACATTTTTCGGACACATCATGGAAAGAGGAAAGTTGGAATACGTGGTTACAACTGGCAAAATACAGGGAAAGAGAGATCGTGGACGACAAAGAGAGAAGATACTATATCGATAGCTTGGTGTCATGACATGGAAAAATATCAACAGAAATGATACGATGCACTGTGGATAGTGTATTGTAGATGGACATGATCGCCTACGCCAACCGATATAGTACATGGTGATAATGAATGCTTATGAGAATACACATATTATCACACTTTGCATTTTTTGTGATCAAATATTCACATGTTAACCACACATATTAATCAAATGTTTGTTATAATTTTTTCTAGTAGACCTGAAAGTTCTGTATCTACAGCAATCATGTATACGCTTATCTTCTTAATTCCTTCCTCATTTGCCTTTCAGCGTCGAGGGGAGATATAACTTGTGGTCTTTTGCTCTTCTGTTTGCCTCTGCTGCTGTTATGTTTCTTAGTGTTTCCAATATTCCTTCAATCCATCTTTTTCTTGATCGGCCTTTGTGTTGTGTCTGGTGTTCTGGCAACGTTTATTGAAGGCTCGTTGTGTTTTGATCTTTCTGCCTTGTCACACGGCCACACCATTTTATCTGTTATTTCTTTATATATTCT
The DNA here is from genome assembly GCA_032433765.1 of Megaustenia siamemsis. NCBI lineage: Eukaryota > Metazoa > Mollusca > Gastropoda > Stylommatophora > Ariophantidae > Megaustenia > Megaustenia siamemsis. The sequence goes on from JAVIAB010000126.1 coordinate 52,854,732, forward strand.
ATGGTGGGAGTTATTCTTAGCTTGTATCTCAATTCTTCATTTCTGATCTTAGAAATAGATATAAATTTATGAACTTATGAAACAAGCGGGTGTCCGGTTAGCGCAATCGATAGGCGGTTGGCTTACCACGGCAACAGCCGGGGTTCGTACCCTGGCGAGGACACCTGGGTTTTACTAATTCCCTAAAAATTAGTGGGAGCCGCGATAGCTCAGTGGTTAGTGAACTGGACTACTACGGACAAGGGGTAGGGTTCGATCCCAACCGACGGCTCCGGGTTCACCCAGCCTTAAATGGGTACCGGATTTTTTCTGGGAAAGTAAAGCAGCACGGGCGTAATACCGACCACATTACCCCAAAAATCATGTGCTGAATGAAGGTCTGTAAAATATAGGGTCACTAACACCATATTTCCCTATACGCCACTTGGCGTGACGGGGGGGTACTTTACTTACTTTTTTATGAAACAAGCAGACAATAAAATAATCAATGAAAACAATAGTGCCGCCATTCACTTAAAGCCTCTCACCTACATTCATCAACAGCACTCAGACCTTTTTTAAATTCATTGACTCCGATTCTAATCTCAAAATGCAACTTTACATCTTCAACTTCATTATTTTCTACTTCCGCTTTAAGATCTAATTCAACTTGAAATTATTATCTATTGCAATTTGAAAATGATGTCCACTCTCCCTCCACAACACTTCATTTTTTTTTCTATTATCTACTCCGTCTCAACTCAAATTGCTTCCGACTCCGGCACTCCTCCGTTACACTAGTGTCAATACAGTTACTGAACTACCCAACGCTGGGAAAAACCGAACACGTTCATATTCTTCTACCTTCTACTTCCGTTGTTTAGCCAACGAGGAAGAATGTTGGATGCGTTTCTATGTGTCGAGAGGGAAGCGAGGGACACTTTCAACAGAGAGGCTTGTCCGCTTATGCACCCAATTATCATCTTGAACATGACAGTCTGGCTTCCTCTAATGCCACTAGCCCTGCGAGACAGCAACCTAAGGATGCTATATTCTTGTTCTTCTAGTCTCAATTTTCGTGTCCACTCTACAGCTTTTTATTCGTCTTGGCACGAACGAAAGTGACATTGTTTAATAGGGAAGTGCGGACAACGTTATCGCTTTATCACTGGTGTTGTGGGCAACCTTATCATCTTACATAGTGGGCAGCCATATCGTCTTACATAGTGTCGTGAGCAACCTGAACATCTTACATAGTGTCGTGAGCAACCTGAACATCTTACATAGTGTCGTGGGCAAATTTATCATCTTACATTGTGTTGTGGACAACCTTATCATCTTACATAGTGGGCAGCCTTATCGCCCTACATAGAGTCGTGGGCAACGTTTTCATCTTACACAGTGTCCTGGACAACATTATCATCTTACATAGTGGGCAACCTTTTCATCTTACACAGTGTCGTGGACAACCTGATCATCTTACATAGTGTCGTGGACAACCATATCATCTTACATAGTGGGCAACCTTAACATCTTACATAGTGTCGTGGACAACCTTATCATCTTACATAGTGGGCAACCTTATCATCTTACACAGTGTCCTGGACAACCTTATCATCTTACATAGTGTCGTGGACAACCTTATCATCTTACATAGAGTCGTGGACAACCTTATCATCTTACATAGAGTCGTGGACAACCTTATCATCTTACATAGTGTCGTGGACAACCTTATCATCTTACATAGTGTCGTGGACAACCTTATCATCTTACATAGAGTCGTGGACAACCTTATCATCTTACATAGTGTCATGGACAACCTTACCATCTTACACAGTGTCGTGGGAAACATTATCATTTTACATAGTGTCGTGGGCAACATTATCATCTTACATAGTGTCCTGAGCAACCTTATCATCTTACATAGTGTCGTGGACAACCTTATCATCTTACATAGTGTCGTGGGCAACATTATCATCTTACATAGTGTCCTGAGCAACCTTATCATCTTACATAGTGTCGTGGACAACCTTATCATCTTACATAGTGTCGTGGGCAACATTATCATCTTACATAGTGTCCTGAGCAACCTTATCATCTTACATAGTGTCGTGGACAACCTTATCATCTTACATAGTGTCGTGGGCAACCTTATCATCTTACATAGTGTCGTGGGCAACATTATTATCTTACATAGTGTCGTGGGCAAGATTATCATCTTACATAATGTAAGTGGTCATTGAAACACTTGTTGATATGAACCAATATGACAAGGTATAAGAAACAAATGTTTAGGTCTCACACAATTTGAATTTTGTTTCGTTTACAAGTCGCACAAAACGCTGAATTACTCACTAGCTGAAAGCGGTCAAGACATCATCGCTGTGAATCAGAGCTGATCAAGATCCTTCCTCACCTCCCAGTGGTTGCAAGTGAACAAGCTCATGTTTTAAACCAAAGGTTTAGCAAATGTTGCAGCTGACTATAAACAACGAAATTTCGCTCATTAAACACCATTTTACGGAAACACGCAGTAGAATGGTATTTTTTTTGGCGGGATCATAAGAAGATAACATTCTATAAGAGTAATATATGTCAAATATTAAACTCAATGTAGATGTATTTGATTAATTTTATATATACAGATAACTATATTATGTAAATTGATGTATCTTTATATTTCCCTTTTTGATTTAATTATTAATTATTTCCCCTAATGATGTATTTCCGGGTTTTGTTCTAGCCTCAAGCATAGCTTGGCAATCGCTCTTTCCGTTATCGCATCGTGCGGTTTCTGCTTTATTTCTTGTTTTAAATCTCTTATGAATGTGTCTTCACCTGCCCCATTATTCACGTCAAGTATGGTTTCTATAGCTCTGTTATAGAATTGAAGGGACAGACATAAATCGTGTCCATTAGTGGGACATTATAGATACATTCCGGTAATAAGTGGCCAGTAAGCTAGACAAAGTGCTTATGATACAGGTAGATAGGGTAATGAATGCCCTGATTCTTCCTTATTCTATTTTTTTTAAAATCGTTATGCTTTATCTTGTTATTTATTTATTTATCTATCGTTATTATTTTCCTTTCTCGTTTCTTTTTTTATGTGATCCTGAAACATCAGTTTATTCTTTGCGTTGCAACGTTATTTTGTATCGAAGTGGCGATAATGACACCCTTTGGACTGATTCCTCCGTCTTCATTAAAGTACATTGAACAGTATTCTCTTAGCTTGTAGTAAACGTTTCTCTTACCTTGTTGTAAACGTTTCTCTTACCTTGTAGTAAACGTTCCTCTTACCTTGTAGTAAACGTTTCTCTTACTTTGTAGTAAACGTCCCTCTTACCCTGTAGTAAATGCTTATCTTATCTTGTAGTAAACGTTTACCTTACCTTGTAGTAAACGTTTCTCTTACCTTGTAGTGAACGTTCCTCTTACCTTGTAGTAAACGTTTCTCTTACCTTGTAGTAAACGTTCCTATTACCTTGTAGTAAACGTTTATCTTACCTTGTAGTAAACGTCCCTCTTACCTTGTAGTAAATGTTTATCTTATCTAGTAGTAAACGTTTATCTTACCTTGTAGTAAACGTTTATCTTACCTTGTAGTAAACGTTCCTCTTACCTTGTCGTAAACGTTTCTCTTACCTTGTAGTAAACGTTTATCTTACCTTGTAGTAAACGTTTCTCTTACCTTGTAGTAAACGTTTCTCTTACCTTGTAGTAAACGTTCCTCTTACCTTGTAGTAAACGTTTATCTTACCTTGTAGTAAACGTTCCTCTTACCTTGTAGTAAATGTTTATCTTACCTTGTAGTAAACGTTCCTCTTACCTTGTAGTAAATGTTTATCTTACCTTGTAGTAAACGTTCCTCTTACCTTGTAGTAAATGTTTATCTTACCTTGTAGTAAACGTTCCTCTTACCTTGAAGTAAACGTTTATCTTACCTTGTAGTAAACGTTCCTCTTCTTCTTCTACCTTTTAGCTCCCAGTGGAGCATAGGTCTTCAACAAACACTTTCCAAGTCGTTCTGTTTTTTGCAATTCTTTTAAGATCATTCCATGTCTTCCCCATCATCTTCATCTCTGCTTCAATCTGTCTTCTCCAAGAATTCCTTGGTCTTCCTCTTTGTCTTTTCCCCTGGGGATTCCAAAAAAGGGCCTGTTGTGTAATACTCTCAGTTGGTTTCCGTAGTGTGTGTCCTATCCATCGCCATCGTCTTCGCTGTATTTCTTTATCCACTGGTATTTGACCGGTACATTTCCATAATTCCACGTTTGTGACTTTGTCCTGCCATTTCCATCCCTTTATTCTGCGCAAGCATCCATTAATGAAAGTCTGTACCTTCGTGATTGTCAATTTTGTTATTCTCCATGTTTCACAGCCATATAATAGAACCGACTTAACATTGGAGTTGAAAATTTGTATTTTTGTATTTAGCCTAATTTCTTTGGATTTCCATATGTTTCCCAGTGCAATGAAAGCTCCTCTTGCTTTTGATATCCTTATTTTGGTATCGTTTTCTGTTCCTCCCTCTTTATCTATATTACTGCCCAGATATATATAAGATTGTACGTCTAGTAGAGGTATTTCTCCTAGTTTTATTTGGTTATTGCCAACTGCATTAATTCTCATAATGTTGGTCTTATCTCTATTAATCTTTAGTCCTAGCTGTTGTGATCTCTCATCTAATATACTCATTTTATCTTGCATCTGTTGGTGGCTGTGTGATAGGAGAGCTATGTCATCAGCAAAGTCTAAATCATCAAGTTGTTTGGTCAGTGACCACTGGATCCCATTTCTGTTGTTTTGAGTTATTTTCATAATCCAATCTATGGCCAGTAGAAAGAGAAATGGAGACAGAAGGCATCCTTGCCTTACTCCTGTTCTTATTTCAAATGCTTCTGTAAGCTGTCCTTCATGCACCACACTACATTTTGTTCCTTCATACATTGTTTTTATCAGGTTAATAAACTTTATGGGGATTCCATAATGACTCAGCAACTTCCAAAGCATTCTTCTGTCTAAACTATCAAATGCCTTTTCGTAATCTATGAATCCAATATAAAGTGGGGATTTTAGTTCTAAACTTTGTTCAACTATTATACGTAGAGTAGTTATTTGATCAGCACATGATCTGTTCTTCCTAAAACCTGCTTGTTCATCTCTCAAGTGTTTCTCTATAGCCTCTTTTAGTCTCTCCAGAATGATTCTGCCTAATATTTTTCCTGGCACTGATAGTAGCATAATTCCCCTATAATTTGTGCACTCCTGTAAACTTCCTTTCTTTGGTAGTTTGATCATATAACCTTCTCTCCAGTCTTTAGGTATTTCTTCCCTCTCCCAAATTTTATCCAATAGATTATGTAACATCTTGGTAGAGGTGATAATATCTGCTTTGATGGCTTCCGAAGGAATTTCATCTGGTCCTGTGGCTTTACCATCTTTTAACAGTTTGATGGCTTTCATTATTTCTTCTTTGCTTGGTTTTCCGCAGTTAACGTGTAATTCTTCTTCTGCTGGTAGTATATCTGGAGGATTATTTGAGCCAGGTCTGTTCAAAAGTTCTTCAAAGTGCTCCTTCCATCTCTCCATTTGTTCCTTTATATTACTAAGCAGATTTCCTTTCTTATCTTTGATAAAGGCGTTGATCTGTTTGTATTTTCCACCTAATTTCTTTGTGCTGTTGTACAGTTCTTTCATATTCCCTTTATTTGCTGCTTCTTCTGCCTCTTTAGCTAATTCATCTATATATTTCCTCTTATCCCTTTTAATGCATCTTCTCACTTCTTTGTTCACCTCTGTGTAAGCTTCCTGTGTCTTGGCTTTATTACTTCTTGTTTTGCTTTTATTTATGTCTGCTTTCTTGTTCTTTCTTTCTTTAATTTTATCCAGGGTCTCTGCTGTCATCCATGCCTTATTCTGGCGTTCTCTTTTCCCCAGTGTTTCTTCGCATGTCTCTTTCCATATATTTTTTACCTGTTTCCAATGATCTTCTATATTTATTGTATTTTCTAGTTGTTGGAGGACTTGGTATTTGTTTGATATTGTGACTGCGAATTTATCTTTAATTCCTTGTTCTTTAAGAAACCCTACATTGAAATACGTTCTGCCCTTATTCGTTGTAGTATACCTTTTTAATTTAATTTTAAGTTTGGCTAACAGCAGATGATGATCAGAAGCTATATCTGCCCCTCTATATACTTTTACATCCTGTAAGGATGACTTAAACTTATTATTAATACATATGTGATCAATTTGATTTTCCGTTCTATGATCTGGTGACACCCATGTAGCTTTGTGTATTCTTTTATGTTGGAATATTGTTCCTCCTAGGCTCATTTGATTAAGGGCGCAGAAATTCACAAATATCTCTCCATTCTCGTTTATATCTCCAAGTCCATGTTTTCCCATAATCTCTTCAAAGCCTCTGTTGTCTGATCCTACCTTAGCATTTAGGTCTCCCATCAAGATTATAATATCCTTGGCTCGTCTTGCATCCATCTGGCATTGTAGCTGTTTATAAAAATCATCTTTAAACGTTCCTCTTACCTTGTAGTAAATGTTTATCTTACCTTGTAGTAAACGTTCCTCTTACCTTGTAGTAAACGTTTATCATACCTTGTAGTAAACGTTCCTCTTACCTTGTAGTAAACGTTTCTCTTACCTTGTAGTAAACGTTCCTCTTACCTTGTAGTAAACGTTAATCTTACCTTGTAGTAAACGTTTATCTTACCTTGTAGTAAACGTTTATCTTACCTTGTAGTAAACGTTCTCTTACCTTGTAGTAAACATTTCTCTTACCTTGTAGTAAACGTTCCTCTTACCTTGTAGTAAACGTTCCTCTTACCTTGTAGTAAACGTTAATCTTACCTTGTAGTAAACGTTTCTCTTACCTTGTAGTAAACGTTCCTCTTACCTTGTAGTAAACGTTTCTCTTACTTTGTAGTAAACGTTCCTCTTACCCTGTAGTAAATGCTTATCTTATCTTGTAGTAAACGTTTACCTTACCTTATAGTAAACGTTTCTCTTACCTTGTAGTAAACGTTCCTCTTACCTTGTAGTATACGTTTCTCTTACCTTGTAGTAAACGTTCCTATTACCTTGTAGTAAACGTTTATCTTACCTTGTAGTAAACGTCCCTCTTACCTTGTAGTAAATGTTTATCTCATCTTGTAGTAAACGTTTATCTTACCTTGTAGTAAACGTTTCTCTTACCTTGTCGTAAACGTTTCTCTTACCTTGTAGTAAACGTTTATCTTACCTTGTAGTAAACGTTTCTCTTACCTTGTAGTAAACGTTTCTCTTACCTTGTAGTAAACGTTCCTCTTACCTTGTAGTAAACGTTTATCTTACCTTGTAGTAAACGTTCCTCTTACCTCGTAGTAAATGTTTATCTTACCTTGTAGTAAACGTTCCTCCTACCTTGTAGTAAATGTTTATCTTACCTTGTAGTAAACGTTCCTCTTACCTTGTAGTAAATGTTTATCTTACCTTGTAGTAAACGTTCCTCTTACCTTGAAGTAAACGTTTATCTTACCTTGTAGTAAACGTTCCTCTTACCTTGTAGTAAATGTTTATCTTACCTTGTAGTAAACGTTCCTCTTACCTTGTAGTAAACGTTTATCTTACCTTGTAGTAAACGTTCCTCTTACCTTGTAGTAAACGTTCCTCTTACCTTGTAGTAAACTTTTATGTTACCTTGTAGTAAACGTTTATCTTACCTTGTAGTAAACGTTTATCTTACCTTGTAGTAAACGTTTATCTTATCTTATAATAAACGTTCCTCTTACCTTGTAGTAAACGTTTCTCTTACCCTGTAGTAAACGTTCCTATTACCTTGTAGTAAACGTTTCTCTTACCTTGTTGTAAATGTTCCTCTTACCTTGTAGTAAACGTTTATCTTACCTTGTAGTAAACGTTCCTCTTACCTTGTAGTAAACGTGTATCTTACCTTGTAGTAAACGTTTATCTTACCTTGTAGTAAACGTTTATCTTACCTTGTAGTAAACGTTTCTCTTACCTTTAAGTAAACGTTCCACTTAGTTTGTAGTAAACGTTCCTTTTACCTTGTAGTAAACGTTCCTCTTACCATGTAGTAAGCGTTCCTTTTACCTCGTAGTAAACGTTTATCTTACCTCGTAGTAAACGTTTCTCTTACCTTGTAGTAAACGTTTCTCTTACCTTGTAGTAAACGTTCCTCTCACCTTGTAGTAAACGTTCCTCTTATATTATAGTAAACGTTCCTCTTACCTTGTAGTAAAAGTTCCTCTTACTTTGCAGTAAACGTTCCTCTTATATTGTAGTGAACATGTCTCTTACCTTGCAGTACACGTTCCTCTTATATTGTAGTAAACGTGTATCTTACCTTGTAGTAAACGTTTCTCTTACCTTGTAGTAAATGTTTATCTTACCCTGTAGTAAACGTTTCTCTTATATTGTAGTAAATGTTTCTCTTACCTTGTAGTAAATGTTTCTCTTACCTTGTAATAAACGTTCCTCTTATATTGTAGTAAACTTTTCTCTTACCTCGTAGTAAACGTTTCTTTTACCTTGTAGTAAACGTTTCTCTTATATTGTAGTAAACGTTTCTCTTATATTGTTGTAAACGTTTCTCTTATAATGGAGTAAACGTTTCTCTTACCTTGTATTAAACGTTTCTCTTACCTGCTAGTAAACGTTTTTCTTATATTGTAGTAAACGTTTCTCTTATATTGTAGACAACGTTTCTCTTATATTGTAGTAAACGTTACTCTTAACTTGTAGTAAACGTTCCTCTTAAATTGAAGTAAACGTTCCTCTTACATTGTAGTAAACGTTTCTCATGTATTGTAGTAAACGTTTCTCTTACCTTGTAGTAAAGGTTTCTCTTATATTGTAGTAAACGTTCCTCTTAAATTGTAAAAAAATTCCTTTTACCTTGTAGCAAACGTTCATTTTATATTGTAAAAAATGTTCCTCTTATATTGTAGTAAACGTTCCTCTTACCTTGTAGTAAATATTTCGCCTACCTTGTAATAAACCTTCCTCTTATATTGTAGTAAACGTTTCTCTTAACTTGTAGTGAACGTGCCTCTTATCATTCAAGTAAACATTTCTCTTACCCTGTAGTAAACGTTTCTCTTACCTTGTAGTAAACGTTCCTCTTATATTGTAGTAAATGTTTATCTTACCTTGTAGTAAACGATTATCTTACCTTGTAGTAAACGTTTATCTTACCTTGTAGTAAACGTTCCTCTTACCTTGTAGTAAACGTTTCTCCTACCTTGTAGTAAACGTTCCTCTTACCTTGTAGTAAACGTTCCTCTTACCTTGTAGTAAACGTTAATCTTACCTTGTAGTAAAAGTTTCTCTTACCTTGTAGTAAACGTTCCTCTTACCTTGTAGTAAACGTTTCTCTTACCTTGTAGTAAATGTTCCTCTTACCTTGTAGTAAACGTTTATCTTACCTTGTAGTAAACGTTCCTCTTACCTTGTAGTAAACGTTTATCTTACCTTGTAGTAAACGTCTATCTTACCTTGTAGTAAACGTTTATATTACCTTGTAGTAAACGTTTATCTTACCTTGTAGTAAACGTTCCTCTTACCTTGTAGTAAACGTTTATCTTACCTTGTAGTAAACGTTCCTCTTACCTTGTAGTAAACGTTCCTCTTACCTTGTAGTAAACTTTTATGTTACCTTGTAGTAAACGTTTATCTTACCTTGTAGTAAACGTTTATCTTACCTTGTAGTAAACGTTTATCTTATCTTATAATAAACGTTCCTCTTACCTTGTAGTAAACGTTTCTCTTACCCTGTAGTAAACGTTCCTATTACCTTGTAGTAAACGTTTCTCTTACCTTGTTGTAAATGTTCCTCTTACCTTGTAGTAAACGTTTATCTTACCTTGTAGTAAACGTTCGTCTTACCTTGTAGTAAACGTGTATCTTACCTTGTAGTAAACGTTTATCTTACCGTGTAGTAAACGTTTATCTTACCTTGTAGTAAACGTTTCTCTTACCTTTAAGTAAACGTTCCACTTAGTTTGTAGTAAACGTTCCTTTTACCTTGTAGTAAACGTTCCTCTTACCATGTAGTAAGCGTTCCTTTTACCTCGTAGTAAACGTTTATCTTACCTCGTAGTAAACGTTTCTCTTACCTTGTAGTAAACGTTTCTCTTACCTTGTAGTAAACGTTCCTCTCACCTTGTAGTAAACGTTCCTCTTATATTATAGTAAACGTTCCTCTTACCTTGTAGTAAAAGTTCCTCTTACTTTGCAGTAAACGTTCCTCTTATATTGTAGTGAACATGTCTCTTACCTTGCAGTACACGTTCCTCTTATATTGTAGTAAACGTGTATCTTACCTTGTAGTAAACGTTTCTCTTACCTTGTAGTAAATGTTTATCTTACCCTGTAGTAAACGTTTCTCTTATATTGTAGTAAATGTTTCTCTTACCTTGTAGTAAATGTTTCTCTTACCTTGTAATAAACGTTCCTCTTATATTGTAGTAAACTTTTCTCTTACCTCGTAGTAAACGTTTCTTTTACCTTGTAGTAAACGTTTCTCTTATATTGTAGTAAACGTTTCTCTTATATTGTTGTAAACGTTTCTCTTATAATGGAGTAAACGTTTCTCTTACCTTGTATTAAACGTTTCTCTTACCTGCTAGTAAACGTTTTTCTTATATTGTAGTAAACGTTTCTCTTATATTGTAGACAACGTTTCTCTTATATTGTAGTAAACGTTACTCTTAACTTGTAGTAAACGTTCCTCTTAAATTGAAGTAAACGTTCCTCTTACATTGTAGTAAACGTTTCTCATGTATTGTAGTAAACGTTTCTCTTACCTTGTAGTAAAGGTTTCTCTTATATTGTAGTAAACGTTCCTCTTAAATTGTAAAAAAAATTCCTTTTACCTTGTAGCAAACGTTCATTTTATATTGTAAAAAATGTTCCTCTTATATTGTAGTAAACGTTCCTCTTACCTTGTAGTAAATATTTCTCCTACCTTGTAATAAACCTTCCTCTTATATTGTAGTAAACGTTTCTCTTAACTTGTAGTGAACGTGCCTCTTATCATTCAAGTAAACATTTCTCTTACCCTGTAGTAAACGTTTCTCTTACCTTGTAGTAAACGTTCCTCTTATATTGTAGTAAATGTTTATCTTACCTTGTAGTAAACGATTATCTTACCTTGTAGTAAACGTTTATCTTACCTTGTAGTAAACGTTCCTCTTACCTTGTAGTAAACGTTTCTCCTACCTTGTAGTAAACGTTCCTCTTACCTTGTAGTAAACGTTCCTCTTACCTTGTAGTAAACGTTAATCTTACCTTGTAGTAAAAGTTTCTCTTACCTTGTAGTAAACGTTCCTCTTACCTTGTAGTAAACGTTTCTCTTACCTTGTAGTAAATGTTCCTCTTACCTTGTAGTAAACGTTTATCTTACCTTGTAGTAAACGTTCCTCTTACCTTGTAGTAAACGTTTATCTTACCTTGTAGTAAACGTCTATCTTACCTTGTAGTAAACGTTTATATTACCTTGTAGTAAACGTTTATCTTACCTTGTAGTAAACGTTTCTCTTTCCTTGTAGTAAACGTTTCTCTTATATTGTAGTAAACGTTTCTCTTACCTCGTAGTAAACGTTCCTCTTACCTTGTAGTAAACGTTTCTCTTATATTGTAGTAAACGTTTCTCTTATATTGCTGTAAACGTTTCTCTTATATTGGAGTAAACGTTTCTCTTACCTTGTATTAAACGTTTCTATTACCTTCTAGTAAACGTTTTTCTTATATTGTAGTAAACTTTTCTCTTATATTGTAGACAACGTTTCTCTTATATTGTAGTAAACGTTACTCTTAACTTGTAGTAAACGTTCCTCTTATATTGTAGTAAACGTTTCTCTTGTATTGTAGTAAACGTTTCTCTTACTTTGTAGTAAATGTTTCTCTTATATTGTAGTAAACGTTCCTATTAAATTGTAATAAAAATTCCTCTTACCTTGTTGCAAACGTTCATTTTATATTGTAGTAAAAGTTCCTCTCATATTGTAGTAAACGTTCCTCTTACCTTGTAGTAAACATTTCTCCTACCTTGTAATAAACCTTCCTCTTATATTGTAGTAAAGGTTTCTCTTACCTTGTAGTGAACGTTCCTCTTACCTTGTAGTATACGTTTCTCTTACCCTGTAGTAAACGTTTCTCTTACCTTGTAGTAAACGTTCCTCTTATATTGTAGTAAATGTTTATCTTACCTTGTAGTAAACGATCCTCTTACCTTGTAGTAAACGTTCCAATTACCCTGTAGTAAACGTTCCTCTTACCTTGTAGTAAACATTCCTCATACCCTTTAGTAAACGTTCCACTTACCTTGTAGTAAACGTTCCTCTTACCCTGAAGTAAACGTTCCTCTTAAATTGGAGTAAACGTTCATCTTACCCTGTAGTAAACGTTCCACTTACAATGTAGTAAACGTTCCTCTTACCTTGTAGTAACCGTTCCTCTTAACTTGAAGTAAACGTTCCTCTTACCTTTTAGTAACCGTTCCTCTTAACTTGTAGTAAACGTTTCTCTTTCTTTGTAGTAAACGCTCCTCTTACCTTGTAGTAAACGTTTCGCTTACCTTGTAGTAATCGTTTCTCTTACTCTGTAGTAAGCGTTTCTGTTACCTTGTAGTAAACGTTCCTCTTACCTTGTAGTAAACTTCCCTCTTACCCTGTAGTAAACGTTCCTCTTACCTTGTAGTAAACGTTTCTCTTACCATGTAGTAAACGTTCCTCTTACCCTGTAGTAAACGTTCCTCTTACCTTGTAGTAAACGTTCCTCTTGCCTTGTATTAAACATTCATCTTACCCTGTAGTAAACGTTCCTCTTACCTTGTAGTAAACGTTCCACTTACCTTGTAGTAAACGTTCCTCTTACTCTGTAGTAAACGTTCCTCTTACCTTGTAGTAAAAGTTCCTCTTACCCTGTAGTAAACGTTCCTCTTACCTTGTAGTAAACTTTCCTCTTACCCTGTATTAAACGTTTCTCTTACCTTTTAGTAAACTTTCCTCTTTCCCTGTAGTAAACGTTCCTCTTACCTTGTAGTAAACCTTCCTCTTACCCTGTAGTAAACGTTTCTCTTACCTTGTAGTAAACGTTCCTCTTCCGTTGTAGTAAACGTTCCTCTTACCTTGTAGTAATCGTTCCTCTTACCATGTAGTAAACGTACCTCTTACCTTGTATTAATCGTTCCTCTCACCTTGTAGTAAACTTTCCTCTTATCTTGTAGAACCGTTCCTCTTACCTTGTAGAACCGTTCCTCTTACCCTGTAGTAAACGTTCCTCTTATCTTGTAGTAAACGTTCCTCTTACCTTGTAGTAAACGTTCCTCTTACCCTGTAGTAAACATTCCTCTTACCTTGTAGTAAACTTTCCTCTTACCCTGTAGTAAACGTTCCTGTTACCCTGTAGCAAACGTTCCTCTTACCCTGTAGTAAACGTTCCTCTTACCCTTTAGCAAACGTTCCTCTTACCTTGTAGTAAACGTTCCTCTTACCCTGCAGTAAACTTTCCTCTTACCTTGTAGTAAACGTTTCTCTTACCTTGTAGAAAACGTTCCTCTTACCTTGTAGTAAACGTTCCTCTTACCTTGTAGTAAGCGTAAATCTTACCTTGTAGTAAACGTTTCTCTTACCTTGTAGCAAACGTTACTCTTACCTTGTAGTAAACGTTTCTCTTACCTTGTAGTAAATGTTACTCTTAACTTGTAGTAAACGTTTATCTTACCTTGTAGTAAACGTTCCTCTTACCTTGTAGTAAATGTTTATCTTACCTTGTAGTAAACGTTTATCTTACATTGTAGTAAACGTTTATCTTACCTTGTAGTAAACGTTTCTCTTACCTTGTAGTAAACGTTCCACTTACCTTGTAGTAAACGTTCCTCTTACCTTGTAGTAAACGTTCCTCTTACCTCGTAATAAACGTTTATCTTAACTTGCAGTAAACGTTCCCTTACTTTGTAGTAAACTTTCCTCTTATATTGTAGTAAACGTTTCTCTTACCTTGTAGTAAACGTTCCTCTTATATTGTAGTAAATGTTTATCTTACCTTGTAGTAAACGTTTATCTTACCTTGTAGTAAACGTTTATCTTAACTTGCAGTAAACGTTCCCTTACTTTGTAGTAAACTTTCCTCTTAAATTGTAGTAAACGTTTCTCTTACCTTGTAGTAAACGTTCCTCTTATATTGTAGTAAATGTTTATCTTACCTTGTAGTAAACGTTTATCTTACCTTGTAGTAAACGTTTATCTTACCTTGTAGTAAACGTTCCTCTTACCTTGTAGTAAACGTTTCTCTTACCTTGTAGTAAACGTTCCTCTTACCTTGTAGTAAACGTTCCTCTTACCTTGTAGTAAACGTTAATCTTACCTTGTAGTAAAAGTTTCTCTTACCGTGTAGTAAACGTTCCTCTTACCTTGTAGTAAACGTTTCTCTTACCTTGTAGTAAATGTTCCTCTTACCTTGTAGTAAACGTTTATCTTACCTTGTAGTAAACGTTCCTCTTACCTTGTAGTAAACGTTTATCTTACCTTGTAGTAAACGTCTATCTTACCTTGTAGTAAACGTTTATATTACCTTGTAGTAAACGTTTCTCTTACCTTGTAGTGAACGTTCCACTTACCATGTAGTAAACGTCCCTTTTACCTTGTAGTAAACGTTCCTCTTACCTTGTAGTAAACGTTCCTTTTACCTCGTAGTAAACGTTTATCTTACCTTGTAGTAAACGTTTATCTTACCTTGTAGTAAACGTTCCCTTACCTTGTTGTTAACTTTCCTCTTATATTGTAGTAAACGTTTCTCTTACCTTGTAGTAAACTTTTCTCTTACCTTGTAGTAAACGTTCCTCTCGCCTTGTAGTAAACGTTCCTCTTATATTATAGTAAACGTTCCTCATACCTTGTAGTAAAAGTTCCTCTTACCTTGTAGTAAACGTTCCTCTTATATTGTAGTAAACATGTCTCTTACCTTGTAGTAAACGTTCCTCTTATATTGTATTAAACGTTTATCTTACCTTGTAGTAAACGTTTCTCTTACCTTGTAGTAAATGTTTATCTTACCCTGTAGTAAACGTTTCTCTTATATTGTAGTAAATGTTTCTCTTACCTTGTAGTAAATGTTTCTCTTACCTTGTAATAAACGTTCCTCTTATATTGTAGTAAACTTTTCTCTTACCTTGTAGTAAACGTTTCTCTTTCCTTGTAATAAACGTTTCTCTTATATTGTAGTAAACGTTTCTCTAATATTGTAGTAAACGTTTCTCTTACCTCGTAGTAAACGTTTCTTTTACCTTGTAGTAAACGTTTCTCTTATATTGTAGTAAACGTTTCTCTTATATTGTTGTAAACGTTTCTCTTATATTGGAGTAAACGTTTCTCTTACCTTGTATTAAACGTTTCTATTACTTTCTAGTAAACGTTTTTCTTATATTGTAGTAAACTTTTCTCTTATATTGTAGACAACGTTTCTCTTATATTGTAGTAAACGTTACTCTTAACTTGTAGTAAACGTTCCTCTTATATTGTAGTAAACGTTTCTCTAGTATTGTAGTATACGTTTCTCTTACCTTGTAGTAAAGGTTTCTCTTATATTGTAGTAAACGTTCCTCTTAAATTGTAATAAAAATTCCTCTTACCTTGTTGCAAACGTTCATTTTATATTGTAGTAAATGTTCCTCTCATATTGTAGTAAACGTTCCTCTTACCTTGTAGTAAACATTTTCTCCTACCTTGTAATAAACCTTCTTTTATATTGTAGTAAAGGTTTCTCTTACCTTGTAGTGAACGTTCCTCTTACCTTGCAGTATACGTTTCTCTTACCCTGTAGTAAACGTTTCTCTTACCTTGTAGTAAACGTTCCTCTTATATTGTAGTAAATGTTTATCTTACCTTGTAGTAAACGATCCTCTTACCTTGTAGTAAACGTTCCACTTACCCTGTAGTAAACGTTCCTCTTACCCTGTAGTAAACATTCCTCATACCCTTTTGTAAACGTTCCTCTTACCATGTAGTAAACGTTCCTCTTACCCTGAAGTAAACGTTCCTCTTAATTTGAAGTAAACGTTCATCTTACCCTGTAGTAAACGTTCCACTTCCAATGTAGTAAACGTTCCTCTTACCTTGTAGTAACCGTTTACCTTAACTTGAAGTAAACGTTCCTCTTACCTTTTAGTAACCGTTCCTCTTAACTTGTAGTAAACGTTTCTCTTTCTTTGTAGTAAACGCTCCTCTTACCTTGTAGTAAACGTTTCGCTTACCTTGTAGTAATCGTTTCTCTTACTCTGTAGTAAGCGTTTCTGTTACCTTGTAGTAAACGTTCCTCTTACCTTGTAGTAAACTTCCCTCTTACCCTGTAGTAAACGTTCCTCTTACCATGTAGTAAACGTTTCTCTTACCATGTAGTAAACGTTCCTCTTACCCTGTAGTAAACGTTCCTCTTACCTTGTAGTAAACGTTCCTCTTACCTTGTAGTAAACGTTCCACTTACCTTGTAGTAAACGTTCCTCTTACCCTGTAGTAAACGTTCCTCTTACCTTGTAGTAAAAGTTCCTCTTACCCTGTAGTAAACGTTCCTCTTACCTTGTAGTAAACTTTCCTCTTACCCTGTATTAAACGTTCCTCTTACCTTTTAGTAAACTTTCCTCTTACCCTGTAGAAAACGTTCCTCTTACCTTGTAGTAAACCTTCCTCTTACCCTGTAGTAAACGTTTCTCTTACCTTGTAGTAAACGTTCCACTTACCTTGTGGTAAACGTTCCACTTACCCTGTAGTAAATGTTCCTCTTACCTTGTAGTAAACTTTCCTCTTACCTTGTAGTAAACGTTCCCCTTACCCTGTAGTAAACGTTCCTCTTACCCTGTAGTAAACGTTGCTCTTACCCTGTAGTAAACTTTCCTCTTACCTTGTAGTAAACTTTCCTCTTACCTTGTAGTAAACATTTTTCTTACCTTGTAGAACCGTTCCTCTTACCTTGTAGAACCGTTCCTCTTATATTGTAGTAAACGTTCCTCTTACCTGGTAGTAAACGTTCCTCTTACCTTGTAGTAATTGTTCCTCTTACCCTGTAGTAAGCGTTCCTCTTACCTTGTAGTAAACGTTCCTCTTATGTTGTAGTAAACGTTCCTCTTACCTTGTAGTAATCGTTCCTCTTACCTTGTAGTAAACGTACCTCTTACGTTGTAGTAATCGTTCCTCTCACCTTGTAGTAAACTTTCTTCTTAACTTGTAGAACCGTTCCTCTTACCTTGTAGAACCGTTCCTCTTACCCTGTAGTAAACGTTCCTCTTATCTTGTAGTAAACGTTCCTCTTACCTTGTAGTAAACGTTCCTCTTACCCTGTAGGCAACATTCCTCTTACCTTGTAGTAAACGTTTCTTTTACCTTGTAGAAAACGTTCCTCTTACCTTGTAGTAAACGTTCCTCTTACCTTGTAGTAAGCGTTAATCTTACCTTGTAGTAAACGTTTCTCTTACCTTGTAGTAAACGTTCCTCTTACCTTGTAGTAAACGTTTCTCTTACCTTGTAGTAATGTTACTCTTAACTTGTAGTAAACGTTTATCTTACCTTGTAGTAAACGTTCCTCTTACCTTGTAGTAAAAGTTTATCTTACCTTGTAGTAAACGTTTATCTTACCTTGTAGTAAACGTTTATCTTACCTTGTAGTAAACGTTTCTCTTACCTTGTAGTAAACGTTCCACTTACCTTGTAGTAAACGTTCCTCTTACCTTGTAGTAAACGTTCCTCTTACCTCGTAATAAACGTTTATCTTACCTTGTAGTAAACGTTTATCTTAACTTGCAGTAAACGTTCCCTTACTTTGTAGTAAACTTTCCTCTTATATTGTAGTAAACGTTTCTCTTACCTTGTAGTAAACGTTTCTCTTACCTTGTAGTAAACGTTCCTCTCACCTTGTAGTAAACGGTCCTCTTATATTATAGTAAACGTTCCTCATACCTTGTAGTAAAAGTTCCTCTTACCTTGTAGTAAACGTTTCTCTTATAATGTAGTAAACATGTCTCTTACCTTGTAGTAATCGATCCTCTTATATTGTAGTAAACGTTTATCTTACCTTGTAGTAAACGTTTCTCTTACCTTATAGTAAATGTTTAACTTACCCTGTAGAAAACGTTTATCTTATATTGTAGTAAATGTTTCTCTTACCTTGTAGTAAACGTTCCTCTTATATTGTAGTAAACTTTTCTCTTATCTTGTAGTAAACGTTCCTCTTATATTGTAGTAAAATTTTCTCTTATCTTGTAGTAAACGTTTCACTTATATTGTAGTAAACGTTTCTCTAATATTGTAGTAAACGTTTCTCTTACCTCGTAGTAAACGTTTCTTTTACCTTGTAGTAAACGTTTCTCTTATATTGTAATAAACGTTTCTCTTATATTGTTGTAAACGTTTCTCTTATATTGGAGTAAACGTTTCTCTTACCTTGTATTAAACGTTTCTCTTACCTTCTAGTAAATGTTTTTCTTACATTGTAGTAAACGTTTCTCTTATATTGTAGACAACGTTTCTCTTATATTGTAGTAAACGTTACTCTTAACTTGTAGTAAACGTTCCTCTGATATTGTAGTATACGTTCCTCTTATATTGTAGTAAACATTCCTCTTACCTTGTAGTAAACGTTCATTTTATATTGTAGTAAATGTTCCTCTTATATTGTAGTAAACGTTCCTCTTACCTTGTAGTAAACATTGTTCCTACCTTGTAATAAACCTTCCTCTTATATTGTAGTAAACGTTTTTCTTACCTTGTAGTGAACGTTCCTCTTACCTTGTAGTAAACGTTTCTCTTACCCTGTAGTAAACGTTTCTCTTACCTTTTAGTAAACGTTCCTCCTATATTGTAGTAAATGTTTATCTTACCTTGTAGTAAACGTTCCTCTTACCTTGTAGTAAACTTTCCTCTTACCCTGTAGTAAACGTTCCTCTTACCTTGTAGTAAACGTTTCTCTTACCCTGTAGTAAACGTTCCTCTTACCTTGTAGTAAACGTTCCTCTTACCTTGTATTAAACCTTCCTCTTACCCTGTAGTAAAAGTTCCTCTTACCTTGTAGTAAACGTTCCACTTACCGTGTAGTAAACGTTCCTCTTACCCTGTAGTTTACGTTCCTCTTACCTTGTAGTAAACTTTCCTCTTACCTTGTAGTAAACGTTCCTCTTACCCTGTAGTAAACGTTTCTTTTACCTTGTTGTAAACTTTCCTCTTATCCTGTAGTAAAAGTTCCTCTTACCTTGTAGTAAACTTTCCTCTTACCGTGTAGTAAACGTTCCTCTTACCTTGTAGTAAACCTTCCTCTTATCTGTAGTAAACGTTCCTCTTACCTTGTAGTAAACCTTCCTCTTACCCTGTAGTAAACGTTCATTTTACCTTGTAGTAAACTTTCCTCTTACCCTGTAGTAAACAATCCTCTTACCTTGTAGTAACGTTCCTCTTACCCAGTAGTAAACTTTCCTCATACCCTGTAGTAAACGTTCCACTTACCTTGTAGTAAACGTTCCTCTTACCCTGTAGTAAACGTTCCTCTTACCTGTAGTAAACCTTCCTCTTACCCTGTAGTAAACGTTCTTCTTACCCTGTAGTAAACGTTCCTTTTACCTTCTAGTAAACTTTCCTCTTACCTTGTATTAAACGTTCCTCTTACCTTGTAGTAAACGTTCCACTTACCTTGTAGTAAACGTTCCTCTTACCCTGTAGTAAACGTTCCTCTTACCCTGTAGTAAACGTTCCTCTTACCCTGTAAAAAACTTTCCTCTTACCTTGTAGTAAACTTTCCTCTTACCTTGTAGAACCGTTCCTCTTACCTTGTAGAACCGTTCCTCTTACCCTGTAGTAAACGTTCCTCTTACCTTGTAGTAAACGTTCCTCTTACCTTGTAGAACCGTTCCTCTTACCCTGTAGTAAACGTTCCTCTAACCTTGTAGTAAACGTTCCTCTTACCTTGTAGTAAACGTTCCTCTTACCTTGTAGTAAACGTTCCTCTTACATTGTAGAACCGTTCATCTTACCCTGTAGTAAACGTTCCTCTTACCTTGTATTAAACGTTCCTCTTACCCTGTAGCAAACGTCCCTCTTACCTTGTAGTAAACGTTCCTCTTACCTTGTAGTAAACGTTCCTCTTACCTTGTAGTAAACGTTCCTCTTACCTTGTAGTAAACTTTCCTCTTACCTTGTAGAACCGTTCCTCTTACCTTGTAGAACCGTTCTTCTTACCGTGTAGTAAACGTTCCTCTTATCTTGTAGTAAACGTTCCTCTTACCTTGTAGTAAACGTTCCTCTTACCCTGTAGTAAACTTTCCTCTTACCCTGAAGTACACGTTCCTCTGACCCTGTAGTAAACTTTCCTCTTACCTTGTAGTAAACTTTCCTCTTACCCTGTAGTAAACGTTCCTCTTACCCTGTAGTAAACGTTCCTCTTATCCTGTTGTAAACGTTCCTCTTACCCTGTAGCAAACGTTCCTCTTACCTTGTAGTAAACGTTCCTCTTACCCTGTAGTAAACTTTCCACTTACCCTGTAGTAAACGTTCCTCTAACCTTGTAGTAAACGTTCCTCTTACCTTGTAGTAAACGTTCCTCTTACCTTGTAGTAATCGTTCTTCTCACCTTGTAGTAAACGTTCCTCTTACCTTGTAGTAAACGTTCCTCTTACCTTGTAGTAAACGTTCCTCTTACCTTGTAGTAAACGTTCCTCTTACCTTGTAGTAATCGTTCTTCTCACCTTGTAGTAAACGTTCCTCTTACCGTGTAGTAACCGTTCCTCTTACCTTGTAGTAAACGTTCCTCTTACCTTGTAGTAATCGTTCTTCTCACCTTGTAGTAAACGTTCCTCTTACCGTGTAGTAAACGTTCCTCTTACCTTGTAGTAAACGTTCCTCTTACCTTGTAGTAATCGTTCTTCTCACCTTGTAGTAAACGTTCCTCTTACCGTGTAGTAAACGTTCCTCTTACCCTGTAGTAAACTTTCCTCTTACCCTGACATGATTCGAAGAAATCTAGTCTTAGAATGTTTCCGTTAATAATAATTTTCATTCATTATTATTCTCCTTTCCTACATGATCCATTTTTAATTTCTGTGTTTTCACATGGTGCGATTACTTTTTTAAAAATATTGATTGAATTATCGGTAGGATACCTTTGGTATCGGATCTATAGAAGCGTATTTAAAAGATATAATTATTGAACATAACTGCCTTATAAACAATATCTTACGTCGCAAATTAAAGTAGTACGACCACATCTTAAAGCACTCTGGCTGGAAAGAACAGTAATGGAGGGCATGGTTCCATGAAGCCAAGATAGGGCCGACCAAGAAGAAGGTGTTTTCAAAACATCAAAGAAACATGTAACATGACAAGAGAAGACGTAGGAGATCTGGCTAGAGACAGGGATTTTTTCAGAAGTGATGTGGTGGATGATGTTCTGGTAAGGACAAGGTTGCTGAAGCAACTTGATCGTGAACGAACAGACTTATCGTCAGTAACGAAGTGGTAGTGACTTTAGTCACTGGAAATATGACAATGTATGTGCATATAAAGTAAATGACCCAAGGTTAAACCTTTGCTTCTTTAGTTCTTTATACGCACAGAAAACATTTAGGGTCCATAGAAGAAAACCATACTTCATAAATGAATCAGTGTCTGCGTCTTCACGTTAACATATACTTTCTTACATACAAAACAGGAAATGACCCCAGTCACGCAGTGGCGTATAGGGAATATGGTGTTAGTGACAATAAATTTTACAAATCTTCGGGACATGATTTTTGGGGTAATGTGGTCGGTATTAAACAAGTGCCGCTTTAATTTCCCAGAAAAAATCCGGGCCCATTTAAGGCTGGGTGAACCGGAACCCCTCGGTTTGGATCGAACCCTACCTCTTGTCCTTTGTAGTCCAGTTCACTAACCACTGAGCTATCACGGCTCTCACTTTCTTATACGGACACGGGATTTTTTTTTTTTGAACATATATCTTCGAATCATTTCGGGGTGACAGGAACGTTTACCACAATATAAGAAGAAAGTTTACTACAATATAAGAGGAACGTTTACTACAATATAAGAGAAACGTTTACTACAATAAAAGAGGAACGTTTACTACAATATAAGAGAAACGTCTACTACAATATAAGAGGAACGTTTACTACAATATAAGAGGAACGTTTACAACAATATAAGAAGAACGATTACTACAATATAAAAGGAACGTTTACTACAATATAAGAGAATCTTTCACTACAATATAAGAGGACCGTTTACTACAATATAAGAGGAACGTTTACTACAATATAAGAGGAACGTTTACTACAATATAAGAGGAACGGTTACCACAATATAAGAGGAACATTTACTACAATATAAGAGGAACGTTTACTACAATATAAGAGGAACGTTTACTACAGGGTAAGAGGAACGTTTACTACAATATAAGAGGAACGTTTACTACAATATAAGAGGAACGTTTACCACAATATAAGAGGAACATTTACCACAATATAAGAAGAACGTTTACTACAATATAAGAGGAACGTTTACTACAAGGTAAGAGGAACGTTTACTACAATATAAGAGGAACGTTTACTACAATATAAGAGGACCGTTTACTACAATATAAGAGGAACGTTTACTACAATATAAGAGGAACGTTCACTACAATATAAAAGGAACGTTTACTACAATATAAGAGAAATGTTTACTACAATATAAGAGGAACGTTTACTACAATATAAGAGAAACGTTTACTACAATATAAGAGGAACGTTTACTACAATATAAGAGAAACGTCTACTACAATATAAGAGGAAAGTTTACTACAATATAAGAGGAACGTTTACAACAATATAAGAAGAACGATTACTACAATATAAGAGAAACGTTTACTACAATATAAGAGGAACGTTTACTACAATATAAAAGGAACGTTTACTACAATATAAGAGGAACGTTTACTATAAGGTAAGATAAACGTTTACTACAATATAAGAGGAACGTTTACCACTATATAAGAGGAACATTTACTACAATATAAGATGAACGTTTACTACAATATAAGAGGAACGTTTACTACAGGGTAAGAGGAACGTTTACTACAATATAAGAGGAACGTTTACTACAATATAAGAGGAACGTTTACTACAATATAAGAGGAACGTTTACCACAATATAAGAAGAACGTTTACTACAATATAAGAGGAACGTTTACTACAGGGTAAGAGGAACGTTTACTACAATATAAGAGGAACGTTAACTACAATATAAGAGGAACGTTTACTACAATATAAGAGGAACGTTTACTACAATATAAGAGGAACGTTTGCTACAGTATAAGAGGAACGTTTACTACAGGGTAAGAGGAACGTTTACTACAATATAAGAGGAACGGTTACTACAGGGTAAGAGGAACGTTTACTACAATATAAGAGGAATGTTTACTACAATATAAGAGGAACGTTTACTACAGGGTAAGAGGAACGTTTACTACAATATAAGAGGAACGTTTACCACAATATAAAAAGAACGTTTACTACAATATAAGAGGAACGTTTACCACAATATAAGAGGAACGTTTACCATAATATAAGAGGAACGTTTACCGCAATATAAGAGGAACGTTTACCACAATATAAGAGGAATATTTACCACAATATAAGATGAACGTTTACTACAACATAAGAGGAACGTTTACCACAATATAAGAGGAACGTTTACCACAATATAAGAGGAACGTTTACCACAATATAAGAGGAACGTTTACCACAATATAAGAGGAACATTTACTACAATATAAGAGGAACGTTTACTACAATATAAGAGGAACGTTTACTACAATATAAGAGGAACGTTTACGACTATATAAGAGGAACGTTTACCACAATATAAGAGAAACGTTTACCACAATATAAAAGGAACGTTTACCACAATATAAGAGGAGCGTTACTACAATATAAGAGGAACGTTACTACAATATAAGAGGAACGTTTACTACAATATAAGACGAACGTTTACTACAATATAAGAGGAACGGTTACCACAATATAAGAGGAACATTTACCACAATATAAGATGAACGTTTACTACAACATAAGAGGAACGTTTACCACAATATAAGAGGAACGTTTACCACAATATAAGAGGAACGTTTACCACAATATAAGAGGAACGTTTACCACAATATAAGAGGAACGTTTACTACAATATAAGAGGAACGTTTACTACAATATAAGTGGAACGTTTACTACAATATAAGAGGAACGTTTACGACTATATAAGAGGAACGTTTACCACAATATAAGAGAAACGTTTACCACAATATAAAAGGAACGTTTACCACAATATAAGAGGAGCGTTACTACAATATAAGAGGAACGTTACTACAATATAAGAGGAACGTTTACTACAATATAAGAGGAACGTTTACTACAATATAAGAGGAACGTTTACTACAATATAAGAGGAACGTTTACCACAATATAAGAGGAACGTTTACCACAATATAAGAGGAACGTTTACCACAATATAAGAGGAACGTTTACCATAATATAAGAGGAACGTTACTACAATATAAGAGGAACTTTTACCACAATATAAGAGGAACGTTTACTACAATATAAGAGGAACGTTTACTACAATATAAGAGGAATGTTTACTACAATATAAGAGGAACGTTTACTACAATATAAGAGGAACGTTTACTACAATATAAGAGGAACGTTTACTACAATATAAGAGGAACGTTTACTACAATATAAGAGGAACGTTTACTACAATATAAGAGGAACGTTTACTACAATATAAGACGAACGTTTACTACAATATAAGAGGAACGTTTACCACAATATAAGAGGAACGTTTACTACAATATAAGAGGAACGTTTTCCACAATGTAAGAGGAAAGTTTACTACAATATAAGAGGAACGTTTACTACAAGGTAAGAGGAACGTTTACTATAAGGTAAGATAAACGTTTACTACAAGGTAAGAGGAACGTTTACTACAATATAAGAGGAACGTTTACTACAATATAAGAGGAACATTTACCACAATGTAAGAGGAAAGTTTACTACAATATAAGTGGAAATTTTACTACAAGGTAAGAGGAACGTTTACTACAAGGTAAGATTTACGTTTACTACAAGGTAAGAGGAACGTTTACTACAAGGTAAGAGAACCGTTTACTACAATATAAGAGGAACGTTTACTACAATATAAGAGGAACGTTTACTACAGGGTAAGAGGAACGTTTACTACAATACAAGAGGAACGTTTACTACAATACAAGAGGAACGTTTACTACAATATAAGAGGAACGTTTACTACAATACAAGAGGAACGTTTACTACAGGGTAAGAGGAACGTTTACTACAATATAAGAGGAACGTTTACCACAATATAAGAGGAACATTTACTACAATATAAGAGGAACGTTTACTACAATATAAGAGGAATGTTTACTACAGGATAAGAGAAACGTTTACTACAATATAAGAGGAACGTTTACCACAATATAAGAGGAACGTTTACCACAATATAAGAGGAACATTTACTACAATATAAGAGGTACGTTTACTACAATATAAGAAGAACGTTTACTACAATATAAGATTAACGTTTACTATAGGGTAAGAGGAACGTTTATTAACATATAAGATGAATGTTTACTACAATATGAGAGGAAAAAAGACACGGGAATAAGAAATAACAGTAACGGATAACGAAATGGATTTACTGCTAAACGGAACATGATGATAGTTACATTAAAAAGATTGATTGAAGCTGTTTAGGGAAAATGAACCTGTGTGTATAAATATTTAATGACTGAAGCTACTCGCCTTAGTATTTTCGAATAAAAGGAGACAATTTGTAACAACACTAAAATCTGACATTTGCAATTCAATAGTGTAAACCGGTGCCTTTACCCACCAACATATAAAGGAAATTCCCAAATGAAGATGTTTAAATCATTCTTGAAGTGATATGGAAGGGGTAAATACTCTTAAATTTTGATTCAAATGTGCCCAAGTTTAATCATACTTTTATCCTCCTGGTAAGCAAGCGCACAAGAAAAACCAGCAGTTTGTTTGCAATGAATTTATTTTTTCTATTACGTTATGAGATTCAGTAGGTTACATGCAAAATATCAGCACTGTAGCACAAATGGTTGCTGAGCTGTGGTTTTTTGAAGTGAGGCAAAAAATCTGAAGCGAACTATAGTTACGTTGGGCATGGAAAGGAAGGCTCTCGGGATTCTACTGAACTAGGACTGAATAGAAACGGGAAACGGACGGGCATAGCTCTAGATGAACACTCCCACGTGGAAGCTGGCACGAGACAGGCGGTGAAAACGTCGGGGAACTGAGAGACTTGGGCACGATGGTCTAGCTAGTTCGATGGCCTAGCTAGTTCGATGGCCTAGCTAGTTCGATGGCCTAGCTAGTTCGATGGCCTAGCTAGTTCGATGGCCTAGCTAGTTCGATGGCCTAGCTAGTTCGATGGCCTAGCTAAGCTAGAGAGAATCATGACGTCAGGAAACAAGAACATGATAGCTACCTAGCCAGATACGATATATTTTATGAGATTTGATATGAGAATTGATATGAGAATTGATATGAGAATTGATATGAGAATTGATATGAGAATTGGTATGAGAATAATTTATATGAGAATTGATATGAAAATTTATATGAGAATTGGTATGAGAATAATTTATATGAGAATTGATATGAAAATTGATATGAGAATTGATATGAGAATTGGTTTGAGAATTGATATGAGAATTGATATGAGAATTGGTATGAGAATAATTGATATGAGAATTGATATGAGAATTGATATGAGAATTGATATGAGAATTGGTATGAGAATTGATATGAGAATTGATATGAGAATTGATATGAGAATTGGTATGAGAATAATTGATATGAGAATTGATATGAGAATTGATATGAGAATTGATATGAGAAAAAGAAAAGAACAGGTCCAAAGTAAACGTTAATGCGATGTAGCAGCACACGACAGAAGTGGTAGGAGAGGACTGCCAATTGTAGACAACATTTGTGACGCATTATCGAAGACATACGATTTCAAGTGTTGAGACAGGATATGTGTGACGCATTATCGAAGACATACGATTTCAAGTGTTGAGACAGGATATGTGTGACGCATTATCGAAGACATACGATTTCAAGTGTTGAGACAGGATATGTGTGACGCATTATCGAAGACATACGATTTCAAGTGTTGAGACAGGATATGTGTGACGCATTATCGAAGACATACGATTTCAAGTGTTGAGACAGGATATGTGAAAGTGTAGTGTGTGAAAAGAATTCATTTTATTATCTTTCTTGTGAATAACATTTACGAGACTATGATACTCTGATAATAAACTTTGTACGGGAACTGATCATTCTTATCTCAGATACAAGTAACAAACAATATATCAATATGTTTATTATATTATTGATATATTATTTATCTCTCAGAGAGAGAGAGAGAGAGAGAGAGAGAGGGAGAGAATGAGAGAGAGTGAGAGAGAAAGTATATGAAATGAATCAATCTCCGACATGCAGATTTGAGCTATCAAAACATATTATCCACAAGCACTGTTCTAGAAACTATCGTCTTCACTGACATTGTTCCTAATTCATTCTTCATTTAATTTATGTTACCGTTCTTCCTCTTCTGCTTCTTTTCTCTTTTCACTGATACCTAAAAGGTGTCGTGGTTTATATCATTTGTCGTTCTTGAGGTGCTCGAACTGTCTGAATTAGTGATTTTCCTTTGTTGTTACATGTCTCTATCACTGCATCTATCCATCTTCTTCTGGGTCTTCCTCTTGGTCTTTTTCCATGCATTTTCGAGAAGAACGCCCTTGATGGTGATTGATACGGATTCATTCTGACCAGGTGGCCAAACCATTTAAGTTGTTGTTGTTCTATATGTTCTTGGCAGAGTTTTGTTCCTACTATGTTACCGTTAATGACATATTTGTTGAACTCTGCCTTCTATGTGGATGTTTTTATAAATGGTATCGTTCTCTCCTTCATTCTAGTCTGCTTCATTATAGTCTGCTTCATTATAGTCTGTTTCATTATAGTCTGCTTCATTCTCTGTGTACTTGTAAAGTTGAGACCAGCCCTTTTTATTATTTTATCTTCCTTTAGAACATAGTGCGATAGATAATATTATTGTATCTTTCTTTACAACATAGTGCGATAGATAATATTATTGTATTATTCTTTACAACATAGTGCGATAGATAATATTATTGTATCTTTCTTTACAACATAGTGCGATATATAATATTATTGTATCTTTCTTTACAACATAGTGCGATAGATAATATTATTGTATCTTTCTTTACAACATAGTGCGATAGATAATATTATTGTATCTTCCTTTACAACATAGTGCGATATATAATATTATTGTATCTTTCTTTACAACATAGTGCGATAGATAATATTATTGTATCTTTCTTTACAACATAGTGCGATAGATAATATTATTGCATCTTCCTTTACAACATAGTGCGATAGATAATATTATTGTATCTTTCTTTACAACATAGTGCGATAGATAATATTATTTTATCTTCCTTTACAACATAGTGCGATAGATAATATTATTGTATCTTCCTTTACAACATAGTGCGATAGATAATATTATTGTATCTTCCTTTACAAAATAGCGCGATAGATAATATTATTGTTTCTTCCTTTACAATAGCGCGATAATTAATATTATTGTGTCTTCCTTTACAATAGCGCGATAATTAATATTATTGTATCTTCCTTTACAACATAGCGCGATAGATAATATTATTGTATCTTCCTTTACAACATAGCGCGATAGATAGTATTATTTTGTCATTCTTTACAACATAGTGCGATATATAATATTATTGTATCTTCCTTTACAACATAGCGCGATAGATAATATTATTGTATCTTCCTTTACAACATAGCGCGATAGATAGTATTATTTTGTCATTCTTTACAACATAGCGCGATAGATAATATTATTTTATCTTCCTTTACAATAGCGCGATAGATAATAATATTTTATCTTCCTTTACAATAGCGCGATAGATAATATTATTGTATCCTTCTTTACAACATAATGCGATAGATAGTATTATTGTACCTTCCTTTACAACAAAGCGCTGGAGCGATAATATTATTGTATCTTTCTTTACAACAGCGTGATAGATAATATTATTGTATCTTCCTTTACAAGGAAGTGCGATAGATAGTATAATAAAATATTATTTTCTTCGGAACAGGATCCGGTTTCTAGAAGATATCCTTAACACACTGTATGTTTGTGTAACCCTATCGTGTAGATCTGATATTTATATCGGGGGCCACTCTGCTTTTAAATAAAAATTATGGGCATATTTGCTCCCAAAATCCAATTACCGCTCACAAATCTACAACGACAAGTAGATTATGACAATCCTGAGTGTCGCTGAGAATCAAAGATCGATCACTGGTTTCTAATTCCTTGTACAGAATGCAGCCTGTTCTTGATGGTAGCATGTTGCATTTTCTAAAAATGGCCCCCCTCCTTGTTAAAAATAGGATGTCTCATTTAGCTTTATCTCATACTACTGGCGATTCTATTTTCCAACTTTTAATGAGTGCTAAGGGATGTTAAGACCAGTTAAGCAAATGTCATGCTCATTAATAATTTACTATCAAAGAACGTAATTGTATGATGTATTAAATTCTCGGAAGCATATCTGTGATGAATTCATTAGAGTGGTGGTGAGAAGATACAGGTGGATGCGAGCTGAGTAACAGTGGGAAATTTACAGATGAAGGAAGAATTTATCTTACAGGGGAAGGAAGTATTGATCTTACAGGGGAAGGAAGATTTGATCTTACAGATGAAGGAAGTATTGATCTTACAGGGGAAGGAAGTATTGATCTTACAGGGGAAGGAAGATTTGATCTTACAGATGAAGGAAGCATTGATCTTACAGATGAAGGAGGAATTGATCTTACAGATGAAGGAGGATTTGATCTTACAGACGAAGGAAGTATTGATCTTACAGACGAAGGAAGATTTGATCTTACAGATGAAGGAAGTATTGATCTTAAAGACGAAGGAGGAATTGATCTTACAGACGAAGGAAGTATTGATCTTACAGATGAAGGAGGATTTGATCTTACAGATGAAGGAAGCATTGATCTTACAGATGAAGGAGGAATTGATCTTACAGATGAAGGAGGATTTGATCTTACAGACGAAGGAAATATTTTCTTACAGACGAAGGAAGATTTGATCTTACAGACGAAGGAAGTATTGATCTTACAGACGAAGGAAGATTTGATCTTACAGATGAAGGACGAATTGATCTTACAGACGAAGGAAGAATTGATCTTACAGACGAAGGAAGTATTGATCTTACAGACGAAGGAGGAATTGATCTTACAGACGAAGGAAGTATTGATCTTACAGATGAAGGAGGAATTGATCTTACAGACCTAGGAAGTATTGATCTTACAGACGAAGGAAGATTTGATCTTACAGATGAAGGACGAATTGATCTTACAGACGAAGGAAGAATTGATCTTACAGACGAAGGAAGTATTGATCTTACAGACGAAGGAGGAATTGATCTTACAGACGAAGGAAGTATTGATCTTACAGATGAAGGAGGAATTGATCTTACAGACCTAGGAAGTATTGATCTTACAGACGAAGGAAGTATTGATCTTACAGACGAAGGAAGTATTGATCTTACAGATGAAGGAGGAATTGATCTTACAGATGAAGGAGGAATTGATCTTACAGATGAAGGAAGTATTGATCTTACAGATGAAGGAGGAATTGATCTTACAGATGAAGGAGGAATTGATCTTACAGATGAAGGAGGAATTGATCTTACAGGGGAAGGAGGAATTGATCTTACAGATGAAGGAGGAATTGATCTTACAGGGGAAGGAAGAATTGATCTTACAGATGAAGGAGGAATTGATCTTACAGATGAAGGAGGAATTGATCTTACAGACGAAGGAAGTATTGATCTTACAGGGGAAGGAGGAATTGATCTTACAGATGAAGGAGGAATTGATCTTACAGTGGAAGGAAGAATTGATCTTACAGATGAAGGAGGATTTGATCTTACAGATGAAGCAGGAATTGATCTTACAGGGGAAGGAAGTATTGATCTTACAGATGAAGGAGGAATTGATCTTACAGATGAAGGAGGAATTGATCTTACAGATGAAGGAGGAATTGATCTTACAGACGAAGGAAGTATTGATCTTACAGGGGAAGGAGGAATTGATCTTACAGATGAAGGAGGAATTGATCTTACAGGGGAAGGAAGATTTGATCTTACAGATGAAGGAGGAATTGATCTTACAGATGAAGGAGGAATTGATCTTACAGGGGAAGGAAGAATTGATCTTACAGATGAAGGAGGAATTGATCTTACAGACGAAGGAAGTATTGATCTTACAGATGAAGGAGGAATTGATCTTACAGACGAAGGAGGAATTGATCTTACAGGGGAAGGAGGAATTGATCTTACAGGGGAAGGAAGTATTGATCTTACAGGGGAAGGAAGAATTGATCTTACAGGGGAAGGAAGATTTGATCTTACAGGGCAAGGAAGATTTGATCTTACAGGGGATGAAGGAATTGATTTTACAGGCGAAGGAAGAAATTGATCTTACAGGCGAAGCAAAAATTGATCTTACAGGCGAAGCAAAAATTGATCTTATAGGCGTATGAAGATTTGATCTTATAAAGGAAGGAAGAACTGATCTTACTGACAAAAGAGAGGAATAGATGTTTGGTAAACAGAAAATTATAGTTGGGATAATTAAAAGAGAAAAATAGTTTATATACAAAATGGTTACAACTAAGGCAGAGAAATCAGTCTATGAAACTGTGACAGCTCAAATGAACACAAATAGAGTGTACAAATTTAGACAAACGATGAGAATATCGATATAAATGGTTCAACACAATGTAGAATATTCGTGAAATAACATAGACAAATTGTTCTACAAAATGTAGAATATTAGTAAAATAACATAGACAGATGATTCAACAAAATGTAGGATATTGGAGACACGTTAAAGAAAAATGGTTCAAAATTATGGAAAAATTTTATCCCAAAAATCATGTGACGAAGGTCGGTAAAATATATGGTCACTAACACCATATTCCCTACACGCCACTTGGCGTGACGGGGGTACCTTACTTTTTTTTTACTATTATGTAACAACTTACATTCATATGCATCTGTACTCTCAAACATCAAGGGAAGTAATAATGTTCGTGGTTGGCCTATTAAGAAAAAAAATTGAAGAACGAAGATGGTAATTTATTTTCCAGTCAGCAATTCGTAATAATAACATTACATGTCAGCTGAAAGCAAACCGTAAAGAGAACACCACGTCTGGGTTACAAGTACGTAAGTGATATCACGTTTATCATCATTAGGGGAGCCGCGATAGCTCAGTGGTTTGTGAGTGAACTGGACTACAAAGAACATTAGGTAGGGTTCGATCACAACCGACGGCTTCCGGTTCACCCAGCCTTTAATGAGTACCGGATGTTTGTCTGCGAAAGTAAAGCGGCACGGACGTAATACTGACCACATTAACCGAAAAATCAAGTGCCGAAGGTCTGTAAAATTTATGGTCACTAACACCATATTCCCTATACGCCACTTGGCGTGACGGGGGTACTTTACTTCTTTTTTTTAAAATCAACATTAAGATCATGTTTATCAACATTAAGATCATGTTTATCAACATTAAGATTGTGGTTATCATCATTAAGATCATATTTAGAATAAAGTGCCTGAGCTGAATGTACGACAAGTGATCCATAAGTAGCCCCACGTTTGAGAAGATATCTAATATTTTATTTTATGAGGACTCGTTTCAACGAGACGGATTCGCTTTCAAGACGTGCCGTTTGGTTAATTTGTGGACCGGGTGTAAGATAATATTTGAACACTGATACGAGAGAGAAAGGAAGCGTACAGTGTTTACTAACTTAATGAATTAGTACTAAAGTCCGATGGTTCATTTTGCGATTGTGGAGAAATGTGTCAAAAGCAAGAATACGGTATTAGTTGTAACATACTAGTTGTAACATACTAATTGTAACATATTAGTTGTAACATATTAGTTGTAACATACTAATTGTAACAGTAAACAAATAACTGGAGAAATAAAATACTAGAAATGTATAGAAGATTCAACACAAAAATTCAATAAAACAAATATGAAACCAGGAATTATTTACAAACAAATAAACAAATTGTAATCGATTGGGTGAAATATGCACTAATAAAGAAGAAATAACATATTTTTGTGATCAGATATGTAGAACTTCCACAAAATTACAGACGAATAGCGTATAGAAACAAAAATATATAGACTAATAACTAATAATAATGAGTAAAAATGTAATGTTTCTTTTTATAACAGCAATATAATATACCGCGTTCGGCATCCAGGGAGAGTAGATCGCGATCACTGGGTGAACAGTTATTAATAAACACATACAACATATTTGTTTTTAAAAATACAAAATTTGTGTTAGTGTCAATTAGTAATTATAATTATTTAGCTGCTGCTTTATAATATAATCTATAATAATATAATAAATGCAACACAACACAACATAGCATAACGTAACATAACTATACACATTAATAATAATATAACAACTTTTAATAATGTTTAAAATAATATTTAATAGTAGAGAACAAACTGAGAATGTTGCTAGACTACTATACCGAAATAAACAGCAAATGTATCATCATGTGCCATACCGGTTGGTGTAGGCGATCATGTCCCTCCACAATCTTCTATCTACAGTGCATCGTATCAGTTCTGTTGTTGACTGTTTTCCACGCCAGTACACCAAGCTATCCAGTATTTTCTCTCTTTGTCGTCCACGATCTCTCTTTCCTTTTATTTTGTCAGTTGTAACCAAGTATTCCAACTTTCCTCTTCTCATGATGTGCCCGAAAAATGTTGATTGTTTATTTCTGATGTTTTTTTAGGAGCCCCCTTTTTGTGTTGGCCTCTTTGAGAATTTCCTCATTGGTCTTTTTAGCTGTCTAGAGAACTTTCAACATTCTTCTGAGAAATCCCATCTCTGTGACCTCTGATCGTCTTTTCATTTGATTGTCTACTGTCCATGATTCTCTTCCATAGATAAGAATTGGTTCTATATAGCACCGATGAACTCTCTTTCTCACTTCTATTGACATAGATTTGTTGCATAAGATATTTTTTCATTTTTTGAAATGCTATTTTGGCCTGAGCTATTCTACTTTTTTTATTTCTGTGGTGCATCTCCCATCTGATGTTATTATTGTGTCCAAGTATTTGAAACGTTGCACTTGTTTCACATTTGCTCTGTTTATTTTTATGATGGTGATGATTGTTTCTTTGATATGACCATTGCTTCTGTTTTCTTACTATTCAGACTGAGACCTTTTTTATTGCTTTCTTTTACTCTTAAGTTTATCATTTCTTGTAGTCCATTCTCTGTCTCAACTATTAAGTCTGAGTCATCCGCATATCTCAGATTATTTATGTTGTGACCGTTGACTACAATTCCTATTTTCTCTACTATTGATCTCATAATATTTTCGCTGCAAAGTGAAAACAAATCCGGCAACAGAACACAACCTTGTCTGACTCATTGTTTTATAAATTGAAACTGTCCTGTTTGGTTGCTAATTCGTATAGCTGTGTTGCCAGTACATTTTTTTTTTATGTATAGTAAACATATATTTAAAAAGAGTTCTTAAATGTTACGTAGAGCCAGTCTTAACATATGGATGCGAGTCAAGGACAATAGGATAACAGACAAGAAAATCACTGGAGTCTGCAGAAATGTGGTTTTACAGAAGAATGTTGAGAATACCATGGACAGCTAAGAAGAGTAATGAAGAGGTTCTGAGAGAGGTCAAAGCAAAAAGAGAGCTAATTTCCAATATTAGGAAGAAACAATCATCATTTTTTGGCCATGTAATGAGAAGAGAACAACTGGAATATATTGTAACAACTGGAAAAATTGAGGGACGAAGAGATAGAGGGAAGCAAAGAGAAAAAATAACAGACAGCTTAAGAGAATGGCTTGGCAGAAGGTCAAAAACAGAAATGATAAATACCTGTCGAGATCGAAAGTTGTGGAGAGACATGATCACCTACGCCACTAGGCCCGGTACTTGATGATGATGAAACAGATATTTAAATAGTCCCTAACTTTGCCATTAAGTGGCTCAGGTTCAATATCAGAAGTGCCAGCCTGACGTTCTCCACTCAAACCAGCTGAGATGAAAATAAGCACCTGACGACTAACTCAAGAAGGAGACAACTCTTCCATATTCCGAAAGGATGTGATCTAGTGTTTAGACATTATGTCACATATGTGTCCACGATAGGGGTAGGTTTCAGCTGAACATTTGTCCCCGGGTAGCTGTCATATATATGGACTGCTCTTTTAGATTGTAACTGCCAAGGTTCTTTAACGTGCGCGAGTGCACACGGGACCTCCTGTTCATCGCCGTTAGATGGCTAGACGTCATATCTCCCTACCAAAAAGATCAGGACCCGGTTACGTCATTCAGAAATCGCAGATTACTTTGTTCAATTTTTGAAGAGTAAAATCACAATAGTTTCTTCTGCCCTTTGAACCTGGGTCCCAGCTGCTCTGAGATCGACTCCCTTTCTCTAGATTACCCAACCCAAGAAGTGCTGCGGTGCCCAAGTTATGCCTCAGAGATGCCCAAGTTATGCCACAGTCATGTCCAAGTTATGCCTCAGACATGTCCAAATTATGCCACAGTCATGTCCAAGTTATGCCTCAGATATGCCCAAGTTATGCCACAGTCATGTCCAAGTTATGCTACAGTCATGTCCAAGTTATGCCACAGACATGTCCAAGTTATGCCACAGACATGTCCAAGTTATGCCACAGACATGTCCAAGTTATACCTCAGAGATGCCCAAGTTATGCCACAGTCATGTCCAAGTTATGCTACAGTCATGTCCAAGTTATGCCACAGACATGTCCAAGTTATGCCACAGTCATGTCCAAGTTATGCCTCAGAGATGCCCAAGTTATGCCACAGTCATGTCCAAGTTATGCCACAGACATGTCCAAGTTATGCCACAGTCATGTCCAAGTTATGCCACAGACATGTCCAAGTTATGCCACACACATGTCCAATTTATGCCACAGACATACACAAATTATGCCACAGACATGCCCAAGTTATGCCACAGACATGTCCAAGTTATGCCACACACATGTCCAAGTTATGCCACAGACATGTCCAAGTTATGCCACACACATGTCCAAGTTATGCCACAGACATGTCCAAGTTATGCCACAGACATGTCCAAGTTATGCCACAGACATGTCCAAGTTATGACACAGACATGTCCAAGTTATGCCACACACATGTCCAAGTTATGCCACAGTCATGTCCAAGTTATGCCACAGACATGTCTAAGTTATGCCACAAACATGTCCAAGTTATGCCACAGACATGTCCAAGTTATGCCACAGACATGTCCAAGTTATGCCACAGACATGTCCAAGTTATGCCACAGACATGTCCAAGTTATGCCACAGTTATGTCCAAGTTATGCCACAGACATGTCCAAGTTATGCCACAGTCATGTCCAAGTTATGCCACAGACATGTCTAAGTTATGCCACAGACATGTCCAAGTTATGCCACAGACATGTCCAAGTTATGCCACAGACATGTCCAAGTTATGCCACAGACATGTCCAAGTTATGCCACAGACATGTCCAAGTTATGCCACAGACATGCCCAAGTTATGCCACAGTCATGCCCAAGTTATGCCTCAGAGATGCCCAAGTTATGCCACAGACATGTCCAAGTTATGCCTCAGAGATGCCCAAGTTATGCCACAGTCATGCCCAAGTTATGCCTCAGAGATGCCAAAGTTATGCCACAGACATGTCCAAGTTATCATGAATGGTGAAGACTACCAGTATTATTTATGAACAAAATGTTTGATCATCAGTTGATAATGTTTGATATCATCTTATTAGTACTGGTGCCTAAAAGGCTCGCAGAAGAAGATGAAGAACAATCCCTTGCCATTAAACGATGTGGTAGAGCCTTTATGTTTTAAGTAGTTTAAAAAACAGCCAAAACTTGGTTCAAATGACACATTTGAATTCTGATAACCTTGACATTTGGTTACGACATAATTAGCAGCATTTCCTTGGTTTGTAAAACATACATTGTATTCAATCCATGTGTTTAGAGGGTGGTTCTAACTCCCGACACATCGTTAAAGTGCGTGCGTGCGTGTGCGTGTGTGCATTTATGTTTATATATATATATAATTATACAGATTATGCTTGCTTGCTTGCGTTCGCCCGATGACTAAAGTATTCCAGAGTATTCGTAGACTGTAGAATTCCTCTTCGTCATCCGTCCTTAAAAGGACGTTAAATGGACGTGTCTGCGTTGTGTTGTGGTTTGCAGTATAACTGTTATATTTGCGCCTTTCGACTCAACACATCCGACTTCAGCACGACATTTTTGAGTACCGGGTTGTCTTCCCTCTTCGATTCCTGCACGCTTGCCAAGACTAGACAGACTAGTCTGCTGCTGGAGGCACCACGTAGAGGTGGAGCAGGGTCTGGATGGTTTTGGTTCACCGATCCTGGCGCAAGCCATCAGCTATGGGTCGCTGACAACTTCCAGCTATGGTGCTGGTAGGCGCGCCTTCGCCTCCATACACATTATAAATTATACAATAAAAAGTTATAGATTGTATAAATTAATGAGATATTGAGTTATTTGCTGGTCATCAATACTGCACTCCGAACATGTCCAAAACTGCTCAGATCCCCTCCATAGCAACTCCTACAGTGTCCAGCGAATAACTACTATTTGCACGACCCTGAAAGTTAATGATCTGTTATAATCGATTTCCTGATACCCGAGGTTCTAGTGAAACTTGCATATCTAAAACGTGTTGCAACACTTGGTAACATATATTAACATGCCTCCACTTGAATCGACTATGGCAGACCTCGCCTAGTTAGCCCGTCTGTATTGAATCAGGCTGTTATATGGAGGCCAACAGTGAGGTGAAGCCAGGTCTTATTTAGCTGTGGGTCGTTGCTCCTGCTTTGACTATCACAGGTCGCCTAGCCTCAGTTTCCTATGAAGTAGAAGATCAATGTGGAATATATGACCCCTTTTCAATTTGTCTTTTAAATGAATGTCAGTTTCTGTGAGTCTGAGTCATCATTTTTAACTTATAGCTATAATAAACATCATTATGATAATATGGAACAAAATTTGGTCAAATCTATTTAACGTGACACCAGTTAATGGGTAATAAAGTGGCGCCAGTTATCCATTTTCGTTTCTTTTTTTTTCTTTTTTTTTGGGTAAGATGTTGCAAGTTTCTTGTACACTTTTCTTTATGTATTGCCATTTGGTTGTAACTTTTTTTTATCAGGATTTTCTCTTCTCTACGCCTCGATCACTTCTTCTAGCAGCTTCTGATATGTGTTCTTCACTTGCTTTTTAAAAGTCTGATATGTGTTCTTCACTTGCATTTTAAAAGTCTGTTATGTGTTCTTCACTTGCATTTTAAAAGTCTGATATGTGTTCTTCACTTGCTTTTTAAAAGTCTGATATGTGTTCTTCACTTGCATTTTAAAAGTCTGATATGTGTTCTTCACTTGCATTTTAAAAGTCTGATATGTGTTCTTCACTTGTATTTTAAAAGTCTGATATGTGTTCTTCACTTGCATTTTAAAAGTATCTTTAACATCTTTATGATTTTATGGAGGCGAATTAAAACGCGTTTAGAGGGGACACAAATTAGTGGAAGATGTAAATGTATTCATCTGTCATTGTAGCATCACGACCAGAGATTAAGATCATGACGAAGCCACAAGATCTGGGAAGTTAGATAGAGTTGTAGAGTTGAAGAAAGCAATGGAACTGTTGTTAGCTTCCACATTTTAATTGTTTTATACAAAAGACATGTCGGTAGTGTCAAAGACTGCAGGATGGAAGTGAAACACGGGAGTACAATCAAGGAATATGTGAAAATGTTTCTTGATGTTTATTAAAGTTTGTTGATCTTTATAATGTTTGTAGATTTTTTATAACACTTTGCTTGAGGCGGATACTTCAAATCACATGATTAGAAATATCAAAATAAGGCATTGAACACATCAACCCATAGTTGAAGAAATTATAAACTGAGGTATTGAACACATCAACCCATAGTTGAAGAAATT
Source organism: Megaustenia siamemsis (assembly GCA_032433765.1). NCBI lineage: Eukaryota > Metazoa > Mollusca > Gastropoda > Stylommatophora > Ariophantidae > Megaustenia > Megaustenia siamemsis. The sequence goes on from JAVIAB010000126.1 coordinate 52,894,036, forward strand.
ATAAACTGAGGTATTGAACACATCAACCCATAGTTGAAGAAATTATAAACTGAGGCATTGAACAATCAACTCATAGTTGAAGAAATTATAAACTGAGGCATTGAACACATCAACCCATAGTTGAAGAAATTATAAACTGAGGCATTGAACACATCAACCCATAGTTGAAGAAATTATAAACTGAGGCATTGAACACATCAACCCATAGTTGAAGAAATTATAAACTGAGGCATTGAACACATCAACCCATAGTTGAAGAAATTATAAACTGAGGCATTGAACAAATTAACCCGTAGTTGAAGAAATGATAAGAAAAAGAAGGTAGGGTTGGAGGGAATGTATTATTGTGAAAGCCAAATATAAACGCTGCCACTCAAGATCGCACCTGGAACCCACCGGAATAAGGACAAAGCGAAGACGTAGACGACATCAACATACAGGAGACAAAAAGTTTGAGACAGATCACTAAGATAAATGACACTTAGAGACGATTTAGGGGACAGCAAATGAAGGTTTATAGAGCTCTTGTTAGCGGTCTGTTGCTCAATCTATCTATCTATCTATTGACCTTTCGAGCCGTAACCGGCCCATAGGGCGTAGACCAAGATACACCTTCTCCTATATGAATTTTTGTTCTAGCAGTTTTCTTTTAAAGATATTTTATCAAATCTCGCCATCTGTCTCTGTTCTGTGCAAGCAGTTCTATCTCATTGAGGGAGCCGATTCCTGCTGCTCTTGCCTCTCTCATCAATGTTCTTCTCAGTGTCTCCCTGGGTCTTCCTCTTTTTCTTTTACCTGTTGTTTCCCATATGAGGGCTTGCTTTGCTATTCGATTATTATCTCTTCTCATCACATGTCCAACGTATGACCATCGTCTTTTCTTTATTACTGAAGATATTAGTGGTTGATTGGCGATTTCTCTAATTTCCTCGTTTGTTTTGAATTCGTTCCATTCTATACCAAGTATTTTCCTTAGACATTTATTTTCGAATGCGTTCAACTTTGTTTCTATATCTCTTGTTGTTTTCCAGCTTTCACACGCATACGTAAGGGTTGATAGTACATTTGATTTGAATAGCCTAAGTTTTGTGTTTGTGCTAATGAGTTTTGATTTCCACAACTTTTCAAGGCTTCTGAAAGACATTGCTGCTTTAGCTATTCTGATTCTAATTTCTTTGCTCGTATCCCCTTCTCGATCAATGTGACTTCCAAGATAGATGAAGTGATCGATCTCTTCTACTGGTTTGTTTTCCATGTATATTTTGTCACTTGTTGGAATTAAACTTTTCATGACTTTAGTCTTTTCATGATTGACCTCAAGCCCAATTTTGCTGGCTATTGATGATAGTTCATTTGTGTTTTCCTGCATCGTTTTTATCTGATTGCTGATGAGAACTATGTCATCAGCAAAGTCCAGGTCCTCCAAATGGTCTCCTTGTATCCATTCGATGCCTTTATTACCAGTGCAGCATTTCTTCATTATGAAGTCCATAACAATTCCAAATAACAAGGGCGATAAAATACATCCTTGTTTAACCCCAGTTTCTATTGGGAAACATTCGCTCAGTCCTTCCTCTGTTCGAACTGCACATGTGTAACCATCATACATGTCTTTGATAATATTTATGATTTTTGATGGTAAGCCATATTGCTTCAGAATTTTCCACAAAGAATCAATAGAGACAAGAAAATAAAATACAATAAAATATAATAGAAAAGAACTTCACAAAAGGGAGACGACACAGGACAATGTACGACGTTGGGGATGAAGACATCCTGCAGGTTACAATAAAAACATAGCTATGTTTTCCCCAGTCAGCGCTTGTCTTTGAATGGAAGCATTGTACTAAGCATCGTTTACTTAGACCATTGAAGACCTAGTAACTGTTATACGTTTTTTTTCCATACACGTAAACGACTCCACACAATACATACATGATACATAGACAATTAATTGTGAAAGTAATTAGTCAATGTGCTATACAAAAGACACGCGTTTTCACGAAATCCTCATTGGAGTTGGAAAAATTAAAGACCAAAAGTAGTCAGGGAAAAGAAGTTAAAAAAAAAATTATGAAGAAGTTAGAAAAATAGAGCCACTTTATGTAAATTGTATGTAACAAAAGAATTGGGGGGGGGGGATGCGGTGGGTCAGTGGTTAGCGAACTGGCTTAATAAGGACAAGAGATTGGGGTTGGTCTTTGGTCAAAGGCTTCCTGGTTCACCTACTGTCTTCCTTGACTATTCTGCCTACCAAGCGTGCTGTAAATGCCCATGCACTTCGTTGGTGTCGTACTACAGATCCGTCTGTATAGATGACTGCATCTTTCTCATCGGTGTTATACCAGATGAGATCGTTGACCTCCGCATTGACCACGACTGAGTTCTGTTCCCTAAATTTCCTGTCGAGTGTGACAATACATGAGAATGTCCTCCTGAATGACGTAGGCACCGGTATCCACTCTTCGCCAGCGTTGATTTTGATAAGCCCACAGACCTGTTTGATGACATCTTCTGCTTGGCCCGTCCATGATTTGTCTCTTTTTAGCCTGACACCCTTCCCTGTGTTGAGCTCATGATGCAATGGGTGCTCTTTATCTGTACTAATCTTCAGGTATGCTCGTGCCCTCCAGATCTTGATCCTGTCATCCAAGGTTGGAAAGTCGAGAAGATACCTCATTGCTACACAGGAGTGTCTCTCGTACACCCCAAGATAATGCGCATAGCTTCATTCTGTATTTTCTCCAGCTTGTTAATTTGTATCTTACTGACAGTAAGAATTGCCTGGGAATACTCGATTGGTGCGAGGACTAGTCCCTGGAACAGAAGGGTAATGTAGCCTCTGCTCGATGTTGGCATCTGTCCTGACCTACAATGCGGCTAATCCTTTCCGGGATGTTGTTATCACATGGTCGACGTGGTCCCGTAAACAGAGGCTGCGATCAAATTTAACTCCGAGGTACGTCATCACCCTGTCCCTGGTCACATTCGTAACACCGGTGTTTCCGTATTAACGATATGATTGTTAAGGGAGAACCATGAAACTGATGCTTTATTAGGATTAATCAAGGCACCTGATACTCCACACCAGGAAGAAATGCGGTCGAGTTCGTCTTGCATTGTGGAGGCGATTTCACTTCTGTCTCTTCCCTGTCGATATAACAGAATATCATCAGCAAAAGTCATAGTTCTTCCCCTTTCATTCAGCTGTTGTTCCGTGATCGTTATTGTGTACACTTTGTTTATTGTCTTGATAACTTTTAATTTTTTTTTTAACACAGTTTTTTTTTCTGTAGTTACATTTAACAGTTCATTTGGATAATCTAAAATAATTGCTGTTTATGGACGATTATGAATCTGTGAAAGTATGTATTGTTAGTGGACAATTTTAAATTGTGTCTAAGGCAAACGCCGGAGGTGTGACAATGCAGCTTTTGTAAGAAAATCATCATAACTTCTTTACAAACACAAAATCACAATGTATGTTAACATAACTTATGTACATAACCTGTAATTAACAACTACTTACCCTGTGTAGTATACACCTAAATCTCATAGCTGTCATAGGCATTAATAAGTTAAAAAACTTTCAATTCTTTTCCTAGAAGTTAATATCTCTTTCCTTCAAAATATCATAAACAATCTCTATAAATGATCCTATCCCTCTCTCGCTTCTCTCCCTGACGTTTGTAAAAGCTTCCTTAAAACCAATTTCACATTATTGCAATCCCATTGCTCAACTACTGACGCCATTATGTCCTTGGTTGTACTGATGCAAATGTTTCACGCTGCTGTGTTTAAATCAACATCAAATGTGAACTGCGACAAGACATAATGTGTAGTACAGGTACCAACATTTCCATGCGCTCTTTCCTCTTCAATATCTGTAGTCTGCTAGATTAATACCATATGGGTGCTTTACTTCAAATAGATCTAACACCTTTCTTTCTACCTCACCAGTTTCACACTAATGAATGGCACAAATATTAAAAAGACACGGAGCTAAGATATGAAAACATTACTGTATAATTTAATACCGTACCTTGTTTCTCAATTGAGATATACACGAGATCGTATTCAAAATTAAACAGAAAATAATAATCGAACAAGAAAAGTAAAACTAAAGCAATGAACTATGAGTAGTATGCTAGAGTTACATTGAACTATACATACTTCAATTTCCGTTCATCCGAATCCCTTACTACGTGCATGTTTTATTAGACCAACCCTATTCAGATTTCCGCTATAACTCTCATCGCGCCGACCCAAGTTCTTCCCTTCCAATCTTACACCAAAACTGCTGTGATTATTCCTGAAGACATTTTGGAAATGCTGGGAATAACTCATTCAAGAAACGTGTCTGATTTCTCAGTCTAGACAAGGTCTGATCATAAACAAATTGAGACTCCTTTAGAATAACTAAGATCTTGACTAAATGCTTCGATATATACAGCAAGCATAAACCAAATCGAATGATTAACTACAATTGATTTATTTGGGGTTCATTTTATTTTTTATTTCGGTGTGATTTTTACTCGGTGTGAATTAGTTTGATTTTGTTCCGTACCTTCTTCTTTCTATACCATGATGTTGGACGTAAGCGGCCATATCTATATATAGTATTCTTTCTGTGTACTTTACTTGAACATTCATGTGCCTCTTATGCTTTCAGTGACACAGGGAGATGACATGTTCTAGTCAATTCGTTGTTGTGTGCCAACTACACGATGCTAGGCTGTAGCGATTCTATTCATTGTGTTCACAGTGCAACGATGATGACCCGCAAATAATTCAATATCTCCATTGTTCTCTACATCATTTTTTTTCTTTCTTGTTTTTCAATTAATATGGCAGATAGGCGACATGAACAGTTGAGGCTCTGTTTGAAAAGTGTTCCTTGTTGCAGTTTCCTCATATTACAAGTCCGGCTTGCTGCCTGAGCTGCTGTGTTAAATGCTCTGTACACCGTCAGCTGTGCTTTTTATTTTATCCGGATCGTGTTTTAATATTCCGATTGCCTACAATGAATGATGATATCGTATGATGCAGGATAGTTTAGCTGCGTTCACGTTCGGTGCGGTTACGCCGTTTGTCTTTTGGCTTGTACTGTATCTGATAGATGGGGACTGCAGCTGCCTTTCATTGTTTGGGTCCGTCAATGAGATGAGTTGTTGATTCGGATGATTCCACTGGCACTGGCTGTGGAACAATTATGGATTTTAATTCGTTTGTAGTGATACCGGGGTCTTCGACTAACTACAACTACATTATTTTTTACACTAGTTCCTTTAAATATAGCCGTTAAAGCTTTCTAGTGGCTGATACTTGGTGGTGATAGTGTTTCAAACCACCTGCCCTGCGTATATTATGTATCAGTTTTACAGATGGCTGTATTCTCTGCACTGTTACCAAGTTGCCTTCTTGTGCATCCACGTTTTCCTCTTCCCTGTGCATTGTTTGTAGTCACTAGTCATTAATCACTATCTCTTCCAACAGTCACTAGTCATTAATCACTATCTCTTCCAACAGTCACTAGTCATTAATCACTATCTCTTCCAACAGTCACTAGTCATTAATCACTATCTCTTCCAACAGTCACTAGTCATTAATCACTATCTCTTCCAACAGTCACTAGTCATTAATCACTATCTCTTCCAACAGTCACTAGTCATTAATCACTATCTCTTCCAACAGTCACTAGTCATTAATCACTATCTCTTCCAACAGTCACTAGTCATTAATCACTATCTCTTCCAACAGTCACTAGTCATTAATCACTATCTCTTCCAACAGTCACTAGTCATTAATCACTATCTCTTCCAACAGTCACTAGTCATTAATCACTATCTCTTCCAACAGTCACTAGTCATTAATCACTATCTCTTCCAACAGTCACTAGTCATTAATCACTATCTCTTCCAACAGTCACTAGTCATTAATCACTATCTCTTCCAACAGTCACTAGTCATTAATCACTATCTCTTCCAACAGTCACTAGTCATTAATCACTATCTCTTCCAACAGTCAATAGTCATTAATCACTATCTCTTCCAACAGTCACTAGTCATTAATCACTATCTCTTCCAACAGTCACTAGTCATTAATCACTATCTCTTCCAACAGTCACTAGTCATTAATCACTATCTCTTCCAACAGTCACTAGTCATTAATCACTATCTCTTCCAAATTGTATCTTGTCATGTGCCCAAAGGGGGGAGCCGCGATAGCTCAGCGGTTAGTGAACTGGACTACAAAGGACAAGAGGTGGGGTTCGATCCGACCGACGGCTTCCGGGTTCACCCAGCCTTAAAATGGGTACTGAATTTTTCCTTGGAAAGTGAAGCGGGACGGGCGTAATACCGACCACATTACCCCAAAAATCATGTGCTGAAGGTCTGTAAAATGTATGGTCACTAACACCATATTCCCTATACACCACTTGGCGTAACGGGGGCACTTTACTACTATTTTTTTACTTGATGTGCCCAAACGGTTGATTATTTCTTTCTGTTGTGTACGGAACTCGTTAAACGGGGACTGGTTGGTCTCGAGGCAAGACGCCGGCTTCGAGACAGAGAGGTTGTGCGTTCAAATCCCGGCTGCAGCAGTTGGGATTTTTATTTATGATTTCTCTCTGCGGCAACCACCCTTGGTCTCAGCAGCGAGGCCGGGCTTGTAACGTCAATTACTCATAGACGGAAACGTATGAGTAGCTTCGAAGACAGGGTTATTTGCCTGTGCGGCGAGGGACGCCTGTGTACACGGCTGCCAGGGAAAGACGGATTAACACGCAAAATTCAATTCCTAGTCTCTAGCGACTTCGTCAGAGGTAAAAGCTGGCGAACGAAAAAAAAAAAAACCTTATTAAAAAGACTTTCTGCTTGGTTGTTCATGAAATTTGTTATTTCTTATCAAATTTGTGAGAAATCTCTGTGGCTTGTAGCTTTTTCTTCATACTTGTTCATGTGGGTAATTAGTCATGATGAAAAGATGTTACTTGACAAAACTATGTGATAGGGGAGTGAGGTTCCGATTTGAGACATACAAATTGCTTAGAGGTTCAATTCTAGGTTTTACTGTTATTACCTCCTTAACACAATGAGTCATGTACCACTTTTTTGTCATGTGGGTGTGGGTGGACTAGAGAGGGTCAAGCAGGAATTGAAACATGGTTCACTTGATCGTCAAGTTACCGCGTTATCACTACACCACTGACGTCATCATAGTTCCCAATTAGCTACTACCAACATTGATGATCTGCCCACCTCACGTGTAGCGGCACAAGAACGTGACGTAAACATGCTTCTCCCTCCACCGTGTACACAGCTTTGGCTTGTGGTATTCTCATTCACGTCGGTATCGCCTCCTCCATCGGATGTTAATTCTGTGCCCCAGTTTCCGCTGTAATTATGTCTGGGGTTATTGTGTTTAATAAGCAACGCGAATGTTCTGATAGGATAAATGCCTGCTATCCTCGACATTATGATGCAAATTGGACTTTTTTTTTTTAAAATAGGCATTTCTCTACAACGGCGTGTGGTTGTGTTGGTTGGGATTGCCGTTTTAAAATCTGATAGACGTGGGTTTGATTCTTGCTAGGGTTAGAAACATATCATCCCCTCCTCTTTCGTGATGAATCTCTAACCTGTAAAATACGTGGCGACAGCAATGATACAAATGGCTATTCATGTCCAGTTCGTCAGAAGGTATAGACAAACCTACAAATTCAAAATGCGATCAATACTACGAAAGTTAATATTGGTCTTTATGTTTCTTGCAGTTGTTATATTTCTCTCATTCAGTCATTTTCCTCTCGGGCCGAAGGCGACACAAAGGGAGAAAGTCATAGTTCTCCAATATTGGCGATTTGCTGCTAGGCCTTGTAGTTCATGTTTGTTTCGTAGTCCCATTGTAGAGCCTTCACTATTAATCGTTCTGCATAGCGATTCTCTTGTCTCCCTTGTTTTCTTTTACCAGATTGTTTCTGCATGAATGCCTGATGTGGAGAGGGGGGAGGGTAGGGTAGGGGTGGCTTTCTTCATTCATTCTCTGTACATGACCAATGATTTCAAGCGCCTTCTTTTTATAACTCTCGACACGTATTCTTGTTTTGAATGGCCTGTTATCTGTTCATTTGAAATGTATTTTTTCCAACTTATGTTTGAGATCCTACGAAGACATTTGATTACAAAGACATTTGATTACAAAGACATTTGATTACAAAGACATTTGATTACAAAGACATTTGATTACAAAGACATTTGATTGCAAAGACATTTGATTACAAAGGCATTTGTTTTCCTATCTAAAGTCTTTGTGGATTATTAATTTCACATCTATATGTTAGCACTAGTATCACACAGGAGTTGAACAGTCCAATTTTGTTCGTTTACTAAGAACTTGTGATCTCCAGATGTTCGTCAGTTTGTTTGAGGCATTTCACGTTAGTTCGATGCGTGTCAATATTTCTGATGTCATGTCGCCATCTTTAGCCGATAAGCTCGTTGGAAGCACAGGCACTGAGTTTGGTCTTACTCTGGACAAAGAGAACATCGTTAAGTCTGTTCTTTACTCCATGAGAGAAGAGGGGGAGAATAGCTGGGGCAAGGATGTTCTTCACTCTATGAGAGACCGAGGGGTCTAAAGGTGAGACAAGGATGCATATATTGAGAGTTTTAGAAGTATAAAAGTGGTACAAGGATGTATACATTGGGAGATTTAGAAGTCTAAAAATGGGACAAGGATGTATACATTGAGAAATTTAGAAGTCTGAAAATGGGACAAAGATGTATACATTGGGAGATTTAGAAGTTTAAAAATGGGACAAGGATGTATACATTGAGAGATTTAGAAATCTGAAAGTGGGACAAGAATGTATACATTGAGAGATTCAGTAGTCTAAATATGAGACAAGGATATATACATTGAGAGACTGAGGGGTCAAAAGGTGAGACAAGGATGCATACATTGAGAGACTGGGGGGTCTAAAGGTGGGACAAGGATGCATACATTGAGAGACTGAAGAGTCTAAAGGTGGAACCAGGATGCATACATTGAGAGACTGAAGAGTCTAAAGGTGGAACCAGGATGCATACATTGAGAGACTGAAGAGTCTAAAGGTGGGACAAGGATGCATACATTGAGAGACTGGGGGGTCAAAAGGTGAGACAAGGATGCATACATTGAGAGACTAGGGGGTCAAAAGGTGAGACAAGGATGCATACATTGAGAGACTGGGGGGTCAAAAGGTGAGACAAGGATGCATACATTGAGAGACTGGGGGGTCTAAAAGTTGTAACGAGGTCTGGACCATTGGGAGTGCTTAATGTGAAGATCAGATGTATCTGTAATCAACACTGTACATGAAAAATCAGTCTGCATACCCTTCGAGAAATGCTGGGAGCGGATATGGGGATGCACATCACGAGTTTTTCTTTCCAACCACGAGTACAACTCACACTGCTCCCAGCGGGAATCGAACACGGGTTGTCCGAACGTCGGTAGTCCAGTCGGGTGGTGGAATCGAACACGGGTTGTTCGAACGTCGGTAGTCTAGTCGGGTGGTTTTCCTAACCACGAATACCACTCACACTGCTCCCAGCGGGAATCGAACACGGGTTGTCCGAACGTCGGTAGTCCAGTTGGTTGGTTTTCCCAACTCAGCTACCGAGGACCCCAAACTTTGTGTATGTGAGTGTACGTAAGAAATACAGATATCCGTGAATGCATACACGTATATATAAAACATACACATGTATTCATACGTAGACTTATTTGTACATGTACGTGTGTACGAACTTATGTACAATGTGCATATAAATGATGCAAGTGTTTGTATGTATTTACTTATGGATCATCATCATCAAGTACCGGGCCTGCTGGCGTAGGTGATCATGTCTCTCCACAACTTTCGATCTCGGCAGCTATTTATCATTTCGGTTGTTGACCTTCTGCCAAGCCATTCTCTTAAACTGTCTTTTATTTTTTCTCTTTGCTTCCCTCTATCTCTTCGTCCCTCAATCTTTCCAGTTGTTACAATATATTCCAGTTGTTCTCTTCTCATTACATGGCCAAAAAATGATAAATGTTTCTTCCTAACATTGGAAATTAGCTCTCTTTTTGCTTTGACCTCTCTCAGAACATCTTCATTACTCTTCTTAGCTGTCCATGGTACTCTCAACATTCTTCTGTAAAACCACATTTCTACAGACTTATGGATACGTGCAGGTAAATGTCAATGCACGAGCATATACGAACACAGGTGTTTGTATTAGCCGACAGGTAAACTTCATTCCTGATCTGTTGATCTACTTGACTCCACTCACATGTCTGACTGTCTTACTTATTCCTTCAATGTCTTACTCCTTTTAATGTTGAGCCTGTTGTTTTGTGTTTCTTTGCTGTATATTTCAGTGTGTTAAAACTTGTTACTCTTATTTGTGTATCATACTTCTTCAATAAGTTATTACCTATAAATAAATTACTATCTAACATCAAAACACAACACAACGAGCCCTCAACAAACGTTGCGAGAACACCAGACCCAAGGATCGACCACGGAAAAGATGGATTGACGGAATATTAGAAGCTCTAGGAAACATAACAGCAGTAGAGACGAACAGTAAAGCGCTGAAAGGCAAATAAGGAAAGAAAGAAGAAGATTGTCTTGTTGTATCTGTATGCCTTGTCGTTTTATTGGTTTTTTTTCTTCCTTGTGTTCTTATTTTTCACTTCTGTTATACTTTTGATCATTACAAAAAGTTCGTGATTTGTTTTCTATACTGTTTAACCATTATCATGTTATTATCTTTCAGTATAACAATGTGTCCGTCTATCTAACGGTCGTATTCATGACTTACTTCTTGTTGACGGTTGTATTTCTTTTTGACTGTTGTGTTTCTTGTTGACTGTTGTATTTCTTGTTTGACTTGAGTTTCTTGTTGACTGTTGTGTTTCTTGTTGACTGTTGTATTTCTTGTTGACTGTTGTGTTTCTTATTCACTGTTGTATTTCTTGTTGACTGTTGTATTTCTTGTTGACTTGTATTTCTTGTTTGACTGTTGAGTTTCTTGTTGACTGTCGATTTTCTTGTTGACTGTTGAGTTTCTTGTTGACTGTTGAGTTTCTTGTTGACTGTTGAGTTTCTTGTTGACTGTTGAGTTTCTTGTTGACTGTTGTATTTCTCTGTGTCAGCAGATTGTCATTACCTTAGTACTAGACTAAATAAAGATAACATCTCCTTTATCTGGCACTTCCGGTACACGAAAATAGTTCCTCTAATAAATTTTCTTATGATGGCGGCAGACAATTTCCTGTCGTGAACTATCGACGTTAAACAAAACTAAACTCTTTCAGTTAAACCTTCAACTTTCCCGGTCAGAATGCTAATGGTGTTATCATGTCTTTAGGTCCAACATCCTCACGAAACTCACTTCCGCAAAGTTACATTGACTGACCCAAAATACATTTTATGTTCTTTCACATTGTGCGGGGTTTTTTAAACATGTATCTGTGATGGTTAATTCAGTCAAAGAACTGGTTTTCCTGAACTCACTATGTCAACATGGCAAAGTTTCTGTGAAGAACGAAGCAAATCTTAAACAAAACATTTTTGTTTATTTTTCACATGAAGTTCGTAATATCGCAATAATATGTCAATGCTAAAACTATGATGCAAAATAAAATACATCGGTGTGTGTATGTGTGTTCTCACGTGCTGTCATTCTTGTCGCTCTATTTGCTGTATTCAATGGAAGCAGCGCATTATTCATAACAAAATCAATCAAGGAAAAACGTTAAACGGAAACAAATTTAAATCAAATCTTTTGGGTACTCAAACGAAAAGCAATAGCAGGGAAATGAACAGACTGTGGTTCCCGGAAATAATGAAGTGGACAGAATTCATAAAGAGCGCTTCTGTATGGAAGTCACGTCTCGGCACGAGTCTATTTGAGATTTCTTGTTTTGTTTGAACAAGGAACATTAATTCAAGTTGTTGGCGAATTTGTTGCGAGCTTCCGACAGCTACGAATCCACAAGTATGGAATGAATAACTAGTGACGTATGTGGACATTCGGCTCTGACTACTTCCCTTGGTCACAGACCCTAGTGGCCTATGTGGACATTAATCTCTGCCTTCTTCCCTTGGTCACAGACACTAGTGATATATGTGGGCTTTAATCTCTGCCTTCTGCCCTTGGTCACAGACACTACTGATGTATGTGGGCATTAATCTCTGCCTTCTGCCCTTGGTCACAGACACTACTGATGTATGTGGGCATTAATCTCTGCCTTCTGCCCTTCGTCACAGACAGTAGTGATGTACGTGGGCATTAATCTCTGCCTTCTGCCCTTGGTCACAGGCCCTAGTGATGTATTTAGATACCCATCTTTGGCATCTTACATTGGTCACAGACACTAGTGACGTATTTAAATATTCATCTTTGTCATCTTCCTTGGTCACAGACCGTAGTGACATATTTAGATACTCATCTTTGTCATCTTAGATTGGTCACAGACCCTAGTGACGTATTTAGATATTCATTTCTGTCATCTTACCTTGGTCACAGACCGTAGTGACATATTTAGATACTCATCTTTGTCATCTTAGATTGGTCACAGACCCTAGTGACGTATTTAGATATACATCTCTGCATTCTGCCCTTGGTCACAGACCCTAGTGACGTATTTAGATTCCCATCTTTGTCATCTTACATTGATCACAGACACCAGTGATGTATTTAGATATTCATCTTTGTCATCTTCCCTTGGTCACAGACCCTAGTGACGTATTTAGATATTCATGTCTGTCATCTACCCTTGGTCACAGACCCTAGTGACGTATTTAGATACTCATCTCTGTCATCTTCCCTTGGTCACAGACCCTAGTGACGTATTTAGATATTCATGTCTGTCATCTTACCTTGGTCACAGACCCTAGTGACGTATTTAGATACTCATCTCTGTCATCTTCCCTTGGTCACAGACCCTAGTGACGTATTTAGATACTCATCTCTGTCATCTTACCTTGGTCACAGACCCTAGTGACGTATTTAGATACTCATCTCTGTCATCTTACCTTGGTCACAGACCCTAGTGACGTATTTAGATACCCATCTCTGTCATCTTACCTTGGTCACAGACCCTAGTGACGTATTTAGATACTCATCTCTGTCATCTTACCTTGGTCACAGACCCTAGTGACGTATTTAAACATTCATCTCTGCCCTCTCCCTTTGGTCATAGACACTAGTGACGTATGTGGACATTCTGCTCTGACTTCTTCCCTTGGTCACAGACCCTAGTGGCCTATGTGGACATTAATCTCTGCCTTCTTCCCTTGGTCACAGACACTAGTGATGTATGTGGGCATTAATCTCTGCCTTCTTCCCTTGGTCACATACACTAGTGACGTATGTGGACATTCTGCTCTGACTTCTTCCCTTGGTCACAGACACTGGTGATGTATGTTGGCATTAATCTCTGCCTACTGCCCTTCGTCACAGACACTAGTGATGTATGTGGGCAGTAATCTCTGCTTCTGCCCTTGGTCACAGGCTCTAGTGATGTATTTAGATACCTATCTTTGTCATCTTACATTGGTCACATACCCTAGTGACGTATTTAGATATACATCTCTGCCTTCTGCCTTGGTCACAGACCCTATTGACGTATTTAGATATACATCTCTGCCTTCTGCCCTTTGTCACAGGCCCTAGTGACGTATTTAGATACCCATCTTTGACATCTTACATTGGTCACATACCCTAGTGACGTATTTATATATTCATCTCTGTTATCTTCCCTTGGTCACAGACCCTAGTGACGTATTTAGATATTCATTTTCTGTCATCTTACCTCTAATCACAGACACTGGTGACGTATGTGGACATTAATCTCTGCCGTCTTCCCTTGGTCACAGACACTAGTGATGTATGTGGGCATTAATCTCTGCCTTCTGCCCTTGGTTACAAACACTAGTGATGTATGTGGAGATTAGTCTCAGCCTTCTGCCCTTGGTCACAGACACTAGTGATGTATTTAGATACCCATCTTTGTCATCTTACATTGGTCACAGACCCTAGTGACGTATTTAAACATTCATCTCTGCCCTCTCCCTTGGTCATAGACCCTAGTGACGTATGTGGACATTCATTTCTGCCCTCTTCCTTGGTTATAGACCCAAGTGATGTATGTCGACATTCATCTCTGCCCTCTTCCATTGGTCACAGACCCTAGTAACGTATGTAGATATTAATCTCTGTCATCTTCCCTTGGTCACAGACCCTAGTGACGTATTTAGATATTAATCTCTGTCATCTTCCCTTGGTCACAGACCCTAGTGACGTATTTAGATATTCATCTCTGTCATCTTCCCTTGGTCACAGACCCTAGTGACGTATTTAGATATTTGTCTCTGTCACCTTACATTGGTCACGACCCTAGTGACAAATTTATATTTTCATCTATGTCATCTTACATTGGTCACAGACCAGCAGTACAGTCATCAGCAACCACACCTTCTGATGTCTTATTAAACACAAACATACCCCCCTCCCTCTCCATCATTCTCTTTAGTTAACACATTTATTGACAAAGTTTTCACGGTCTGCATGGTTCTGTGTTTTTAGTTTCTTTTCAAAAAGAGTATTGATCACACTTGACTTTATATTTCACTATTTCGTTAAGAGTGCGAAATACTTACAGTAGTGTCAACAAGATAACTCGTTTCTTCTTTTCTTCTCATTTTTCCTTCAGCGTCTAGAGGAGTTATAAGTTCCGGTCATTTGCTATTCTGTTCGCCTCTGCTGTTGTTATATTTTCTAGTGTTTTGTAACATTTGACTGGTTGGCCTCGAGGCAAGCCGCCGGTCTCGAGACAGAGAGGTTGTGGGTTCAAATCCCGGCTGCATTAGGTGGGATTTTTTTTTTTATGACTTCCCTCTGCGGAAAACCCCCCCCCCCCCTCCCCGGTGGCCCCGGCTTGACACATCAATTACTCATAGATGGTGAGCAACCATCTGGGAACAAATTAACTTTAATATGTTGTTTATTTATATATTCTTTGGCGGAGTTTATTCATAGTTTGTCTTTCCCAGTTCTTCATTTATGACCTTATCTCTCAGTCTGTTTCTTGACATTGGTCTAACACATTACATCTCAATAAGGGTTCACTTCACTGCCGGCATAATATTCTTCTACAAAATTAACAAAATTTATGAACATCTCTCTCCATTCAACAAAATCTATGTACAACTCTCTCCATTCAACAAAATGTATGTACATCTTACTCCGTCCAACAAATTGTCTAAACATCACTCTCCATTAAAAAAAAATGTATGTACATTTCTATCCGTCCAACATAACCAACATAATGTATGTACATCTCTCTCCATTCAACAAAATGTATGTACATCCATCTATATTCAACAAAATGTATGTAAATCTATCTCCATTCAGGTAAATATATGTACATCTCCCTCAGTCCAACAAATAGTTCAACCTCCTTTTCCATCCAACAAAATGTATGTATACTTCACTGTGTCCAACAAAATATATGTACACGTCTCTCCGTCAAACAAAATATATATACACTTCTCTCTGTCCAACAAAATATATGTACACTTCTCTCTGTCCAACAAAATATATGTACACTTCTCTCTGTCCAACAAAATATATGTACACTTCTCTCTGTCCAACAAAATATATGTACACTTCTCTCTGTCCAACAAAATATATGTACACTTCTCTCTGTCAAACAAAATATATGTACACTTCCCTCAGTCCCACAAAATGTACGTACACTTCCCTCAGTCCCACAAAATGTATGTACACTTCCCTCAGTCCAACAAAATGTATGTACACTTCCCTCAGTCCCACAAGATGTATGTACACTTCCCTCTTTCCCACAAGATGTATGGACATTTCTCTGTAACGTAGACAACATGTGTAGATTCTCTCCGCCACATTTAACACAGAACTGGCCTGCCATGAACGATATGTTGTAATTATCCTTTCACAGTCCAGTATTTGAGCTCTGCTAGCTCTTTGGTAAATTTTTGACAGATTCTTAAAAGTATGGAATATGGTGTTAGTGACCTTAACTTTACAGAATTGGGTACATGATTTTATGGGCAATGTGGTCGGTATTACAACAGTGCCGCTTTACTTTCCCAGAAAAAATTCCGGTACCCATTAAAGGCTGGGTGAGCCAGACCGCCGTCGATTGGGATCGAACCCTACCTCTTGTCCTTTGTAGTCTAGTTCACTAACCACTGAGCTATCGCTGCTCCCATATTGTTATCTTGAGCGCTGTTTTATTATTCTCGTTGAGAGGACTGACAATAATTATCACTTACATCCTGAATCCAGCTTGTTGTCTCTTTTGTTGCAGGTCTAATTGTTTTCCCAGTCTTCTTGTATTCCTACATAATAACAAGTGCTAAATGTGGACATATGGCATGGATAGAAATAAGTGTCCTTTAAGTCTGCGATAAAGACATAACAGCACACATCTGAGACGAAAAAAATTAATATTGATAAAATAGAATGGGGCACACATTGGACTGTAGCCCTAACTGCTACATTTAGCAAAATAACGAATACAAGAAAACTATAAAAAAAATTATATAAAATATTGAAATGAAAGAATTGCTGAACTTGTCTTCTTTTTTATATATATTTTGTCACAAAGACAAAACGAAGGAAACCAAAGTGTTATCTGTACAAGAAAACACAGACAAAACAATTGTAGTGGAGCAGAACTGCTGGAAAACACATCTCACAAGTAGCATCATTGACTTCCTCTTGATTTCATTTTAACTTTGGATGTTGAGGAGACAAGTATTACTCGTTCTCTTATCATTCTAACAATTAGTGGAAAGGCAATCGAATATAAGAGACAGTTCACAATTCGAGTATTGATAAGAATAAAGAATGTTGACAACGTATTTAGAATAAAACCATAATAGAACATGATCGCTGTTATTATTGGTTATGGAAGGCCTCGGTATCACAGCAAACGAATTAAAATCCATAATTGCTCAACCGCCCGTGCCAGTGGAATCATCCGAATTACCAACTCATCTCCCAAACAAAGAAAGGTAACTGTAGTCCCCATCGTAGCAGTCTCAGCACACGCCAAAAGACATACGGCGAAACCGCACAGAAAGTGAACACAGCCAACTGTTCCCTGTCATACGATATCATCATTCATCGTAAACAAGCGGGATATCGAAGCAGGATCAAAACGGATGAGACACACAGCTCACGGTGTGCACAGAGCACTTAACTCAGTAGCTCCTGCAACAAGCCGGATGATCGCTGTGTCTGGATGATGTCAGCTTTAGATCAAGTGTAGGTCACGTCTTAACTGGCCTATGGGTAAAATGTTTGCTTATCATCGTACTTAATCCACGACAAGGGCGCATGTTTGTGTGATGAGGTCGATATCACGCCAAGCCGCCTTTACTTCCTATAAAAAGTCTCTCTTACCATGTGTAGAGGCTGAATGAGACGTGAAACTCTTGGCTGAAAGAAAAATAGCAATATCATAGAATCGAAGTGGAGCGTAGAATAACGTTACTGGATCGACAGAGTTGTCTAGCTTGAAAACGTCAACTTGGTGCCAGGAATTTCAGCCATTTTTTTCTAATTAAAACGGTCCAATAAAACATGTTAAAACAAAAAGGGATTATTCCAGAACAAGAAGATTTAATTTGAGAATAACTTGAAGGTATCAATTATTTTAGTGCATGAACATCTATTTTAAGAATAACTTGAAAGTATCAATTATTTTAGTGCATGAACATCTATTTTGAGAATAACTTGAAAGTATCACTTATTTTAGTGCATGAACATCTATTTTAAGAATAACTTGAAAGTATCAATTATTTTAGTGCATGAACATCTATTTTAAGAATAACTTGAAGGTATCAATTATTTTAGTGCATGAACATCTATTTTAAGAATAACTTGAATGTATCAATTATTTTAGTGCATGAACATCTATTTTGAGAATAACTTGAATGTATCAATTATTTTAGTGCATGAACATCTATTTTGAGAATAACTTGAAGGTATCAATTATTTTAGTGCATGAACATCTATTTTAAGAATAACTTGAAAGTATCAATTATTTTAGTGCATGAACATCTATTTTAAGAATAACTTGAAAGTATCAATTATTTTAGTGCATGAACATCTATTTTGAGAATAACTTGAAAGTATCAATTATTTTAGTGCATGAACATCTATTTTAAGAATAACTTGAAAGCATCAATTATTTTAGTGCATGAACATCTATTTTGAGAATAACTTGAAGGTATCAACTATTTTAGTGCATGAACATCTATTTTGAGAATAACTTGAATGTATCAATTATTTTAGTGCATGGAAAACAGTAAACAACGGAACTGATACGATGCACTGTAGATAGAAGATTGTGGAGGGACATGATCACCTACGCTAACCGGTATGGCACATGATGATGAACATCTATTTTGATAATAACTTGAAGGTATCAATTATTCCAGAACATGAAGATATATTTAGAGAATAACTTGAAGGTGTTAATGATAGGAGATGGTAGAATTTGTGAAAATATAAATTATGTTTACCGTATTTATTCCATTTCTGAGGTTCCTCTGTGGACTATAGGCTTCAGAATAACAGGTAACATGCCTATTACATTCGCTATGAAGTGCTCTGGTCAGAGTTGTTATCTTTCCCCACTTAAACCAAAATAAAACTATTTTAATCTAACTGTGATTCTTCTTCCTCTTTTACTTCTTCTGCGGTAACGCCTTGTGCTCAACTTGACACCTTGTCCTGTCTCATGATGGAGGGGTAAGAACATGACACACAATGGTCGCATGGTCAGTACTCGTATATACGTGTGTGTCCTCGGTTTCCCCTGAATCTGCAACGTGCCTCTAAATTAGTAAATATTTGACCATTTAAGTTAGGTTTTTTTTTATAGAGAGACTCATCGGAGTGATTTTAAGTAAATAGGCTCCGGATTAGCTCGTCTCCTGCTTGTTTATACATCTATATATGTTACAATAAAGAGAAAGAAATTCGAGCTAATCGTCACCAACCAACACATCCATTCATCCACCCATTCGCACATCCATCCAATTAATCAACAATCCATTCACCAACCCGCCCATCTATACACCATACAACTAGTCAACAACCCATTCATCAACCACCCATCAAGTCAATTATCAATCTAGTCAACAACCCATTCATCAACCACCCATCTAGTCAAAAACCCATTCATCAAGCAACCATCTAGTCAATCATCAATATAGTCAACAACCCATTCATCAACCACCCATGTAGTCAACCATCCATCTAGTCAACAGCCCATTCATCAACCACCCATCTATTCAATCACCCATCTAGTCAACAGCCCATTCATCAACCACCCATCTAGTCAATCACCCATCTAGTCAACAACCCATTCATCAACCACCCATCTAGTCAATCACCCATCTAGTCAACAACCCATTCATCAACCACCCATCTAGTCAACAACCCATCTAGTCAATAGCCCATTCATCAACCACCCATCTAGTCAATCACCTATCTAGTCAACAGCCCGTTCATCAACCACCCATCTAGTCAATCATCCATACAGTCAACAACCCATTCATCAACCCATTCACAAACCCACCCATCTAGTCAATTACCCATTCACCATCCCACCAGTGTACTCAACAACCCATTCACAAACCCACACACCCACACATCTACCCATCTAGTCATCCATCCAACTAGCCAACAACCCATTCACCAACACACCAATGTAGTCAACAACCCATTCACCAACCCACAAATCCACACATCTGCCCATCTAGTCAAGAACCAATTCACCAACCCTCACATCCACACATCTGCCCATCTAGTCAAGAACCCATTCACCAACCCACCAATCCACACATCTGCCCATCTAGTCAAGAACCCATTCACCAACCCACACATCCACATATCTGCCCATCTATTCAAGAACCCATTCACCAACCCACCCATCTTGTTCATGCAACGTTTATTTTCTTTACAAATCACACCTTGAGAAAGAGTGTTCATTGTTGCTATAAATAGAACCAATTCCGACCTATGGAAGAGAATCAGGGACAGTAGACAAACAGATGAAAAGACGATTAGAGGCCACTGAGATGAGATTTCTCAGAAGAATGTTGAAAGTTCCCTGGACAGCTAAAAAGACCAATGAAGAAATTCTAAAAGAGGCCAAAACAAAAACGGAACTCTTAAAAAGCATCAGAAAGAAACAATCAACATTTTTGGACACATCATGAGAGGAAGAAAGTTGGAATACTTGGCTGGCAAAATACAAGGAAAGAGAGATCGAGGACGACAAAGAGAGAAAATACTGTAAAGCTTGGTGTCATGGCATGGAAAACAATCAACGACAGAACTGATACGATGCACTGTAGATAGATGATTGTGGAAGGGAATGATCGCCTACGCCAACCGGTAAGGCACATAATGATGATGATGATGAATCACCCCTACCCATGGATCAACAGTCTTCTACCTGTTCATTGATCCACTCATCTGCCCACATATAAACCCACATATAGACCCACATATATAGACTCACATATAGACCCACATATAGACCTACTTATTCGAAATAATATTAGACTATACACTCAGCTAACTACTCCAGACAATTACTTAAATGCATTCAGACAGACTTCCATATTTTTCTGTATATTTATTCTTTGTCTCTTTTCTGTTCTTGCCATCATTCAACAATTCCTCATCTAAATCGTCCACCATTACAATAGCTAAAGTCACTATGCGACATGTTTTACCTGCACATCGTTATTTACATTATCGACTCAGCATCCTACATCACTGAGACTCTATGGGTACCGGACGTTCATTCATTCTTTGGCGCCAACTCGTCTCACCAAAATAGTTTGTTTCTTTTTCATGTTTATATAGGGACTGGTTGGTCTTGAGGCAAGACGCCGGCCTCAGAAAAGAGAAATTGTGGGTTCAAATCCCGGCTACACTGGTTGGGATTTTTATTTATGATTTCTCTCTGCGGCAACCACCCCTGGTCTCAGCAGCGAGGCCCGGCTTGAAACGTCAATTACTCATCGACGGGAAAAATATTAGTACCTCTGAAGTCGGAGTTATCTGTCTGTGCGGCGAGGGACCCTTGTGCACACGGCTGCCAGGGAAAATTGGATTAACACGCAAAATTCAGTCCCAGTTTCTAGGGACTTCGTCAGAGGTAAAAGCTGGCGAACGCAAAATAAAAATCTTATATTTTATAATAATAAAAATAATAATTATTATTATTATTATCATTATTATTATATATATATATATATATATATACACATTATTTATATATGTATATATTATATATATAAATTATATTATATATAAATATAATATTGTTATATAATATATATATATATATATATATATATATATATATATATATATATATATATATATATATATATAAAACTATTATATAATAATATCTTAGATGCTATTTAGAGCCATCCTTAAAATATCCATACGAATCAATGACAATAGGACAACAGACAAGAACATTTCTTGAGACCGTAGACATGAGGTTTTACAGAGGAATGTTCAGAATACCATGGACAACTAAGAAGAGTAATGAGAACGTTCTGCAAGAGGCAAAAGTAAAAAGAGAGCTAATTTCCAACATTAGGAAGAAACAATCATCATTTTTGGGCACGTAATTACAAGGGAACAGCAGAACTGTAACAACTCAAAAAATTGAAGAGATAGAGGAAACCAAAGAGAAAAGATACCAAACAGCTTAAGAGAATGGCTTGGCAGAAGGTCAACATCAGATATGATAAATAACTGTCGAGATCGAAAGTTGTGGAGAGACATGATCACCAACGTCAGCAGGCACGGTACTTGATAATGATGATGATGATTCTTCAGATTATGATGTCGATCAGTTATGGTTCACTCATCGATGTTACCGTAGTCAATCACTGACCACTTTAAGCCGTTGTTAGACGTCTGCTGCACATTTTAAACCTTGCACACACAGGCACATATTTCTGATACAATTTCCGCTAATAAAAAGAACGAAGCTCAATTTTGCAATCTCCACTCGCAAAAACGAACAAAAAAACGACTCTGTCCCTGACACATTTCGCTGTCCTGGAACTCATTACTTCACCCCAACAAATGTCACCCCATCACCTTCTCCCCCTCATTTCACACATTTTTGTTCCGGTTTTTACGTGATTTTTTGACGCGTTTTATTTTTTTCTTTCTAATTAAAGCTCTATAATTAGAGTGGAGTGGTGACTTCTATTTACACTTGGCTCTTCTGCTTCATTTTGTATCTGCCTAAGTTTTTTTTTTTTTTTTTGTTGGAAGGAAAAATATTTACCAGGGGATCTGACAGGGTTTAAATCTTTGGCCTGTCTGCAGGGGGATCTGACAGGGTTGAAATCTTTGGCCTGTCTGCAAGGGGATCTGACAGGGTTGAAATCTTTGGCCTGTCCGTACGGGGATCTAACCGGGTTGAAATCTTTGGCCTGTCCGTAGGGGATTCTGACAGGGTTGAAATATTTGGCCTGTCTGCAGGGGGGTCTGATAGGGTTGAAATCTTTGGCCTGTCTGCAAGGGGATCTGATAGGGTTGAAATCTTTGGCCTGTACGTAGGTGGATCTGACAGGGTTGACATCTTAGGCCTGTCCACAGGGGGATCTGACAGGGTTGAAATCTTTGGCCTGTCCACAGGGGGATCTGACAGGGTTGAAATCTTTGGCCTGTCCGTACGGGGATCTAACCGGGTTGAAATCGTTGGCCTGTCCGTAGGGGGGATCCTGACAGGGTTGAAATATTTGGCCTATCCGTTGAGGGATCTGACAGGGTTGAAATCTTTGGCCTGTCTGCAAGGGGATCTGATAGGGTTGAAATATTTGGCCTGTCTGCAGGGGGATCTGACAGGGTTGAGATATTTGGCCTGTCCGTCTCGACGGACCAAGTATACCTCCGCTCATGGACAAAATACACTTTGTTCACGACCTTATAAATTTGCATTTAAGTGTGTGTGTACGCGCGCGCGCATATGTGTATATTATCGCTCTATTAACATTTAAGTTTGAGTTTCAAAGTCTTATTTATGAGATTTGGTTCTTTGGTTATGGAAGGGCCCGGTATCACTGCAAACGAATTAAAATCCATAATTGCTCAACCGGCCGTGCCAGTGGAATCATCCGAATTACTAACTCATTTCCCGAACAAATAAAGGTAGCTGTAGTCACCATCATAGCAGTTTTAGCACACGCCAAAAGACATAAGGCGAAACCGCACAGAAAGTGAACACAGCCAACTGTTCCCTGTCATACAATATCATCATTCATTGTAAACAATTGGAATATCGAAACACGATCAAAACGGATGAAACACACAGCTCACAATGTGCAC